>WWBZ02000061.1:0-12972 GCA_011503125.2 Botryosphaeria dothidea | reverse complement strand
TAACCTACTTATATAGCTACGTAGGAGTAATACCTTCCCCCTTAGATTCGTCGATAATACTAATATTCTAACCTTTAGTAGATCTATAGAATAGAACTATAGGATACTAGAGGGAGCATATTAAATTTACGAGTACTAGGCAGCTACCCACGGGTTAGCTTTCTCGCCCGATAAGTATTACCTTACTTATTTTATAAGAAAACTAAGGAGATTTAATATAGTAGCAGGGATCCGTATCCCTAGATTTACTAGATACCTAGAGCCGATAATTAAGATTCTAGAAGTCTACGTAGATAATAAGCTTAGATAGGGATTCTATATTAGGGAAATAGAAGCTAAGGTAATTAAATAGTATATATCTCTCTCTAGACTCGCAGCGTCTACCTAGGAAGCCTTATTTACTAAAGCCCGCTATATCTATACGGCCGTAGTAAGGCTAGTTCTTACCTACGGCTATAGGGTATAGTATACCCTAGAGGGAATCCTAGGGTAAAGGAAAATAGCTATCTAGCTACTAAAGAAGATCTAAAACTAGTGCCTACGTACTATCTTAGGGGCGTATAAGTTAACTAGTATATAAATCTTAGAGTATAAGATAGAGATTCCCCCACTCTTACTATACCTAGACGAACTAGTACTAGCCTAGGCTATTAGAGCTAGGAATAGCCTAGTCGCGGTAGTAGTAGAGGAAACTTACTAGAGTATTAAATAGATAGCTCGGGCTACTCTAAGTACTAGAGGCGCCGCTAGCCCTACTAGAAGAATCCTACTTAGAAAAAGGCAAACTTACTCCTTAACTACTACCCCTCTACCTACTAGAGTCTCCCGGAGCGAACGAAGCTACGTATAGTATATAGAAATAAGTAGAAGGAGAGATAGATAAAGTCTACTAGCTAGGGAAGATAAGATAAGCTAGTAGCCTAAAGTATATAGTAGAACCTAAAAATTAGATAAATCTATAGCGAACTATCTAAGCTATAGAGTATACTCGCTACTTTACTATATATAGAGTATATTAGACTAGAGAACTTCCTCTTAAGGCGTAAGGTACTAGAGTACCCTAGTCCTGCCTATCTATACGGCTAGTATAGATAAACCCTAAAGTATATCCTTCTCTTCTACCCCTACTTCTAATAGAGTAGGATATAGATACTCTAAAGGGTAGAGACTACGAACTACTACTCCCTTCTCTTAATAAAGAAGGGGATTAAAGTAGTAATAGACTAGTTCTTACGCCTAGGGCTACTTAAGCAATTTAGCCTAGTAAGGAAACTAATATAGGAAGATAACTAGGAAGAGGAACTAGGAGGATAACTAGGACTACTAGGACTACTAGGACCCGGATAACTACGAGGATAAGAACTAAAGAGATAGGTCTAGTAGGTAAATATAGGGCTGCTATAGTAGCCGCTACTAGTAAGAAGGAAAAATAAGAACTAGTATAGGATAGTATGCCTAGAGAGAGAGGAGGGGTTTTTACTAGGCGAAAAGGTTTTCCCCCTCGTATAAAATAACTATAGATAGCCAGCCCCGCATAGACCCGTAAGGGAGCTATATCGGGAAGAAATAAATTTATCTATCTATTATTAACTAGGAGGCACCGACGTTAGTTAAGGATATATAAGCCTTTCTTAGCTTTATAAACTTCTACCGCCGCTTTATTAAGAACTTCTCCTATATAGCACGCCCCTTTACTAAGATAATAAAAGAAGAATAATTTATAACTAGGAATAGAAAACGCAAGATAAGATACTAGGAGTTTATATGGGACAATAAGAAACAAGCCGCCTTTAACTAACTAATACTCCGCACATCCTTTACCTCTACCCCCATCCTTATATATTTCGACCCTAAAAAGGAAATATAGGTTAAAACGGATGCCTTAGACTTTGTTAGTGCAGGTATCCTATCGTAGATGCACGACGGAGTACTTAAACTAGTTATATACTTTTCTAAGAAAATGTCCTTAACTAAGTATAACTATATAATCTACGATAAAGAGCTACTTACTATTATTCGCTCCTTTAAGACTTAGGAACTAGAACTTATAAGCACTTCTATAGACAAGCCTATTAAGGTGCTTACGGATTATAAGAACCTAGAGTATTTTATAATAACTAAGTAGCTAACTAGCCGCTAAGCCCGCTGGGCTAAATTTCTATCCGCCTTTAACTTTATTATCTTCTATAGGCTAGGCAAATAAGGAGAGAAGCTAGACTCGCTTATAAGGAGAACGTAGGACTTACCGTAAGGAATTAACGACCTAAGGAAGCAATACCGGTTCTAATAACTACTTCGGGACTTAAACCTAGAACCTAATATAAAGATCGCTATTAATTCTATTCTCTTTACTACTAATAACCTAGAGGAGAAGAAGTTAGACTCTTAAGAGCCGGAAGATAACTAGACCTAGGAAACCTAGGAAGCCTAGGAAACCTAGGAAGCCTAGGAAACCTAGGAAGCTAGATAAAAAGACCTCGATATACTTATTAGCGAAGCCTACGAGAAGGATAGAGTAATCTAGAACCTTCGTAGAAGTATTAATACTAGAGATAGACGTATACTAAGCCACTTAATTAGAAAGGGCTATAAGAAAAATATTTAGGACTTCTTAGTAAAAGATAGTTAGGTATAGCTAAAAGACGCGCTTATTATCCTAGACTACTAACTACTACGCCTACGCCTCCTATAGAATTACTACGAAAAACTACTTATAGAATACCTAGGACCTAAAGCTATATATAGAAAGCTTATAGAAAACTACTAGTAGGCTAGATAAAGAAAAGACGTTACTCGTTTCTATAAACTATTACTACTACCGCCGCTATAAGCTATACTTAGAGTAAAAGTAAGAACTACTTAAACCGCTACCTATTCTCTAATAGAAGTAGCTCTACGTAACCCTAGACTTTATAGAAAAACTACCGCTATATACTAGAAAGAATTAGGGATACTAATACTATTTAGTTATTATAGACCGTTTAACTAAAGGAAAGATCTACGAGCTAATAATAATACTAGGTACTAAAGAAACCGTAGAGGCTCTAAACCGCCGCCTCTTTTATATACGAGGTTTTCTAATAGATATTATCTCCGACCGAGGCAGCGCTATAGACTCCTATATCTATAGAAGAATTATAGAACGATATAACGTAAAGGTTAAAATATTAACTACCTTTTATCCCTAGACTAACGGCTAGAGCGAGAGCTCTATTAAAGGTCTTAAAAAGTACCTCCGGATATATATTAACTACGTATAAGATAACTAGGTCGACTTTCTACCTAAAGCTAAATTTATAGCTAATACGTATATTAGCGTATTAACTAGTATATCGCTATTCTTCGCTAATAACGAATTCTATCTACGTACTAGCTTAGAGCCTATAAAAATCTACTAGGGTACTAGAAAAGTAGAAGTAATTAGAGTAGACCGGTTAGTTAAAAGGTTAAATACTATAAGAAGCTTCCTCTAAGAATAACTAGTCTAGATATAAGAAGAATAAGCTGTTACGGTTTGAACCCTAAGGGTGCCTTGGATGGATCCTGCGGCGAGACCTTGGGTTGAGAGGACCCTGAAGCTCAACGAAGCTCAACAAGAAAACCCTGCAACTCGCTACCAGTAAAAGGGACTCTAGAGAGATATATAAGCAGCGCTATCTTGCTTAAACCTTTCTTCCTTTTCTCTTTAGCTTAGTCTTCTCGTAGATAGTAATGCCACTGCATTTCCGCGAGTGCACCGGATGCAAGCCATCACATTAGACTAAGCTCCTCTTTCGAACTACTAAAGCTCGATGGCATAGTAGGGGTCAACTGCAGATAGCCGCCTTAGGGCCTCGCTCAGTCAGTAAAGAGTACGACAATAACCGAACGATGCGATAATACGATACGATACGCAACGACTACGACGGTTCCCCTTCCTCTATACGCTATAGCTCCCACGTGAGCACTGCGTTCTCATTCTCCTTTCCTCTATACGCTATAGCTCCCACGCGAGTACTGCGTCCTCATTCCCCTCCTTAAAAGTTTAGGATAGTAGCTAGGCTCGTTGCCAGTTGACTATACCTGGGAAATCGTTTAAGAAGGTGTCCGTGTAGGCACTTGAGAAGGTTCCCGAAGGAAGCCCTTTAATAAAACGACAGCGTGGCGTTTGAGAAGGCACGAAGAAGTCCCTAAAAGAAGATCTAAAAGGGAGATCTTAGAGAGGGCACCTAAGAAGACACCCAAGGAGACGCTTAAGAAGACACCCAAAGACGCGTCCTAGAATGGACGACCAACTAATGGATAAACCGCAAGAGGCCCCGCAGCGCGAACAAGAGGACCCACCGCAATAGGCGAACCAACTATTCACAATGGTTACTCAGCTATAGGCACGAATGGATAGCCAGGCTACTACACCAACAACAAGGCAGCCTAGCGTAGGAACAGCTACGTCCACCCCGACGGCTTAAGTATAAACCTCACCAACCGCAATTGCTAAAGCGGTTACTCAAGCGCTTACGGCAAGTCAAAGGCTAAGAAAAATTCTACCCGAGCTAGCAGAATTTAAAGGAGAACGAAAGGAGCTAGAAGCCTGGATTGATCAAGTAAATCAGAAACTTCGAATCGATTACGCAAGCTACCCAGAAACGACACAAGTAGCGTTGCTATTCAACCAGCTACGAGGAACCGCGCTTACCTACTTATAACTATGGTGGAGATCCTCAAGCCAGACGGCTATAACCTAGGACCTATTCGAACAGCTAAGGGCCGTATTTGGCGACCCATATCGCGAGGAAAAAGCACGTCGCGAGCTCCGAGCCCTACATTAAAAAGGTGGCCCCTTTAGAGAACACTTTGTAAAGTTCCGCCACCTAATGCTTGAATCTGGTAAAAGTACTACATGGGACGATAAGCAAAAGAAAGACTCTCTTTGGGACTCAATTAGCTGGGAACTGAAAGACCGACTAGTTGGCAAGAGCTTAGAAGATCTTACGTTCTACGAATTTGCCAACTTGCTGGCTAGAACTAGTGACGATATAGAGGCTGTTAATAAGGCTAAGAAGTCAGTTATACGAAGTGGGTATCAAGGAAGGAGAAGCCCAAGTCCTCAAACCGATGAGAGATCTACTCGATCAATGACGACTACCAGACCTACTACGTATCCAAAGCCTCTTCAAAACGACCAAATGGACTGGGAACCAATAGGCCCAGCCAAAGCCGCACTAACCCGGAGAGCTAAATGGGTAACTCAAGATGAGATCAACCGACGTCGTTAGAACAGGCTTTGCACGCGTTGTGGTGCTTCAGGACACTGGAAGCATGCATGCCCTTATGCGCCTGCCCGTCGCCCAGCTTAAGCTGCTGGTATTAGATAGTCGGAGCAGGAAGTTCCTCCGCAATTAGAGGAGGACACTGAAGTGTTAGAGGTTAATGAGAATTCGGAAAAGAGTAGCTCCTGATAAAATTCGCCGTCAGGAGCGAAAGGAGCAAAGTAAGCTTCAAGCAGATTGGAAGCAATTCGAGAATAAGCATATGGAAAAACCACCTTTCTTAGTTTCAGTACTTATCAATAAGGAGATCTCTACTCAAACCCTTATTGATTCTGGGTGCTTATCCTATGGCTTTATCGATGCTCGATTCGCTCGAAGACATAAACTCCAGCGTATCCCTATCCGACCAAGACAAATCTAGTTAGTTGATGCTATTACCGACTCCTGGATTACCGAAGTAGCAATTGCCGAGATCGATATCGGCGGACACCAAACGAAAAGAGCTTACTTCCATGTAGCTCTAAGGATTGAAGGCTATAAAGTTATTCTTGGCTTACCATGGTTAGTAAAAGAGAGAGCAGAACTAGATGCAGAAAACAAATCCTTAGATTTAAGGACTCTGGCCTAGTAGTACAAAGCCAGAGAGAGAGAAAGAACTCGACTATAGAAGGGTCGGAGCCGCTGGTTCCGCCTTCTTACGAGGAAGAAACGACTCGGTTACCAGGTTTTCTCAGCAAGTCTAGCTAATATTAATAAAGTACTTGCTGAGAAGAAGCATACGGACCCAAGGACGAAACTACCAGCCTGGTTAGATAAACGGTTTCTCGACACCTTCGATAGAAGTAAGGCCGACAAGTTACCTCCACACCGACCTGGAATCGATTATTAGATTGAGCTTGAGAAAGATGAGAATGGGAGGATACCAGTGGCCCCATGGGGACCCTTATACAACATGTCCAGAGACGAACTACTAGTACTCCGGAAAACGCTTACAGAGCTACTCGATAAAGGCTTTATCCGTGTGAGCAATTCTCCAGCCGCAGCGCCAGTCCTCTTTGTAAAAAAACTAGGTGGAGGCTTACGATTTTGTTGTGACTACCGAGCCCTTAATCAACTTACACGGAAGGATCGATATCCACTACCTCTTATCCAGGAGACCCTTAACCGGATCAGTAAGGCAAGATGGTTTACGAAACTCGATGTAATCGCAGCATTCAATAAGATTCGGGTTAAACCAGGAGATGAATGGCTTACAGCCTTTCGAACCCGCTTTGGACTATTTGAGTGGCTTGTTACTCCCTTTGGACTAGCTAATGCACCAAGCACCTTTCAACGATATATTAACTGGACCCTACAGGACTTCCTGGACGACTTCGTATCGGCTTATGTCGATGATGTGCTTATTTTTACCGAGGGATCCCGTACCTAACACCGAGAGCACGTAACTAAGGTTCTCGAAAAGCTACAAGCAGCGGGACTACAGCTTGATATCGATAAGTGCGAATTCGAGGTTTAGTCAACAAAGTATCTTGGATTTATTATCGAAGCTGGGAAAGGTATCCGCATGGACCCAGCTAAGGTAAAAGCTATTTAGGAATGGGAAACACCAACTACAGTTAAAGGAGTGCTTGGATTCCTTGGCTTTGCGAACTTCTACCGGCGCTTTATTAATGAATACTCGAAGACTACGGCTCCGTTACATGCACTTACAAAGAAAGACGTTCCGTTCTATTGGACAGAAGGAGCAGAAAGAGCGTTTCGAAAGCTAAAGAAGGCCTTTATCACGGCACCAATCCTTGCCTAATTTGACCCGGACCGAAAGACAATCCTCGAGACTGACTCCTCAGGATACTGTATAGGAGGAATTTTATCCCAATACGATGACAATGGAGTGCTCCGGCCAGTTGCCTACTTCTCAAAGAAGAACTCGCCAGCAGAGTGCAACTACGAGATCTACGATAAGGAGCTCCTTGCGATTATTAAGTGTCTTCAGTAGTAGGATGCAGAGCTACGAAGCGTAAAAGAATTCAAGATTGTTACGGACCATAAGAATCTCGAATACTTTACAATAGTCCGACGGCTCTCTGAGAGGCAAATGAGATGGTAGCTGATTCTGAGCCGATTCAACTTTACCATTGCTTACCGTCCAGGCAAGCTTGGGGCTCAGCCTAACGCACTTACACGAAGAGACCAAGACTTACCAGTATCTCAAGATGATGAGAGGCTTTAATATCGTGTCGCACGACTCTTAAGCCCAGATAAGGTTCAAGCTAACTGTTGGAGAGTTTTGGCAACACCAGTGCAAACAAGACGACAAGCTATAACCGAACAAGGAGCAGACGAACAAGCAGATGAACCAGCAGATGAACTAGTAGACGAACCATCAGACAGATCTATAGACGAACCAGTATACGAACAAGGAGCAACGTTAATCGAAGACCATTTACGGCAGCTCTGGCAAGAGGCAAAAGCAGCGGATCCGGACCATGGACGTCTTATAACAGCAGTAAGAGAGGGTAGAAGAACGCTACTAAACGATTTAGAAGAACCAGTTACTGACGCGCGTTGCGCCCACACGGGCACCGCCCACGGCGCGCATCCCAAAGGCTCCACGCAACAGCACAATCCCAGCCCAGGCCTTGACCACCGATCCAGTCCACTCGAGCCATCGCGGCCAGGCACGGCCCCCAGCCAATCACTATTTTGTCTTTGACGACGATATCGCGTGCGCACCCTCCGCTATCTCTTCCCGCCCTACGGCTGCCCACTGCCGACGGCCACTGCCCCGCTGCCATGACTACGCGCTACCGGGCAACGCCTTTGTCCTCATCCCCAGAGTGCGCGCGCTGGTGCTGACCGCTGACCGCTGTGTCGCGGGCGCTGCAAGGATGGCTCGTTTGCGGCAGGGTTGGACGAGGAATCCGCCGCTGTGGATTTGCGGGCTGGGGACCTGCAGCAATACCAAGCCGGACGGCGACTTATCTGCGGCCGTGCTCGCCTGGAGCCCATCATCTCAGGAGCGCATCTCGCGCGCCGCGTCGTGTCGTGCCATCGAGATAGGCGCTCCTGCCCGGAACAGCTCCCCAACCGGCGGCCCAATGCCTGTTGCCGCATCCACTGCGGCCGCATCCGCCGGCTGAGCTCTGAGGATAGCGCAGCAGAAGACGGGCATTCGTTCCCGCCGCCCCCAGCGCCCCGCGGCGGGTTGACGGTTGACGATGCGGCTTTTTTACAGAGTTCGCGACGTACCCCGCAGAAGATTGGCTCGTCACAGCCAAGCGACAAGGATGTTCTGTGGGCATGCACAGGGCCGCTGCCGCCGCCGGGCTCAACGCGCATTTTTTGCTTTTCCATGCGCATGCTCGACCCCACGCCCTCTGCCACTGTGAGGAACGCCGCCGCGGCGTGGCAGCAGCTCTGTGTCGCGCTCGCTCGCGGGATGGCCGGGCAGCCCTCGTCGGTACAGTCTGCGCCACCACTTCGCCCGCGGTATACGACCACGGCTCTCTCCCGCCACAAAGCAAGACAAAGCACGCACCGATGTCAACCGGTCGCCGTCGCCGCAGCAGCAGCAGCACGAGCCCCCCGCTGCCTCATCGGCGCAGCGACTTCGGCAAGCACACGCCCGAACACGCACCCGCAGGTGGCTGGCTGGCGGCCAAGCTCAGGGTCTGTCGCCTTATCGCGCCCCCTTATTGGTCTGTCGCCGGCGATGACAAAGAAAACCTCTGGCCGGCGGCTAAACGCGGTTCGGGAAGATCGGCGCTGATTCACTGTCTCCCGAATCCACTCTCTGTGCGTCCGTCGGGCGTTCTGGTTGCAGATTCGAACGACGCTCTCTATTCTTGTGCTCAACCACGGCGCATGGTCCGCCGCCAGAGCCGCCAAAGCGCTCGGCGTCGTCTGACGAACGTTGCTGTTACACATCGCCGCCCTTTGCTGCATCGTGAATAGGGGCCGCGTGGTCAACAGTACAAGCTAAGAATAGGCCTCTTACGTTTAACCCGCCCTTTAACGCTTGACCGGCCGAGGCCTGCCCTCCTTTTTTCCGAGGCCTCGCCGTTCACGGCATCGGGCGTGGCTAAGATCAACGGGCTCTTCCATTGTTCTTACGAGTGCTTTTCATGGGTGTTCCAGCAGTTGCACGGCTCTTTCGGAGCGTGTTTCCATGGGGTACGGGTGACGTTCCAGAAGCTTTTGGGGCGGAGAGGCACAGACGCGAAAACGCCCGGAGCTGTCCGCCTCTCCACATCCGCTCCAGCCACGAGGCCTCCCGTAAACACCCGCTCCATCTGCACTCCGGATTTTCGTCTGGCAGAGCGGATTAGGGAAAGCACATCAGCCTCAACGCTCTGGGCAATTGCTCTGCTCCGCTCCCGTCTCGCTAAGCCCTGCAACACGCTCGGGGACGCTGTGTGGAGTAGAATTGCGCGATGTCGCCGTTCCCGCTCTGCAGCTGCTCAGGGGTGTTGCTGCGCAGAACTGTCCTTTGCCCACCACAAAAATAACTTCTCGCCAATTTCTAGAACAAGGCGATACCCCCGGTCGCACGGCCCTGTTTCTGCTCAGGGAGCAATAACAATGAACTTGGACGTCAACGAGAGCCCAAACCTTCGCCAGCTCATCGCTTCGGGCTCCCAATATTCGGCCCCTTCATTAATTCACGCACCTCTGATGCCATTCTCCTCCTTGTCTCGAGGTCGGTCCATTGAGAGGCGTTCCTGAGGAGCCGCTCTCCCGAGCGGTCCGCTGCCGGAAGAGGTGGATCCCATCATGGATGCTGTCGGTTCCAAGCCCCAGCCTTCTTTGAGTTCTGGGCTGGGCAGGGTCAAGCCTGGCACGTCGGCCGAATGATAAGCTTTCCGCCCTTTTTGGAGACCTGCCCCTGTTGTACCCCGAGTCACCGCAGCGGATAGCAGCGGCATCGCTTGCACACGACCTCAAGATCTGTCTGGGATGAGGTTCAATCTCATTCATATTATTCTACTGATTACTTGCCGTAACCCGTCCGACCTCTTCCTACATTTCAATATCGGCCTGAACATCAGAGGTTCACCGACTTCAGTGGAGCCATCCGAATTCGGAGCTCAGGTGGGGCTTGGGTCTACCCCTCTTCCCGCATATATACCAGTCCAACCATGGTCCTGGGTTCATTTTCCTGTCCAGTTCGACCCCTATTTACTAGTGGTCTGGCAGTTTTCTAGAGGTTTACCTCTTTTGGAGCACCACATGCGTTGACTCGCTTATTAAACCTATCGTGGTAAGTCTGAGCTTATCTACACTTCACTGTCGGGGCCATCATGCATGTCCCACATCTATCAAGCGGTGTCACGTTCAGGAAAAGGAAGCATAAGAGATATACTCTATTATTGGTGAAGTTACACAAAATCAAATCCTCAACGTCAGCCATGCCACTCACCAGAAAAAGTGAAAGAAAATGCCGGTATGCAACGCTATGCAATGCTATGCAGGGAGAACAGATATGCAACGTCACCTCATGCATTGATCACCATGAACGCCACCATCGTATCGAACACCATCAACATGGAGTCGGGGACCCAAAACGCAAATGGCCTCCAGGAAAAAGAGAAATTAGCATGGAATCCATCCAGGGTCGAGCGAATAATCAGAATACTTACCCCAGTGAACCTCCACTACTCTTCCAACCGGCCCTTCATTCTCATTTTCCCCCTCATCATCATCATCCTCCTCCGCAAGCGCCGGCCTCTCCTCAACCACCTCCCTCACAGCCCCGCCCTCCCCAAAATCCGTCACCGACGACGACCTCTTCCTAATTCTTCTCGACACCGACCTCGACCGCGCCCTCTTCAACTCTCGCCACGCCCCCGTCGCTCAACCCCGCAAACGGGCGCCACAGCCCCGACGACGACGACGACGACGACGACGACGACGCCGTGGACCTCGTGACGGAGCCTTTCGTCGCCGTGTCTGCGTCCGCGCCACCACCACCACCACCAACCGGTCCCCCTTCAACCATCGGCTCCTCTTGCTCCTGGCAAGCAGAACTCGCCTCGGCGTCATCCCGCCGCCGCGCGCACTCTCCGCACTCACGCTCCACCGTCACGGCGCCCAGGTGGTCCGGGTAGTCACACGGCGTGGTGGCGGGTGTGTCGGAGACGAAGGCCGAGGAGGTGGTGGTGAGGGTGGGGCGGAGGAGGCGCGAGCTCGGCGCGTAGGCAGTTGGTGCGTCGGCGATCGGCGGGGACGGCGGGGCAAGGTAGACGCAGACGCGGCGGCGCGCACGCAAGGCTCGCCGATGAAGCGCGGGCGCGGCGACCAGTGCGCGCAGGGGCGGTGGAATACCCATTCCAGCTGGCACATTGCGGTGTGGCTCGGAAGTTTGCTTGGAGAGACGCGCGCGGTTGAACGTTGTTCACTGACTGTGCGAAGGGAAAATTCGGGGTGAGCGCGAGAGGTGTAGGGATGCTCTGATGTGCCGGAAAGAGGGGGGGGGAAGGGAACTGCTCGTCTTGGGAGCCAAGGTTTGATTTTATGGAGAATGTTCGCGCTGGAACGCGCTGTTTTCCCATTGTTGATGGCGTTGTTCATGCTGGTCGCGGTTTATCAGACCGTTGGAGGGCTGGCGGAGCGATGAGGTGGAGGGGAAATTCTGCGTATGGAGCAAACAATGCCTTTGTCTACAGATGTGGAGAGGGACGTCTTTCTTTGTTCGTGGGATGTGGGCGTCCTGCTATTGGTGAGCAAAGGTATGATTTTCAGACAATAGGGATATCCTGTCTGAACAATGCGTGCTGGGGAAGAGATGGACGGGAGGTAGGTAGCCTTGCGAAGAAGTGCTCGCTACGAGAAGAGATGCGCGGAGGAGGCCTGCTGAGCAAACAATTCTGCCTGCACGGGCTTTTGGAAGAAGTGTACTGATACAGATGGAACTGTTCTATTGAGCGTCACTTCCAAGCAAACATTTTGTTTGCCTTCATCTTCCAATAACTGCCGGATATGATTTTTGAGCGCAAGCTGATGTTTCCTTTTTGGTACGGGGGCGCATGAGAAGAATGGTCAAAGTATGGGTTTGAACCGACCCGAGCGTACGAGATTCGGCATCATGGAGGCAATACTATCTGGCGGCATCTGCAAAGCATATCTCCGCCCTCCATCAGCTTCTGGTTTTCGGTGGACAAAAGCAGTTCAACTTGCTAGTGCTAATCATCAAAATAAATGCTATCTCTCAAATTATCCCTACGGGCAAGGCGGATGGGCTTAGGAAGACCGAACGTAAGACGCGGACGAGTGATATCGAGTCGAACGATGCCTGTCGTACGACTTTGTTCGTGTTGTTGTTGTAAGACCAAGTAGCTAATTAGTAGCAAGGTTGAGCTGTGGCCTGGCGTCTTTTATGCAAAGAATTTCGGAAAAATGTTGTAGTCATAAGAGCCATGCAAACATTTTGCACCCGAGTGAAAACCAGCAAACGGGTACGATGCATTTCTAGCATTTGTCATTCTCGGAATTCATGGGGAAAAATTGACTGAAACAAAAATCAACAACTACAGCCGAATAGAAAGATTGTTGAGTTTCCAGAGCAAGATTCGACCTCACAACAATAGTCTTCCAAAACGGTCCCGCATCGGCTGAAGATGAATGCAAGGGAATCGTCTTTTCGCAGAACTCACACAAGCGCAGCAAAAATTTCCAGAGGGTATTGGAATCTACTGTTAGTGCCAAATTTAAAATCCCATAAACA
>WWBZ02000060.1:0-12998 GCA_011503125.2 Botryosphaeria dothidea | reverse complement strand
TTTCTTACTATCGCCGATACTCTACCTATTCTTTGCTTCTAACCTACTTATATAGCTACGTAGGAGTAATACCTTCCCCCTTAGATTCGTCGATAATACTAATATTCTAACCTTTAGTAGATCTATAGAATAGAACTATAGGATACTAGAGGGAGCATATTAAATTTACGAGTACTAGGCAGCTACCCACGGGTTAGCTTTCTCGCCCGATAAGTATTACCTTACTTATTTTATAAGAAAACTAAGGAGATTTAATATAGTAGCAGGGATCCGTATCCCTAGATTTACTAGATACCTAGAGCCGATAATTAAGATTCTAGAAGTCTACGTAGATAATAAGCTTAGATAGGGATTCTATATTAGGGAAATAGAAGCTAAGGTAATTAAATAGTATATATCTCTCTCTAGACTCGCAGCGTCTACCTAGGAAGCCTTATTTACTAAAGCCCGCTATATCTATACGGCCGTAGTAAGGCTAGTTCTTACCTACGGCTATAGGGTATAGTATACCCTAGAGGGAATCCTAGGGTAAAGGAAAATAGCTATCTAGCTACTAAAGAAGATCTAAAACTAGTGCCTACGTACTATCTTAGGGGCGTATAAGTTAACT
This sequence comes from Botryosphaeria dothidea, assembly GCA_011503125.2. Classification (NCBI taxonomy): domain Eukaryota; kingdom Fungi; phylum Ascomycota; class Dothideomycetes; order Botryosphaeriales; family Botryosphaeriaceae; genus Botryosphaeria; species Botryosphaeria dothidea. Next base: position 12,388 of record WWBZ02000060.1, on the reverse strand, counting down.
AGTATATAAATCTTAGAGTATAAGATAGAGATTCCCCCACTCTTACTATACCTAGACGAACTAGTACTAGCCTAGGCTATTAGAGCTAGGAATAGCCTAGTCGCGGTAGTAGTAGAGGAAACTTACTAGAGTATTAAATAGATAGCTCGGGCTACTCTAAGTACTAGAGGCGCCGCTAGCCCTACTAGAAGAATCCTACTTAGAAAAAAGGCAAACTTACTCCTTAACTACTACCCCTCTACCTACTAGAGTCTCCCGGAGCGAACGAAGCTACGTATAGTATATAGAAATAAGTAGAAGGAGAGATAGATAAAGTCTACTAGCTAGGGAAGATAAGATAAGCTAGTAGCCTAAAGTATATAGTAGAACCTAAAAATTAGATAAATCTATAGCGAACTATCTAAGCTATAGAGTATACTCGCTACTTTACTATATATAGAGTATATTAGACTAGAGAACTTCCTCTTAAGGCGTAAGGTACTAGAGTACCCTAGTCCTGCCTATCTATACGGCTAGTATAGATAAACCCTAAAGTATATCCTTCTCTTCTACCCCTACTTCTAATAGAGTAGGATATAGATACTCTAAAGGGTAGAGACTACGAACTACTACTCCCTTCTCTTAATAAAGAAGGGGATTAAAGTAGTAATAGACTAGTTCTTACGCCTAGGGCTACTTAAGCAATTTAGCCTAGTAAGGAAACTATATAGGAAGATAACTAGGAAGAGGAACTAGGAGGATAACTAGGACTACTAGGACTACTAGGACCCGGATAACTACGAGGATAAGAACTAAAGAGATAGGTCTAGTAGGTAAATATAGGGCTGCTATAGTAGCCGCTACTAGTAAGAAGGAAAAATAAGAACTAGTATAGGATAGTATGCCTAGAGAGAGAGGAGGGGTTTTTACTAGGCGAAAAGGTTTTCCCCCTCGTATAAAATAACTATAGATAGCCAGCCCCGCATAGACCCGTAAGGGAGCTATATCGGGAAGAAATAAATTTATCTATCTATTATTAACTAGGAGGCACCGACGTTAGTTAAGGATATATAAGCCTTTCTTAGCTTTATAAACTTCTACCGCCGCTTTATTAAGAACTTCTCCTATATAGCACGCCCCTTTACTAAGATAATAAAAGAAGAATAATTTATAACTAGGAATAGAAAACGCAAGATAAGATACTAGGAGTTTATATGGGACAATAAGAAACAAGCCGCCTTTAACTAACTATAAGCTACATTTACCTCCGCACCCATCCTTATATATTTCGACCCTAAAAAGGAAATATAGGTTAAAACGGATGCCTTAGACTTTGTTAGTGCAGGTATCCTATCGTAGATGCACGACGGAGTACTTAAACTAGTTATATACTTTTCTAAGAAAATGTCCTTAACTAAGTATAACTATATAATCTACGATAAAGAGCTACTTACTATTATTCGCTCCTTTAAGACTTAGGAACTAGAACTTATAAGCACTTCTATAGACAAGCCTATTAAGGTGCTTACGGATTATAAGAACCTAGAGTATTTTATAATAACTAAGTAGCTAACTAGCCGCTAAGCCCGCTGGGCTAAATTTCTATCCGCCTTTAACTTTATTATCTTCTATAGGCTAGGCAAATAAGGAGAGAAGCTAGACTCGCTTATAAGGAGAACGTAGGACTTACCGTAAGGAATTAACGACCTAAGGAAGCAATACCGGTTCTAATAACTACTTCGGGACTTAAACCTAGAACCTAATATAAAGATCGCTATTAATTCTATTCTCTTTACTACTAATAACCTAGAGGAGAAGAAGTTAGACTCTTAAGAGCCGGAAGATAACTAGACCTAGGAAACCTAGGAAGCCTAGGAAACCTAGGAAGCCTAGGAAACCTAGGAAGCTAGATAAAAAGACCTCGATATACTTATTAGCGAAGCCTACGAGAAGGATAGAGTAATCTAGAACCTTCGTAGAAGCATTAATACTAGAGATAGACGTATACTAAGCCACTTAATTAGAAAGGGCTATAAAAAAATATTTAGGACTTCTTAGTAAAAGATAGTTAGGTATAGCTAAAAGACGCGCTTATTATCCTAGACTACTAACTACTACGCCTACGCCTCCTATAGAATTACTACGAAAAACTACTTATAGAATACCTAGGACCTAAAGCTATATATAGAAAGCTTATAGAAAACTACTAGTAGGCTAGATAAAGAAAAGACGTTACTCGTTTCTATAAGAACTATTACTACTACCGCCGCTATAAGCTATACTTAGAGTAAAAGTAAGAACTACTTAAACCGCTACCTATTCTCTATAGAAGTAGCTCTACGTAACCCTAGACTTTATAGAAAAACTACCGCTATATACTAGAAAGAATTAGGGATACTAATACTATTTAGTTATTATAGACCGTTTAACTAAAGGAAAGATCTACGAGCTAATAATAATACTAGGTACTAAAGAAACCGTAGAGGCTCTAAACCGCCGCCTCTTTTATATACGAGGTTTTCTAATAGATATTATCTCCGACCGAGGCAGCGCTATAGACTCTATAGATATCTATAGAAGAATATAGAACGATATAACGTAAAGGTTAAAATATTAACTACCTTTTATCCCTAGACTAACGGCTAGAGCGAGAGCTCTATTAAAGGTCTTAAAAAGTACCTCCGGATATATATTAACTACGTATAAGATAACTAGGTCGACTTTCTACCTAAAGCTAAATTTATAGCTAATACGTATATTAGCGTATTAACTAGTATATCGCTATTCTTCGCTAATAACGAATTCTATCTACGTACTAGCTTAGAGCCTATAAAAATCTACTAGGGTACTAGAAAAGTAGAAGTAATTAGAGTAGACCGGTTAGTTAAAAGGTTAAATACTATAAGAAGCTTCCTCTAAGAATAACTAGTCTAGATATAAGAAGAATAAGCTGTTACGGTTTGAACCCTAAGGGTGCCTTGGATGGATCCTGCGGCGAGACCTTGGGTTGAGAGGACCCTGAAGCTCAACGAAGCTCAACAAGAAAACCCTGCAACTCGCTACCAGTAAAAGGGACTCTAGAGAGATATATAAGCAGCGCTATCTTGCTTAAACCTTTCTTCCTTTTCTCTTTAGCTTAGTCTTCTCGTAGATAGTAATGCCACTGCATTTCCGCGAGTGCACCGGATGCAAGCCATCACATTAGACTAAGCTCCTCTTTCGAACTACTAAAGCTCGATGGCATAGTAGGGGTCAACTGCAGATAGCCGCCTTAGGGCCTCGCTCAGTCAGTAAAGAGTACGACAATAACCGAACGATGCGATAATACGATACGATACGCAACGACTACGACGGTTCCCCTTCCTCTATACGCTATAGCTCCCACGTGAGCACTGCGTTCTCATTCTCCTTTCCTCTATACGCTATAGCTCCCACGCGAGTACTGCGTCCTCATTCCCCTCCTTAAAAGTTTAGGATAGTAGCTAGGCTCGTTGCCAGTTGACTATACCTGGGAAATCGTTTAAGAAGGTGTCCGTGTAGGCACTTGAGAAGGTTCCCGAAGGAAGCCCTTTAATAAAACGACAGCGTGGCGTTTGAGAAGGCACGAAGAAGTCCCTAAAAGAAGATCTAAAAGGGAGATCTTAGAGAGGGCACCTAAGAAGACACCCAAGGAGACGCTTAAGAAGACACCCAAAGACGCGTCCTAGAATGGACGACCAACTAATGGATAAACCGCAAGAGGCCCCGCAGCGCGAACAAGAGGACCCACCGCAATAGGCGAACCAACTATTCACAATGGTACTCAGCTATAGGCACGAATGGATAGCCAGGCTACTACACCAACAACAAGGCAGCCTAGCGTAGGAACAGCTACGTCCACCCCGACGGCTTAAGTATAAACCTCACCAACCGCAATTGCTAAAGCGGTTACTCAAGCGCTTACGGCAAGTCAAAGGCTAAGAAAAATTCTACCCGAGCTAGCAGAATTTAAAGGAGAACGAAAGGAGCTAGAAGCCTGGATTGATCAAGTAAATCAGAAACTTCGAATCGATTACGCAAGCTACCCAGAAACGACACAAGTAGCGTTGCTATTCAACCAGCTACGAGGAACCGCGCTTACCTACTTATAACTATGGTGGAGATCCTCAAGCCAGACGGCTATAACCTAGGACCTATTCGAACAGCTAAGGGCCGTATTTGGCGACCCATATCGCGAGGAAAAAGCACGTCGCGAGCTCCGAGCCCTACATTAAAAAGGTGGCCCTTTAGAGAACACTTTGTAAAGTTCCGCCACCTAATGCTTGAATCTGGTAAAAGTACTACATGGGACGATAAGCAAAGAAAGACTCTCTTTGGGACTCAATTAGCTGGGAACTGAAAGACCGACTAGTTGGCAAGAGCTTAGAAGATCTTACGTTCTACGAATTTGCCAACTTGCTGGCTAGAACTAGTGACGATATAGAGGCTGTTAATAAGGCTAAGAAGTCAGTTATACGAAGTGGGTATCAAGGAAGGAGAAGCCCAAGTCCTCAAACCGATGAGAGATCTACTCGATCAATGACGACTACCAGACCTACTACGTATCCAAAGCCTCTTCAAAACGACCAAATGGACTGGGAACCAATAGGCCCAGCCAAAGCCGCACTAACCCGGAGAGCTAAATGGGTAACTCAAGATGAGATCAACCGACGTCGTTAGAACAGGCTTTGCACGCGTTGTAGTGCTTCAGGACACTGGAAGCATGCATGCTCTTATGCGCCTGCCCGTCGCCCAGCTTAAGCTGCTAGTATTAGACAGTCGGAGTAGGAAGTTCCTCCGCAATTAGAGGAGGACACTGAAGTGTTAGAGGTTAATGAGAATTCGGAAAAAGAGTAGCTCCTGATAAAATTCGCCGTTAGGAGCGAAAGGAGCAAAGTAAGCTTCAAGCAGATTAGAAGCAATTCGAGAATAAGCATATGGAAAAACCACCTTTCTTAGTTTCAGTACTTATCAATAAGGAGATCTCTACTCAAACCCTTATTGATTCTGGGTGCTTATCCTATGGCTTTATCGATGCTCGATTCGCTCGAAGACATAAACTCCAGCGTATCCCTATCCGACCAAGACAAATCTAGTTAGTTGATGCTATTACCGACTCCTGGATTACCGAAGTAGCAATTGCCGAGATCGATATCGGCGGACACCAAACGAAAAGAGCTTACTTCCATGTAGCTCTAAGGATTGAAGGCTATAAAGTTATTCTTGGCTTACCATGGTTAGTAAAAGAGAGAGCAGAACTAGATGCAGAAAAACAAATCCTTAGATTTAAGGACTCTGGCCTAGTAGTACAAAGCCAGAGAGAGAGAAAAGAACTCGACTATAGAAGGGTCGGAGCCGCTGGGTTCCGCCTTCTTACGAGGAAGAAACGACTCGGTTACCAGGTTTTCTCAGCAAGTCTAGCTGATATTAATAAAGTACTTGCTGAGAAGAAGCATACGGACCCAAGGACGAAACTACCAGCCTGGTTAGATAAACGGTTTCTCGACACCTTCGATAGAAGTAAGGCCGACAAGTTACCTCCACACCGACCTGGAATCGATTATTAGATTGAGCTTGAGAAAGATGAGAATGGGAGGATACCAGTGGCCCCATGGGGACCCTTATACAACATGTCCAGAGACGAACTACTAGTACTCCGGAAAACGCTTACAGAGCTACTCGATAAAGGCTTTATCCGTGTGAGCAATTCTCCAGCCGCAGCGCCAGTCCTCTTTGTAAAGAAACTAGGTGGAGGCTTACGATTCTGTTGTGACTACCGAGCCCTTAATCAACTTACACGGAAGGATCGATATCCACTACCTCTTATCCAGGAGACCCTTAACCGGATCAGTAAGGCAAGATGGTTTACGAAACTCGATGTAATCGCAGCATTCAATAAGATTCGGGTTAAACCAGGAGATGAATGGCTTACAGCCTTTCGAACCCGCTTTGGACTATTTGAGTGGCTTGTTACTCCCTTTGGACTAGCTAATGCACCAAGCACCTTTCAACGATATATTAACTGGACCCTACAGGACTTCCTGGACGACTTCGTATCGGCTTATGTCGATGATGTGCTTATTTTTACCGAGGGATCCCGTACCTAACACCGAGAGCACGTAACTAAGGTTCTCGAAAAGCTACAAGCAGCGGGACTACAGCTTGATATCGATAAGTGCGAATTCGAGGTTCAGTTAACAAAGTATCTTGGATTTATTATCGAAGCTGGAAAGGTATCCGCATGGACCCAGCTAAGGTAAAAGCTATTTAGGAATGGGAAACACCAACTACAGTTAAAGGAGTGCTTGGATTCCTTGGCTTTGCGAACTTCTACCGGCGCTTTATTAATGAATACTCGAAGACTACGGCTCCGTTACATGCACTTACAAAGAAAGACGTTCCGTTCTATTGGACAGAAGGAGCAGAAAGAGCGTTTCGAAAGCTAAAGAAGGCCTTTATCACGGCACCAATCCTTGCCCAATTTGACCCGGACCGAAAGACAATCCTCGAGACTGACTCCTCAGGATACTGTATAGGAGGAATTTTATCCAATACGATGACAATGGAGTGCTCCGGCCAGTTGCCTACTTCTCAAAGAAGAACTCGCCAGCAGAGTGCAACTACGAGATCTACGATAAGGAGCTCCTTGCGATTATTAAGTGTCTTCAGTAGTAGGATGCAGAGCTACGAAGCGTAAAAGAATTCAAGATTGTTACGGACCATAAGAATCTCGAATACTTTACAATAGTCCGACGGCTCTCTGAGAGGCAAATGAGATGGTAGCTGATTCTGAGCCGATTCAACTTTACCATTGCTTACCGTCCAGGCAAGCTTGGGGCTCAGCCTAACGCACTTACACGAAGAGACCAAGACTTACCAGTATCTCAAGATGATGAGAGGCTTTAATATCGTGTCGCACGACTCTTAAGCCCAGATAAGGTTCAAGCTAACTGTTGGAGAGTTTTGGCAACACCAGTGCAAACAAGACGACAAGCTATAACCGAACAAGGAGCAGACGAACAAGCAGATGAACCAGCAGATGAACTAGTAGACGAACCATCAGACAGATCTATAGACGAACCAGTATACGAACAAGGAGCAACGTTAATCGAAGACCATTTACGGCAGCTCTGGCAAGAGGCAAAAGCAGCGGATCCGGACCATGGACGTCTTATAACAGCAGTAAGAGAGGGTAGAAGAACGCTACTAAACGATTTAGAAGAACCAGTTACTGACGCCGCGTTGCGCCCAACGGGCACCGCCACGGCGCGCATCCAAAGGCTCCACGCAACAGCACAATCCCAGCCCAGGCCTTGACCACCGATCCAGTCCACTCGAGCCATCGCCGGCCAGGCACGGCCCCCAGCCAATCACTATTTTGTCTTTGACGACGATATCGCGTGCGCACCCTCCGCTATCTCTTCCCGCCCTACGGCTGCCCACTGCCGACGGCCACTGCCCCGCTGCCATGACTACGCGCTACCGGGCAACGCCTTTGTCCTCATCCCCAGAGTGCGCGCGCTGGTGCTGACCGCTGACCGCTGTGTCGCGGGCGCTGCAAGGATGGCTCGTTTGCGGCAGGGTTGGACGAGGAATCCGCCGCTGTGGATTTGCGGGCTGGGGACCTGCAGCAATACCAAGCCGGACGGCGACTTATCTGCGGCCGTGCTCGCCTGGAGCCCATCATCTCAGGAGCGCATCTCGCGCGCCGCGTCGTGTCGTGCCATCGAGATAGGCGCTCCTGCCCGGAACAGCTCCCCAACCGGCGGCCCAATGCCTGTGCCGCATCCACTGCGGCCGCATCCGCCGGCTGAGCTCTGAGGATAGCGCAGCAGAAGACGGGCATTCGTTCCCGCCGCCCCCAGCGCCCGCGGCGGGTTGACGGTTGACGATGCGGCTTTTTACAGAGTTCGCGACGTACCCCGCAGAAGATTGGCTCGTCACAGCCAAGCGACAAGGATGTTCTGTGGGCATGCACAGGGCCGCTGCCGCCGCCGGGCTCAACGCGCATTTTTTGCTTTTCCATGCGCATGCTCGACCCACGCCCTCTGCCACTGTGAGGAACGCCGCCGCGGCGTGGCAGCAGCTCTGTGTCGCGCTCGCTCGCGGGATGGCCGGGCAGCCCTCGTCGGACAGTCTGCGCCACCACTTCGCCCGCGGTATACGACCACGGCTCTCTCCCGCCACAAAGCAAGACAAAGCACGCACCGATGTCAACCGGTCGCCGTCGCCGCAGCAGCAGCAGCACGAGCCCCCCGCTGCCTCATCGGCGCAGCGACTTCGGCAAGCACACGCCCGAACACGCACCCGCAGGTGGCTGGCTGGCGGCCAAGCTCAGGGTCTGTCGCCTTATCGCGCCCCCTTATTGGTCTGTCCGCCGGCGATGACAAAGAAAACCTCTGGCCGCCGGCTAAACGCGGTTCGGGAAGATCGGCGCTGATTCACTGTCTCCCGAATCCACTCTCTGTGCGTCCGTCGGGCGTTCTGGTTGCCAGATTCGAACGACGCTCTCTATTCTTGTGCTCAACCACGGCGCATGGTCCGCCGCCAGAGCCGCCAAGCGCTCGGCGTCGTCTGACGAACGTTGCTGTTACACATCGCCGCCCTTTGCTGCATCGTGAATAGGGCGCGTGGTCAACAGTACAAGCTAAGAATAGGCCTCTTACGTTTAACCGCCCTTTAACGCTTGACGGCCGAGGCCTGCCCTCCTTTTTTCCGAGGCCTCGCCGTTCACGGCATCGGGCGTGGCTAAGATCAACGGGCTCTTCCATTGTTCTTACGAGTGCTTTTCATGGGTGTTCCAGCAGTTGCACGGCTCTTTCGGAGCGTGTTTCCATGGGGTACGGGTGACGTTCCAGAAGCTTTTGGGGCGGGAGAGGCACAGACGCGAAAAACGCCCGGAGCTGTCCGCCTCTCCACATCCGCTCCAGCCACGAGGCCTCCCGTAAACACCCGCTCCATCTGCACTCCGGATTTTCGTCTGGCAGAGCGGATTAGGGAAAGCACATCAGCCTCAACGCTCTGGGCAATTGCTCTGCTCCGCTCCCGTCTCGCTAAGCCCCTGCAACACGCTCGGGGACGCTGTGTGGAGTAGAATTGCGCGATGTCGCCGTTCCCGCTCTGCAGCTGCTCAGGGGTGTTGCTGCGCAGAACTGTCCTTTGCCCACCACAAAAATAACTTCTCGCCAATTTCTAGAACAAGGCGATACCCCCGGTCGCACGCCCTGTTTCTGCTCAGGGAGCAATAACAATGAACTTGGACGTCAACGAGAGCCAAACCTTCGCCAGCTCATCGCTTCGGGCTCCCAATATTCGGCCCCTTCATTAATTCACGCACCTCTGATGCCATTCTCCTCCTTGTCTCGAGGTCGGTCCATTGAGAGGCGTTCCTGAGGAGCCGCTCTCCCGAGCGGTCCGCTGCCGGAAGAGGTGGATCCCATCATGGATGCTGTCGGTTCCAAGCCCCAGCCTTCTTTGAGTTCTGGGCTGGGCAGGGTCAAGCCTGGCACGTCGGCCGAATGATAAGCTTTCCGCCCTTTTTGGAGACCTGCCCCTGTTGTACCCCGAGTCACCGCAGCGGATAGCAGCGGCATCGCTTGCACACGACCTCAAGATCTGTCTGGGATGAGGTTCAATCTCATTCATATTATTCTACTGATTACTTGCCGTAACCCCGTCCGACCTCTTCCTACATTTCAATATCGGCCTGAACATCAGAGGTTCACCGACTTCAGTGGAGCCATCCGAATTCGGAGCTCAGGTGGGGGCTTGGGTCTACCCCTCTTCCCGCATATATACCAGTCCAACCCATGGTCCTGGTCATTTTCCTGTCCAGTCGACCGCTATTTACTAGTGGTCTGGCAGTTTTCTAGAGGTTTACCTCTTTTGGAGCACCACATGCGTTGACTCGCTTATTAAACCTATCGTGGTAAGTCTGAGCTTATCTACACTTCACTGTCGGGGCCATCATGCATGTCCCACATCTATCAAGCGGTGTCACGTTCAGGAAAAGGAAGCATAAGAGATATACTCTATTATTGGTGAAGTTACACAAAATCAAATCCTCAACGTCAGCCATGCCACTCACCAGAAAAAAGTGAAAGAAAATGCCGGTATGCAACGCTATGCAATGCTATGCAGGGAGAACAGATATGCAACGTCACCTCATGCATTGATCACCATGAACGCCACCATCGTATCGAACACCATCAACATGGAGTCGGGGACCCAAAACGCAAATGGCCTCCAGGAAAAAGAGAAATTAGCATGGAATCCATCCAGGGTCGAGCGAATAATCAGAATACTTACCCCAGTGAACCTCCACTACTCTTCCAACCGGCCCTTCATTCTCATTTTCCCCCTCATCATCATCATCCTCCTCCGCAAGCGCCGGCCTCTCCTCAACCACCTCCCTCACAGCCCCGCCCTCCCCAAAATCCGTCACCGACGACGACCTCTTCCTAATTCTTCTCGACACCGACCTCGACCGCGCCCTCTTCAACTCTCGCCACGCCCCGTCGCTCAACCCCGCAAACGGGCGCCACAGCCCCGACGACGACGACGACGACGACGACGACGACGCCGTGGACCTCGTGACGGAGCCTTTCGTCGCCGTGTCTGCGTCCGCGCCACCACCACCACCACCAACCGGTCCCCCTTCAACCATCGGCTCCTCTTGCTCCTGGCAAGCAGAACTCGCCTCGGCGTCATCCCGCCGCCGCGCGCACTCTCCGCACTCACGCTCCACCGTCACGGCGCCCAGGTGGTCCGGGTAGTCACACGGGCGTGTGGCGGGTGTGTCGGAGACGAAGGCCGAGGAGGTGGTGGTGAGGGTGGGGCGGAGGAGGCGCGAGCTCGGCGCGTAGGCAGTTGGTGCGTCGGCGATCGGCGGGGACGGCGGGCAAGGTAGACGCAGACGCGGCGGGCGCGCACGCAAGGCTCGCCGATGAAGCGCGGGCGCGGCGACCAGTGCGCGCAGGGGCGGTGGAATACCCATTCCAGCTGGCACATTGCGGTGTGGCTCGGAAGTTTGCTTGGAGAGACGCGCGCGGTTGAACGTTGTTCACTGACTGTGCGAAGGGAAAATTCGGGGTGAGCGCGAGAGGGTGTAGGGATGCTCTGATGTGCCGGAAAGAGGGGGGGGGAAGGGAACTGCTCGTCTTGGGAGGCCAAGGTTTGATTTTATGGAGAATGTTCGCGCTGGGAACGCGCTGTTTTCCCATTGTTGATGGCGTTGTTCATGCTGGTCGCGGTTTATCAGACCGTTGGAGGGCTGGCGGAGCGATGAGGTGGAGGGGAAATTCTGCGTATGGAGCAAACAATGCCTTTGTCTACAGATGTGGAGAGGGACGTCTTTCTTTGTTCGTGGGATGTGGGCGTCCTGCTATTGGTGAGCAAAGGTATGATTTTCAGACAATAGGGATATCCTGTCTGAACAATGCGTGCTGGGGAAGAGATGGACGGGGAGGTAGGTAGCCTTGCGAAGAAGTGCTCGCTACGAGAAGAGATGCGCGGAGGAGGCCTGCTGAGCAAACAATTCTGCCTGCACGGGCTTTTGGAAGAAGTGTACTGATACAGATGGAACTGTTCTATTGAGCGTCACTTCCAAGCAAACATTTTGTTTGCCTTCATCTTCCAATAACTGCCGGATATGATTTTTGAGCGCAAGCTGATGTTTCCTTTTTGGTACGGGGGCGCATGAGAAGAATGGTCAAAGTATGGGTTTGAACCGACCCGAGCGTACGAGATTCGGCATCATGGAGGCAATACTATCTGGCGGCATCTGCAAAGCATATCTCCGCCCTCCATCAGCTTCTGGTTTTCGGTGGACAAAAGCAGTTCAACTTGCTAGTGCTAATCATCAAAATAAATGCTATCTCTCAAATTATCCCTACGGGCAAGGCGGATGGCTTAGGAAGACCGAACGTAAGACGCGGACGAGTGATATCGAGTCGAACGATGCCTGTCGTACGACTTTGTTCGTGTTTGTTGTCTTGTAAGACCAAGTAGCTAATTAGTAGCAAGGTTGAGCTGTGGCCTGGCGTCTTTTATGCAAAGAATTTCGGAAAAATGTTGTAGTCATAAGAGCCATGCAAACATTTTGCACCCGAGTGAAAACCAGCAAACGGGTACGATGCATTTCTAGCATTTGTCATTCTCGGAATTCATGGGGAAAAATTGACTGAAACAAAAAATCAACAACTACAGCCGAATAGAAAGATTGTTGAGTTTCCAGAGCAAGATTCGACCTCACAACAATAGTCTTCCAAACGGTCCCGCATCGGCTGAAGATGAATGCAAGGGAAATCGTCTTTTCGCAGAACTCACACAAAGCGCAGCAAAATTTCCAGAGGGGTATTGGAATCTACTGTTAGTGCCAAATTTAAAATCC
>WWBZ02000059.1:0-13006 GCA_011503125.2 Botryosphaeria dothidea | reverse complement strand
TAGGAATTCTTACTATCGCCGATACTCTACCTATTCTTTGCTTCTAACCTACTTATATAGCTACGTAGGAGTAATACCTTCCCCCTTAGATTCGTCGATAATACTAATATTCTAACCTTTAGTAGATCTATAGAATAGAACTATAGGATACTAGAGGGAGCATATTAAATTTACGAGTACTAGGCAGCTACCCACGGGTTAGCTTTCTCGCCCGATAAGTATTACCTTACTTATTTTATAAGAAAACTAAGGAGATTTAATATAGTAGCAGGGATCCGTATCCCTAGATTTACTAGATACCTAGAGCCGATAATTAAGATTCTAGAAGTCTACGTAGATAATAAGCTTAGATAGGGATTCTATATTAGGGAAATAGAAGCTAAGGTAATTAAATAGTATATATCTCTCTCTAGACTCGCAGCGTCTACCTAGGAAGCCTTATTTACTAAAGCCCGCTATATCTATACGGCCGTAGTAAGGCTAGTTCTTACCTACGGCTATAGGGTATAGTATACCCTAGAGGGAATCCTAGGGTAAAGGAAAATAGCTATCTAGCTACTAAAGAAGATCTAAAACTAGTGCCTACGTACTATCTTAGGGCGTATAAGTTAACTAGTATATAAATCTTAGAGTATAAGATAGAGATTCCCCCACTCTTACTATACCTAGACGAACTAGTACTAGCCTAGGCTATTAGAGCTAGGAATAGCCTAGTCGCGGTAGTAGTAGAGGAAACTTACTAGAGTATTAAATAGATAGCTCGGGCTACTCTAAGTACTAGAGGCGCCGCTAGCCCTACTAGAAGAATCCTACTTAGAAAAAAGGCAAACTTACTCCTTAACTACTACCCCTCTACCTACTAGAGTCTCCCGGAGCGAACGAAGCTACGTATAGTATATAGAAATAAGTAGAAGGAGAGATAGATAAAGTCTACTAGCTAGGGAAGATAAGATAAGCTAGTAGCCTAAAGTATATAGTAGAACCTAAAAATTAGATAAATCTATAGCGAACTATCTAAGCTATAGAGTATACTCGCTACTTTACTATATATAGAGTATATTAGACTAGAGAACTTCCTCTTAAGGCGTAAGGTACTAGAGTACCCTAGTCCTGCCTATCTATACGGCTAGTATAGATAAACCCTAAAGTATATCCTTCTCTTCTACCCCTACTTCTAATAGAGTAGGATATAGATACTCTAAAGGGTAGAGACTACGAACTACTACTCCCTTCTCTTAATAAAGAAGGGGATTAAAGTAGTAATAGACTAGTTCTTACGCCTAGGGCTACTTAAGCAATTTAGCCTAGTAAGGAAACTAATATAGGAAGATAACTAGGAAGAGGAACTAGGAGGATAACTAGGACTACTAGGACTACTAGGACCCGGATAACTACGAGGATAAGAACTAAAGAGATAGGTCTAGTAGGTAAATATAGGGCTGCTATAGTAGCCGCTACTAGTAAGAAGGAAAAATAAGAACTAGTATAGGATAGTATGCCTAGAGAGAGAGGAGGGGTTTTTACTAGGCGAAAAGGTTTTCCCCCTCGTATAAAATAACTATAGATAGCCAGCCCCGCATAGACCCGTAAGGGAGCTATATCGGGAAGAAATAAATTTATCTATCTATATTAACTAGGAGGCACCGACGTTAGTTAAGATATATAGCCTTTCTTAGCTTTATAACTTCTACGCTTTATTAAAACTTCTCCTATATAGATTAAGAATAAGCTATATAGCACGCCCCTTTACTAAGATAATAAAAGAAGAATAATTTATAACTAGGAATAGAAAACGCAAGATAAGATACTAGGAGTTTATATGGGACAATAAGAAACAAGCCGCCTTTAACTAACTATAAGCTACATTTACCTCCGCACCCATCCTTATATATTTCGACCCTAAAAAGGAAATATAGGTTAAAACGGATGCCTTAGACTTTGTTAGTGCAGGTATCCTATCGTAGATGCACGACGGAGTACTTAAACTAGTTATATACTTTTCTAAGAAAATGTCCTTAACTAAGTATAACTATATAATCTACGATAAAGAGCTACTTACTATTATTCGCTCCTTTAAGACTTAGGAACTAGAACTTATAAGCACTTCTATAGACAAGCCTATTAAGGTGCTTACGGATTATAAGAACCTAGAGTATTTTATAATAACTAAGTAGCTAACTAGCCGCTAAGCCCGCTGGGCTAAATTTCTATCCGCCTTTAACTTTATTATCTTCTATAGGCTAGGCAAATAAGGAGAGAAGCTAGACTCGCTTATAAGGAGAACGTAGGACTTACCGTAAGGAATTAACGACCTAAGGAAGCAATACCGGTTCTAATAACTACTTCGGGACTTAAACCTAGAACCTAATATAAAGATCGCTATTAATTCTATTCTCTTTACTACTAATAACCTAGAGGAGAAGAAGTTAGACTCTTAAGAGCCGGAAGATAACTAGACCTAGGAAACCTAGGAAGCCTAGGAAACCTAGGAAGCCTAGGAAACCTAGGAAGCTAGATAAAAAGACCTCGATATACTTATTAGCGAAGCCTACGAGAAGGATAGAGTAATCTAGAACCTTCGTAGAAGTATTAATACTAGAGATAGACGTATACTAAGCCACTTAATTAGAAAGGGCTATAAGAAAAATATTTAGGACTTCTTAGTAAAAGATAGTTAGGTATAGCTAAAAGACGCGCTTATTATCCTAGACTACTAACTACTACGCCTACGCCTCCTATAGAATTACTACGAAAAACTACTTATAGAATACCTAGGACCTAAAGCTATATATAGAAAGCTTATAGAAAACTACTAGTAGGCTAGATAAAGAAAAGACGTTACTCGTTTCTATAAGAACTATTACTACTACCGCCGCTATAAGCTATACTTAGAGTAAAAGTAAGAACTACTTAAACCGCTACCTATTCTCTAATAGAAGTAGCTCTACGTAACCCTAGACTTTATAGAAAAACTACCGCTATATACTAGAAAGAATTAGGGATACTAATACTATTTAGTTATTATAGACCGTTTAACTAAAGGAAAGATCTACGAGCTAATAATAATACTAGGTACTAAAGAAACCGTAGAGGCTCTAAACCGCCGCCTCTTTTATATACGAGGTTTTCTAATAGATATTATCTCCGACCGAGGCAGCGCTATAGACTCCTATATCTATAGAAGAATTATAGAACGATATAACGTAAAGGTTAAAATATTAACTACCTTTTATCCCTAGACTAACGGCTAGAGCGAGAGCTCTATTAAAGGTCTTAAAAAGTACCTCCGGATATATATTAACTACGTATAAGATAACTAGGTCGACTTTCTACCTAAAGCTAAATTTATAGCTAATACGTATATTAGCGTATTAACTAGTATATCGCTATTCTTCGCTAATAACGAATTCTATCTACGTACTAGCTTAGAGCCTATAAAAATCTACTAGGGTACTAGAAAAGTAGAAGTAATTAGAGTAGACCGTTAGTTAAAAGGTTAAATACTATAAGAAGCTTCCTCTAAGAATAACTAGTCTAGATATAAGAAGAATAAGCTGTTACGGTTTGAACCCTAAGGGTGCCTTGGATGGATCCTGCGGCGAGACCTTGGGTTGAGAGGACCCTGAAGCTCAACGAAGCTCAACAAGAAAACCCTGCAACTCGCTACCAGTAAAAGGGACTCTAGAGAGATATATAAGCAGCGCTATCTTGCTTAAACCTTTCTTCCTTTTCTCTTTAGCTTAGTCTTCTCGTAGATAGTAATGCCACTGCATTTCCGCGAGTGCACCGGATGCAAGCCATCACATTAGACTAAGCTCCTCTTTCGAACTACTAAAGCTCGATGGCATAGTAGGGGTCAACTGCAGATAGCCGCCTTAGGGCCTCGCTCAGTCAGTAAAGAGTACGACAATAACCGAACGATGCGATAATACGATACGATACGCAACGACTACGACGGTTCCCCTTCCTCTATACGCTATAGCTCCCACGTGAGCACTGCGTTCTCATTCTCCTTTCCTCTATACGCTATAGCTCCCACGCGAGTACTGCGTCCTCATTCCCCTCCTTAAAAGTTTAGGATAGTAGCTAGGCTCGTTGCCAGTTGACTATACCTGGGAAATCGTTTAAGAAGGTGTCCGTGTAGGCACTTGAGAAGGTTCCCGAAGGAAGCCCTTTAATAAAACGACAGCGTGGCGTTTGAGAAGGCACGAAGAAGTCCCTAAAAGAAGATCTAAAAGGGAGATCTTAGAGAGGGCACCTAAGAAGACACCCAAGGAGACGCTTAAGAAGACACCCAAAGACGCGTCCTAGAATGGACGACCAACTAATGGATAAACCGCAAGAGGCCCCGCAGCGCGAACAAGAGGACCCACCGCAATAGGCGAACCAACTATTCACAATGGTTACTCAGCTATAGGCACGAATGGATAGCCAGGCTACTACACCAACAACAAGGCAGCCTAGCGTAGGAACAGCTACGTCCACCCCGACGGCTTAAGTATAAACCTCACCAACCGCAATTGCTAAAGCGGTTACTCAAGCGCTTACGGCAAGTCAAAGGCTAAGAAAAATTCTACCCGAGCTAGCAGAATTTAAAGGAGAACGAAAGGAGCTAGAAGCCTGGATTGATCAAGTAAATCAGAAACTTCGAATCGATTACGCAAGCTACCCAGAAACGACACAAGTAGCGTTGCTATTCAACCAGCTACGAGGAACCGCGCTTACCTACTTATAACTATGGTGGAGATCCTCAAGCCAGACGGCTATAACCTAGGACCTATTCGAACAGCTAAGGGCCGTATTTGGCGACCCATATCGCGAGGAAAAAGCACGTCGCGAGCTCCGAGCCCTACATTAAAAAGGTGGCCCTTTAGAGAACACTTTGTAAAGTTCCGCCACCTAATGCTTGAATCTGGTAAAAGTACTACATGGGACGATAAGCAAAAGAAAGACTCTCTTTGGGACTCAATTAGCTGGGAACTGAAAGACCGACTAGTTGGCAAGAGCTTAGAAGATCTTACGTTCTACGAATTTGCCAACTTGCTGGCTAGAACTAGTGACGATATAGAGGCTGTTAATAAGGCTAAGAAGTCAGTTATACGAAGTGGGTATCAAGGAAGGAGAAGCCCAAGTCCTCAAACCGATGAGAGATCTACTCGATCAATGACGACTACCAGACCTACTACGTATCCAAAGCCTCTTCAAAACGACCAAATGGACTGGGAACCAATAGGCCCAGCCAAAGCCGCACTAACCCGGAGAGCTAAATGGGTAACTCAAGATGAGATCAACCGACGTCGTTAGAACAGGCTTTGCACGCGTTGTGGTGCTTCAGGACACTGGAAGCATGCATGCCCTTATGCGCCTGCCCGTCGCCCAGCTTAAGCTGCTGGTATTAGATAGTCGGAGCAGGAAGTTCCTCCGCAATTAGAGGAGGACACTGAAGTGTTAGAGGTTAATGAGAATTCGGAAAAGAGTAGCTCCTGATAAAATTCGCCGTCAGGAGCGAAAGGAGCAAAGTAAGCTTCAAGCAGATTGGAAGCAATTCGAGAATAAGCATATGGAAAAACCACCTTTCTTAGTTTCAGTACTTATCAATAAGGAGATCTCTACTCAAACCCTTATTGATTCTGGGTGCTTATCCTATGGCTTTATCGATGCTCGATTCGCTCGAAGACATAAACTCCAGCGTATCCCTATCCGACCAAGACAAATCTAGTTAGTTGATGCTATTACCGACTCCTGGATTACCGAAGTAGCAATTGCCGAGATCGATATCGGCGGACACCAAACGAAAAGAGCTTACTTCCATGTAGCTCTAAGGATTGAAGGCTATAAAGTTATTCTTGGCTTACCATGGTTAGTAAAAGAGAGAGCAGAACTAGATGCAGAAAACAAATCCTTAGATTTAAGGACTCTGGCCTAGTAGTACAAAGCCAGAGAGAGAGAAAAGAACTCGACTATAGAAGGGTCGGAGCCGCTGGGTTCCGCCTTCTTACGAGGAAGAAACGACTCGGTTACCAGGTTTTCTCAGCAAGTCTAGCTGATATTAATAAAGTACTTGCTGAGAAGAAGCATACGGACCCAAGGACGAAACTACCAGCCTGGTTAGATAAACGGTTTCTCGACACCTTCGATAGAAGTAAGGCCGACAAGTTACCTCCACACCGACCTGGAATCGATTATTAGATTGAGCTTGAGAAAGATGAGAATGGGAGGATACCAGTGGCCCCATGGGGACCCTTATACAACATGTCCAGAGACGAACTACTAGTACTCCGGAAAACGCTTACAGAGCTACTCGATAAAGGCTTTATCCGTGTGAGCAATTCTCCAGCCGCAGCGCCAGTCCTCTTTGTAAAGAAACTAGGTGGAGGCTTACGATTCTGTTGTGACTACCGAGCCCTTAATCAACTTACACGGAAGGATCGATATCCACTACCTCTTATCCAGGAGACCCTTAACCGGATCAGTAAGGCAAGATGGTTTACGAAACTCGATGTAATCGCAGCATTCAATAAGATTCGGGTTAAACCAGGAGATGAATGGCTTACAGCCTTTCGAACCCGCTTTGGACTATTTGAGTGGCTTGTTACTCCCTTTGGACTAGCTAATGCACCAAGCACCTTTCAACGATATATTAACTGGACCCTACAGGACTTCCTGGACGACTTCGTATCGGCTTATGTCGATGATGTGCTTATTTTTACCGAGGGATCCCGTACCTAACACCGAGAGCACGTAACTAAGGTTCTCGAAAAGCTACAAGCAGCGGGACTACAGCTTGATATCGATAAGTGCGAATTCGAGGTTTAGTCAACAAAGTATCTTGGATTTATTATCGAAGCTGGAAAGGTATCCGCATGGACCCAGCTAAGGTAAAAGCTATTTAGGAATGGGAAACACCAACTACAGTTAAAGGAGTGCTTGGATTCCTTGGCTTTGCGAACTTCTACCGGCGCTTTATTAATGAATACTCGAAGACTACGGCTCCGTTACATGCACTTACAAAGAAAGACGTTCCGTTCTATTGGACAGAAGGAGCAGAAAGAGCGTTTCGAAAGCTAAAGAAGGCCTTTATCACGGCACCAATCCTTGCCTAATTTGACCCGGACCGAAAGACAATCCTCGAGACTGACTCCTCAGGATACTGTATAGGAGGAATTTTATCCCAATACGATGACAATGGAGTGCTCCGGCCAGTTGCCTACTTCTCAAAGAAGAACTCGCCAGCAGAGTGCAACTACGAGATCTACGATAAGGAGCTCCTTGCGATTATTAAGTGTCTTCAGTAGTAGGATGCAGAGCTACGAAGCGTAAAAGAATTCAAGATTGTTACGGACCATAAGAATCTCGAATACTTTACAATAGTCCGACGGCTCTCTGAGAGGCAAATGAGATGGTAGCTGATTCTGAGCCGATTCAACTTTACCATTGCTTACCGTCCAGGCAAGCTTGGGGCTCAGCCTAACGCACTTACACGAAGAGACCAAGACTTACCAGTATCTCAAGATGATGAGAGGCTTTAATATCGTGTCGCACGACTCTTAAGCCCAGATAAGGTTCAAGCTAACTGTTGGAGAGTTTTGGCAACACCAGTGCAAACAAGACGACAAGCTATAACCGAACAAGGAGCAGACGAACAAGCAGATGAACCAGCAGATGAACTAGTAGACGAACCATCAGACAGATCTATAGACGAACCAGTATACGAACAAGGAGCAACGTTAATCGAAGACCATTTACGGCAGCTCTGGCAAGAGGCAAAAGCAGCGGATCCGGACCATGGACGTCTTATAACAGCAGTAAGAGAGGGTAGAAGAACGCTACTAAACGATTTAGAAGAACCAGTTACTGACGCCGCGTTGCGCCCACACGGGCACCGCCCGGCGCGCATCCCAAAGGCTCCACGCAACAGCACAATCCCAGCCCAGGCCTTGACCACCGATCCAGTCCACTCGAGCCATCGCCGGCCAGGCACGGCCCCCAGCCAATCACTATTTTGTCTTTGACGACGATATCGCGTGCGCACCCTCCGCTATCTCTTCCCGCCCTACGGCTGCCCACTGCCGACGGCCACTGCCCCGCTGCCATGACTACGCGCTACCGGGCAACGCCTTTGTCCTCATCCCCAGAGTGCGCGCGCTGGTGCTGACCGCTGACCGCTGTGTCGCGGGCGCTGCAAGGATGGCTCGTTTGCGGCAGGGTTGGACGAGGAATCCGCCGCTGTGGATTTGCGGGCTGGGGACCTGCAGCAATACCAAGCCGGACGGCGACTTATCTGCGGCCGTGCTCGCCTGGAGCCCATCATCTCAGGAGCGCATCTCGCGCGCCGCGTCGTGTCGTGCCATCGAGATAGGCGCTCCTGCCCGGAACAGCTCCCCAACCGGCGGCCCAATGCCTGTGCCGCATCCACTGCGGCCGCATCCGCCGGCTGAGCTCTGAGGATAGCGCAGCAGAAGACGGGCATTCGTTCCCGCCGCCCCAGCGCCCGCGGCGGGTTGACGGTTGACGATGCGGCTTTTTTACAGAGTTCGCGACGTACCCCGCAGAAGATTGGCTCGTCACAGCCAAGCGACAAGGATGTTCTGTGGGCATGCACAGGGCCGCTGCCGCCGCCGGGCTCAAACGCGCATTTTTTGCTTTTCCATGCGCATGCTCGACCCCACGCCCTCTGCCACTGTGAGGAACGCCGCCGCGGCGTGGCAGCAGCTCTGTGTCGCGCTCGCTCGCGGGATGGCCGGGCAGCCCTCGTCGGTACAGTCTGCGCCACCACTTCGCCCGCGGTATACGACCACGGCTCTCTCCCGCCACAAAGCAAGACAAAGCACGCACCGATGTCACCGGTCGCCGTCGCCGCAGCAGCAGCAGCACGAGCCCCCCGCTGCCTCATCGGCGCAGCGACTTCGGCAAGCACACGCCCGAACACGCACCCGCAGGTGGCTGGCTGGCGGCCAAGCTCAGGGTCTGTCGCCTTATCGCGCCCCCTTATTGGTCTGTCCGCCGCGATGACAAAGAAAACCTCTGGCCGGCCGGCTAAACGCGGTTCGGGAAGATCGCGCTGATTCACTGTCTCCCGAATCCACTCTCTGTGCGTCCGTCGGGCGTTCTGGTTGCCAGATTCGAACGACGCTCTCTATTCTTGTGCTCAACCACGGCGCATGGTCCGCCGCCAGAGCCGCCAAAGCGCTCGGCGTCGTCTGACGAACGTTGCTGTTACACATCGCCGCCCTTTGCTGCATCGTGAATAGGGGCCGCGTGGTCAACAGTACAAGCTAAGAATAGGCCTCTTACGTTTAACCCGCCCTTTAACGCTTGACCGGCCGAGGCCTGCCCTCCTTTTTTCCGAGGCCTCGCCGTTCACGGCATCGGGCGTGGCTAAGATCAACGGGCTCTTCCATTGTTCTTACGAGTGCTTTTCATGGGTGTTCCAGCAGTTGCACGGCTCTTTCG
Source organism: Botryosphaeria dothidea (assembly GCA_011503125.2). Lineage (NCBI taxonomy): Eukaryota > Fungi > Ascomycota > Dothideomycetes > Botryosphaeriales > Botryosphaeriaceae > Botryosphaeria > Botryosphaeria dothidea. The sequence continues at coordinate 3,553 of WWBZ02000059.1, read as the reverse complement.
GAGCGTGTTTCCATGGGGTACGGGTGACGTTCCAGAAGCTTTTGGGGCGGGAGAGGCACAGACGCGAAAACCGCCCGGAGCTGTCCGCCTCTCCACATCCGCTCCAGCCACGAGGCCTCCCGTAAACACCCGCTCCATCTGCACTCCGGATTTTCGTCTGGCAGAGCGGATTAGGGAAAGCACATCAGCCTCAACGCTCTGGGCAATTGCTCTGCTCCGCTCCCGTCTCGCTAAGCCCCTGCAACACGCTCGGGGACGCTGTGTGGAGTAGAATTGCGCGATGTCGCCGTTCCCGCTCTGCAGCTGCTCAGGGGTGTTGCTGCGCAGAACTGTCCTTTGCCCACCACAAAAATAACTTCTCGCCAATTTCTAGAACAAGGCGATACCCCCCGGTCGCACGGCCTGTTTCTGCTCAGGGAGCAATAACAATGAACTTGGACGTCAACGAGAGCCCAACCTTCGCCAGCTCATCGCTTCGGGCTCCCAATATTCGGCCCCTTCATTAATTCACGCACCTCTGATGCCATTCTCCTCCTTGTCTCGAGGTCGGTCCATTGAGAGGCGTTCCTGAGGAGCCGCTCTCCCGAGCGGTCCGCTGCCGGAAGAGGTGGATCCCATCATGGATGCTGTCGGTTCCAAGCCCCAGCCTTCTTTGAGTTCTGGGCTGGGCAGGGTCAAGCCTGGCACGTCGGCCGAATGATAAGCTTTCCGCCCTTTTTGGAGACCTGCCCCTGTTGTACCCCGAGTCACCGCAGCGGATAGCAGCGGCATCGCTTGCACACGACCTCAAGATCTGTCTGGGATGAGGTTCAATCTCATTCATATTATTCTACTGATACTACTTGCCGTAACCCCGTCCGACCTCTTCCTACATTTCAATATCGGCCTGAACATCAGAGGTTCACCGACTTCAGTGGAGCCATCCGAATTCGGAGCTCAGGTGGGGGCTTGGGTCTACCCCTCTTCCCGCATATATACCAGTCCAACCCATGGTCCTGGGTCATTTTCCTGTCCAGTCGACCGCTATTTACTAGTGGTCTGGCAGTTTTCTAGAGGTTTACCTCTTTTGGAGCACCACATGCGTTGACTCGCTTATTAAACCTATCGTGGTAAGTCTGAGCTTATCTACACTTCACTGTCGGGGCCATCATGCATGTCCCACATCTATCAAGCGGTGTCACGTTCAGGAAAAGGAAGCATAAGAGATATACTCTATTATTGGTGAAGTTACACAAATCAAATCCTCAACGTCAGCCATGCCACTCACCAGAAAAAGTGAAAGAAAATGCCGGTATGCAACGCTATGCAATGCTATGCAGGGAGAACAGATATGCAACGTCACCTCATGCATTGATCACCATGAACGCCACCATCGTATCGAACACCATCAACATGGAGTCGGGGACCCAAAACGCAAATGGCCTCCAGGAAAAAGAGAAATTAGCATGGAATCCATCCAGGGTCGAGCGAATAATCAGAATACTTACCCCAGTGAACCTCCACTACTCTTCCAACCGGCCCTTCATTCTCATTTTCCCCCTCATCATCATCATCCTCCTCCGCAAGCGCCGGCCTCTCCTCAACCACCTCCCTCACAGCCCCGCCCTCCCCAAAATCCGTCACCGACGACGACCTCTTCCTAATTCTTCTCGACACCGACCTCGACCGCGCCCTCTTCAACTCTCGCCACGCCCCGTCGCTCAACCCCGCAAACGGGCGCCACAGCCCCGACGACGACGACGACGACGACGACGACGACGCCGTGGACCTCGTGACGGAGCCTTTCGTCGCCGTGTCTGCGTCCGCGCCACCACCACCACCACCAACCGGTCCCCCTTCAACCATCGGCTCCTCTTGCTCCTGGCAAGCAGAACTCGCCTCGGCGTCATCCCGCCGCCGCGCGCACTCTCCGCACTCACGCTCCACCGTCACGGCGCCCAGGTGGTCCGGGTAGTCACACGGCGCGTGTGGCGGGTGTGTCGGAGACGAAGGCCGAGGAGGTGGTGGTGAGGGTGGGGCGGAGGAGGCGCGAGCTCGGCGCGTAGGCAGTTGGTTGCGTCGGCGATCGGCGGGGACGGCGGGGCAAGGTAGACGCAGACGCGGCGGGCGCGCACGCAAGGCTCGCCGATGAAGCGCGGGCGCGGCGACCAGTGCGCGCAGGGGCGGTGGAATACCCATTCCAGCTGGCACATTGCGGTGTGGCTCGGAAGTTTGCTTGGAGAGACGCGCGCGGTTGAACGTTGTTCACTGACTGTGCGAAGGGAAAATTCGGGGTGAGCGCGAGAGGGTGTAGGGATGCTCTGATGTGCCGGAAGAGGGGGGGGGAAGGGAACTGCTCGTCTTGGGAGGCCAAGGTTTGATTTTATGGAGAATGTTCGCGCTGGAACGCGCTGTTTTCCCATTGTTGATGGCGTTGTTCATGCTGGTCGCGGTTTATCAGACCGTTGGAGGGCTGGCGGAGCGATGAGGTGGAGGGGAAATTCTGCGTATGGAGCAAACAATGCCTTTGTCTACAGATGTGGAGAGGGACGTCTTTCTTTGTTCGTGGGATGTGGGCGTCCTGCTATTGGTGAGCAAAGGTATGATTTTCAGACAATAGGGATATCCTGTCTGAACAATGCGTGCTGGGGAAGAGATGGACGGGGAGGTAGGTAGCCTTGCGAAGAAGTGCTCGCTACGAGAAGAGATGCGCGGAGGAGGCCTGCTGAGCAAACAATTCTGCCTGCACGGGCTTTTGGAAGAAGTGTACTGATACAGATGGAACTGTTCTATTGAGCGTCACTTCCAAGCAAACATTTTGTTTGCCTTCATCTTCCAATAACTGCCGGATATGATTTTTGAGCGCAAGCTGATGTTTCCTTTTGGTACGGGGGCGCATGAGAAGAATGGTCAAAGTATGGTTTTGAACCGACCCGAGCGTACGAGATTCGGCATCATGGAGGCAATACTATCTGGCGGCATCTGCAAAGCATATCTCCGCCCTCCATCAGCTTCTGGTTTTCGGTGGACACAAAGCAGTTCAACTTGCTAGTGCTAATCATCAAAATAAATGCTATCTCTCAAATTATCCCTACGGGCAAGGCGGATGGCTTAGGAAGACCGAACGTAAGACGCGGACGAGTGATATCGAGTCGAACGATGCCTGTCGTACGACTTTGTTCGTGTTGTTGTCTTGTAAGACCAAGTAGCTAATTAGTAGCAAGGTTGAGCTGTGGCCTGGCGTCTTTTATGCAAAGAATTTCGGAAAAATGTTGTAGTCATAAGAGCCATGCAAACATTTTGCACCCGAGTGAAAACCAGCAAACGGGTACGATGCATTTCTAGCATTTGTCATTCTCGGAATTCATGGGGAAAAATTGACTGAAACAAAATCAACAACTACAGCCGAATAGAAGATTGTTGAGTTTCCAGAGCAAGATTCGACCTCACAACAATAGTCTTCCAACGGTCCCGCATCGGCTGAAGATGATGCAAGGAAATCGTCTTTTCGCAGAACTCACACAAAGCGCAGCAAAATTTCCAGAGGGGTATTGGAATCTACTGTTAGTGCCAA
>WWBZ02000058.1:0-13093 GCA_011503125.2 Botryosphaeria dothidea | reverse complement strand
TGGTGGCCCCTGGGTCGACGGGCTGGATGATGGTGGTGGCGCCAGGGTCGTTCGAGGCAGGAGGATCCCCGGCGGTGGCGGAGATGCTGGAGACGATTATCGAGATTATGGGTCCCAGTCCACTCCCTCCGCTTGATGTGGCAGACGTTGAAGGGTCCTCAGGGGCAGCAGTCGGCTCGGCGGGGTCTTGTTGGTTTGTCGTGGCGGTAGCGGTTGGTGATTCGGGCTCGGGGGCCGGGCTGGCAGAGTCGGTGGCAGAGGCGGTCTGCTGGTCCGAGGTGATGGTGGGAGGCGCCTGTTCGGTGGGAGATGAGGAAGCTGGGATCAATCCTCCCGCGGATGTCAGGGCCAGCGGTGGATCGAAGACGAATTTGCGCCAGGTCACCTTCGTGCAGTTTTTCGAAGCGTGCGTCCACGTCTGTATAGACGGCTGGCCGGGTGGGCAGAGCCAGCCAGGGGAGGTAGTCGTCGTAGATGGTGCTGCACTTGTCATAGGAGTATCGAGAACCCCTCCACGCGGACAAGCAGGATTGTTGTCCGATGTACGCTGACATGGGAACCGGGGAGTTGAGGTCATTCCAGTTGATGGACGACGTCACGCCCAAGCCGCCGGTGCCTTCGGGGAAGCTGACGCTGGAGAGATCGGCCAAGTCGGTGATGGGAACGATGGCATTGTCCCAGTGTTTGTAGCACGGCAAGCCGTCGAGGCTGCTAAAAGAAAGATATACGGTGGGCGAAGTGAAGGTGTAGCGTCGATGACAGTGGTAAACGGAACTGCAGGAGCTGGGGTGATTGACGGCACAGGGCTGGACTTGGTGCCATTGGCACAGAGTCCGCTGGGATCCTTGGACTGTGGCCAGTATATCAACCGGACGTCTCCGGCATCTAGTGGCACGAAGCACCCTCAGGATTTATGCACTGTGCTGTGTCGCCTGCGCACTCAGGTTGTTTGGGCGACTCGAACGTCGGGCCGCGCGGGGATGCGCGGAACTCATCAATCAGAATCTCGCAACCTCTGTAGTCATAGGTGCAGTTGGGAGCAGGAGTTGGGTAGGGGGGGTAGTAGCTGTAGAGTGAGAGTGTCGAGAAGCTGGTAATTGCGGGAGGACTGCCTCCCCTCGGAACTCCATCGCAGAAGGTCGACAGTGGGCCAGTGTAGTTGCCGGTCCAGATGACTGTGGAGCCGACATCGGTACGGTAGGCGGAGGAGGAGGTGAAGGTCGCGGTGGAAACATAGGAGTAGTAGCCCGAGAGCCAGGTGTCGGTTACTTGATCGCATACGCGGACCCTACTGATTGCCGCACAATCGTCGGGGGAGTAGGTGCAAGTAGCGGTGGCGTTCGTGGACGAAGTTAGGCTCGAATTGGAGAAAGGATTGGGCTGCTGTTCCTGCAGCTAGCAGCAGCCCGGTGATCCGGCGTGGTAGACTCATGACGGCGCGCGAAGAGAGTCGAAGGAGCTCGGTGGCTTTGGGGCATCTCGGGGTCTATATCGTAGGACATGGGGAGACAAAACGCCACCAACAGCCTCCCATGCAGGCACGGCAGTATCTGGGCAGAGGTTCTGGCCAATGGCGGGCACAGGCGTGGTGGATGGATTTTGGCCCCCGGATAGACGAGTGGACTTGAGTGGAGAGGTCCCACTAGTATGGAGGCCGAACGCCGCGTTCTGCCCCAAAAAGCAAGTGCTGCCAGCAAAACAGCGGACCTGAAAGTCGAAACAGGCATGTATTGCCGTCATTCAAAGACTTGTTTACTTTTACTTCTGCCTGTTGCCCAGCCTTGCCAATCTCATCCTTCAATGACCATTCGATCAATCAATCGACCAGGAGCTGTATGCCTTGGATCCATCCCAAGAGGCGCGATGCACACTTGCCTGCAAGCATGTTTATGGGCATGGATGATGCTGGAGTGCGAGGCTGAGAGGGAAAATACGATGAGTGGTCTGACTGGACCATTGTGTTTCTAACGGGCTACAGGTTGGGGACCCCCCGTTCCAATCCGGTGGATGGTAAAACATTACATGGATTCCAGCATTTCAAGCTGCTGAATCGCGTCTCTGCACTCGGATGAGTAGAGGTCAAGTGTGTCGTGAGGCGGGGTCGCTCCGATTGCCAAATGCGGCAACACCCCCATCGCTTGACAACCTTCTTCTTGCCCGCCACCAACCTCATCCCTTTGCAGCCCTGGCTCTCCGCCTACGACGGACTCCCTCTCATCACCAACATGGCGCAGACATCTGACTTCTGTCGCCACCCGACAAGCCTGCCCATACTGTCTACAGAGCTCATATGCATGATTTTAATTGAAGCCGATCGAGATACTCAGAAAACGATACGCCTTTGTTGCAAATGGCTTGCCGCCGAGGAAGCCAGCCATCTTTTCCAAACAATTCACATCAACCTAAAACTTGCTGAGTATGGAGTGGGTGATCCAGCTCGCCCAGAACGAAAGCGCCGCTAGGGCTGTGGAGAGGCTGGTCTTATTCGAAGCGAAAAGATGGCGTTGTATTCATTTGATGAGTTCTGCACTCAGGTCCTTGGTGAGTCCTCTAGTCGTGAACCCTTTGGGGTAGACGCTGACTTGGAATATAGATGAGTCGAGCTCTGACGATCACGATTATCTGAGGGAGCGCTGCTTCTCAACTCGGTGAGTGCATTTTCTAGGGAGTTTTTCACGACAACCAGGCCTATCAACTTTCTAGGACTCCATGGTAGACATTTGACATAGCAATCAAGTATTGTAATGCGTAAATGAGCGCTACCTAAACTGGCTATATTTTGAGCAGAACGGAGCTAATGCGAAATCGAATGATCGATAGTAGGGAAGGCGTAGTAGACGCAATTTTATCGAGTATCAAGCATGAGGATTCGTTGCATTAAATTACGTGCGCTTGAGGCCTGCCACCTGTAGAAGCTTTAAGAATTAGGGACGGCCTGAAGGGAACCAGTGGCAGCTCTCTCCCGCCTCGATGGCCATAGCTCCCTTTGCCACAACAATGAACACACTACCTATGAGGTAAGCGTGTCACCACTTCTCGGACTTAGCGACTCATAATGTCCGACCACTACTCCGGCTATCGCATCGGCTGCTACCGCGATCCGGGGACCGTATGTCGTGCTCTGTTCAGATGGCCCGTTGCTTTGTAACCCGGTCCGGGGACAGGCTAGCCACCTGGAGTGCTGCCCCTCCTTTCCATCAATGCCCCACCTCCCCATCCATTACGTCAGGAGATATAAATTCTGACCCCCGACGCCTGAGGCAATGCCGACATTGGGCTTCAGTACCACATTGAGACCTGAATAAAACATACTACTGCCACTATGAAGCAAGCTATCATCCACAACGCGGAGAAGGCCCGTCTCCAGTAATTAATGAATGCATACCTGTGAATATTCCGCTGACCAACTGCAGGTCGAAATCGTCGACGCTCCCGTCCCTAAGCCGGACCCCGATCAGGTCGTTATTAAAGTTGTCGTTGTAGGTTTCGGTTGCTGCGGACCGACCAAACTCTCAAGCTAATTGAATTTGAAGAGCGGCTCCAACCCCAAGGACTGGTCAGCATGTTCACGAGACTTTCTTAATCAAAAACTCACCTTTCACCAGGAAAACCCCAGAATGGTTGGACATGAGGATCAATGGCGGCGATGACATTGCTGGCATTGTCCACAGTGTTGGCGAGGACGTGTATGAATTTAAGCCCGGTGATCGTGTCGCCGCCTTCCACGAGATGCGTACGCCAGGTGGGAGCTACGCCGAGTACGCCGTTGCCTGGCAGCACACTACTTCTCACATTCCCGAAAACCTGAGCTTTGAAGGTATGCACAAGTGCACTGCTCAGAAACTCGTCCAAGAGCCTCCGCTGATACATCCTCATCCCACCAGAGGCCGCTACATCCCCCTTGCTTTCCTCACTGCTGTTATTGGCAACTACGTTCGCCTCGACCTCCCCGAGCCATGGAAGCCACTCCCTGAAGGCCAAAAACTCCCCTTCCTGGTTTATGGCGCCGCTTCTGCAGTCGGAGCTTATGCCATCAAGCTCGCCCGCTTGTCCAACATCCATCCGTAAGTCTACTACCCATCGTCGATCCACAAATCCACTCGTTTAACACTGCCCAACAAGCATCATCGCCGTCGCCGGCAACGGCATCCCCTATGTCGACACCCTCCTCGACAAATCCCAAGGCGACGCCGTCATCGACTACCGCAAAGGCAACGACGCCCTGATCCAAGGCATCCAATCCGCGCTCCAAGCGTCCGGCGCGACGGAGCCCATCCGCCACGCCTTCGACGCCGTCTCCGAGAAGGGCTCGCACGCCAACATCGTCGCCGTGCTCGCCGACGACGCGGCCGTCACCAACGTCCTGCCCGTCGAGCGCTTCGCGCCGCCGGGCTTCAAGTACCCGGCGGACGTACAAGCCGACCGACTGGACGATGGTGGGCGACGTGCACGGCCCGCAGAAGGAGGTCGGCTTCGTCTACTTCCGCTGGATCTTCCGCCAGATTGCCGAGGGCAAGTTCAAGGCGCATCCGCATGAGGTCGTGCCCGGTGGACTGGCTGGTGTGAGTCAGGGGCTGACGAACTTGAAGGAGGGGAAGGCGAGTGCGGTGAAGTATGTGTTCAGGATTGCGGACACGGAGGGGGTGGGGAAGGATTGAGAGGCTCGAAAACGTGTCTTCCATGAGGCAAACAGGAGATTGTTCCAGAATGAGAGCCAGATGAAGAACAGGTTGTTTTAAGGATGAATCGAGGGCTCTCTCGTCCCGTAGCAAGATGAAATCTCAGGAGGACTAAATGATGTAAGTCGCCACGCCGGTTGCTCGTAGAAATCAAGGAAAGACAGGTGAGGTTTAATTATCAATTATGGGATCCAACGAATTTACAGACCCATGTTTTATATTGTTTCAAAGGATTTTTATAAAAAGTGCATGCTCCAGATCGGCTCCGGAGGTCTTCGACGGCAAAACAAACAGGCAGGGCGATTGAAGGATCAAACTGTTTCAGGAAAAATGGTTACAGCCACGCCCGGACGAATGCGTCGACTACTCACAGCAAGGGCATCTGCAAAAATGTCAGACGATTTCGTATCTGCAGCACATAATATGGAAAACAGCTCATTCGATCACGTAGCACAATCTTTGATGCACTCCAGATTGCCTAGGCTATGAAGGATGAAAAAGAAACCATATGAAGCACAACTTACTGGAAACCGCAGCCAGTTAAAGGCGAATGCATCATTTCCACAGATGGCCAGATCAGACTGTTATGGGAAGTCGAAGCATGAGTCTGAATACCTTCGTCAACAAGAGAGCAACACACATGCGCCAGATGAATACCTCAACTCCCCATGAGACTAAAGCGGATTAGAAAGAGATACTTCGTTTACACCATATCCTTGAGTTGTCATTCGGACACTGAGAAGCAATAGCAAAGCAAGCATACAGCCATCCCCACACTCATAATCATTTAGCTTTCCCGCCTCAAAAGAGAACCAGCGAGCTAAAAGACAAGCAAAAACGTTCAGGACCCAGAAGAGTAAGAGCGGTATAGTAAAACACCACACCGTACAAAAAAAAAAGGAAGCCGAAAGAGAAAAGTAGCCCCTGGTTCGAACCTCAAAAAGACACAGACAAAACAAACTGCGCATATCTTCAGATTCCATCTGCATTTCGAGAGTACCAATGAAACCTAATACTCTCGCCGAAACCCCATTTTAGACCCCATTCGCTAAGAGAACAATATCAGATGTAAGCAAGAAGATATACCGAATTCTCTGTATCACGCGTCGAGGGAAGCCTTAAGCAGCGGCGACATCGCTCTTGCGCTTACGCTTGTTCTTCTTCTCCGGCTCAGGAGCAGCAGGCTCAACGGCGGGGGCCACCTCCTCAATAGCCTTTGCTTCCTGCCGCGCTTCTTCTTAGCGGGTTCCTCGGGGGCGGGCTCCTTGACAGCCTCAACAGCAGGAGCGGGTTCCTCCTTCTTGCCCCTCTTCTCCTTGGGTTTAGCAACGGGCGTGCTCTCAACGCCCGAAGTCTTAGGATGCGAGGGAAGAGGGATGGGGCTGGCAGCGTGAGTCGGAGCAGTGGCAGAAGAGGCCGCGACGACACCGTTTTCTTTGCCAGTCTTGCGGCGCTTGTTCTTGGGGGTCTTGGCCTCAGCCGGAGGGCTGGGAGCCCTCGGGGGAGGGCTGGCCTCTTCGCTCTCTTCTTCAGCATCAGCGTCGGCGGACTCCTCAGCGTCGGCGCCAGCGGCGGTGGCTGTACCTTCAGCCATCTCGACGTCACCGTTCGCACCAGCAGGGCTCTTCGCAGCCTCAGCGGCAAGACTGGCCTTGTACTCCTCCATTTTCTTGCTGTACACCTCACGGTTCTGCTCATAGACAGCCTTCCACGCCTGAAAGGGTGATTAGTGTTAGTTCCTACGAGGGTTCAGTATTCACGTACTTGCTTCTCCTCCTCAACCGAGCTCCCTCCAGCGCTTGTTGATCTCCTCTTCGACCTGGCCCGGAGTTACGTCTGGGCCCAGATCTTCCTTCACAACTGGACGCGCCTCGTGTGCGAAGAGGAAAAAGATGGTCAGGGGGCGCTTAGGCTCGTTGGGATCCTTCTCCTTCTTTTCCTTCTTGGGCTTTCTGCCCTTCTTCGCGGGTTCTTCTCCTGCCGGGGCAGCAGCGGTGGCAGGCGCACTAGCGGGGGCTGCGGGGGGCTTGAGGGGCTGGCGGAAGTGGCCGGGCCGGCGGCAGCTGGGGGCGAGTCGCGCAGAGCTCCTGCGAGGATCTCATTGTTATTGAGAGGATTCGAGATGCCGAAGGTGTCAAGGCGGTAGGGCGTCTGGCCGAGCACCGAGTTGGTGTGCTTGAGGTACGACGTAGTAGGTCGCTGACGGCGGTTGCAGAGTAGTCAAGCCGGTGGACGACCTGGAGGAAGAATTGCGGGTTAGGAATCAGTCTCAGTTGGGCGAGAACGAGTGGAATGGAGCAGATGAGCTCATGCAGCTGGCGTGACATGTCGCCCATGGAGGCGCGGACGTGACGCGCCTGGGCCGGTGACAGGAATGCGCTAGCTGGCATTTTGGAGGAGTGAATGCGCTAAAACATGAAGGAAGAGCAAGCATCAGGGAAACCATCTTCAATGGCGCGGCGGGCGCGAGGCTTGGTTGATTGAGGGTGGTGGTGAGGCGTTGGCACGGCGCGCATGGGCAGGCGGCGCGCGTTGCAAAACAAAGCGCGACTTACCGAATCGCGCGTCCTGGCAAAGTCCTCCACACTGATCATGAGCTCAGCAGTCTCCTTCTGCTTCTCATCCTTGCGAGGGCGACCCCATGGTGATGCAGTCGCGTTGGTGATGAAAAAGTGATGGGCTTGGAATTTCGGCAGAGGGTTTGTGGTGGGAGGAGTGGACGAGGCGACCGAGGGCGGCCAGGCGCTATTTAGCCCCCCCCAGCAGAACGCAAACCCGGCCCTGGAGCCTACCCTGCGGGCCCTACCTGAGCCTACCACAGCCCCCCGCCCGCGCGACGGAGTCGTTTTTTTCCCCACCCCGTGCTTGAATGCAGTGCACGCGCTCTTTTCTGCAGTGTAGTGAAGAGCTGCAGAGCCACAGCCGGCGACGACCGCTGGAGCCGTTGGGGCGACTCTTTGCGAGGCATGTTCGTGGTGCCACTGCCTGCAGGCATCCTGGACGCTGAGTGGATGCTTCGTGCAAGCTCTGTCGGGAAGGACAGCAGCGGAATAGGCTCTCCTGTGGCCACCAGCCTCTGCTTTTCGCAGCCCGGACTGCTCGTCGTGGGCCCATCTGCAGACCATTTCGACGCCCACCGCCTAAGACAGCCCAACTGTTAGGCTGTCCCGGGTGAGCACTGCCTGTGCGCCTGCCGAGCACTGGTTCCAGCTCTCGTGGCCTTCCCGCTACCGTCTCAGCGCCGCCCAGGGGCCGCCCAAGCTGCAGCCCCCCATCAGCACACCCATTCCCACAGCACACAGGCCCTTAAGCTTGGTGTTCTTACGGCCCATTTCGCCCGCCCATCTCACCGGTCTTTGCAGCGCTCTTCTTCGCCTCACCCACAGCTTGATGATCGCCCTCATTCTAACGCTCACATGAATTCTTTGGGCACTGAAGCCCATCCAATTTAGGGCTATCTGAACCGCAGAGTCAATGCAGCCATGCGCACACGTGTTTCTGGAGGGTTGACGGTTCCGTGCTGTCTGCTGGCCGGACACCTGCAGTCAGCCCGCATTTGGCCCCGCGGTGTAGGCAATTTGCACAACCGACTGGGATATCTGCTTCCTTTTTCTTACTGATGGTAGCCAGCCAACTGACTTTCGTGCAAGCTGTCTGATATCTTTGGACCATTTCGTAATCGGGGCTTCGAAAACTCAATAACACGCTTCGCAGACGCCCAAGAAACCTCCGCATATTAAATCTCAACAATAGCCTTCCAGATCAGAGGGGTAAACCTGTTACACCTTTTAGCTTTCTAAACGATATCCTCTCAAGTTAGTGCAGTAGACTATCGTATAGCTTCGAGTAAAAAGAAAAGCACTTTTGCCTCGCTATGATAACGTGCCTTTGTGCAAGAATCCCGGAGTATCCAATCATGGCATCTCTAATTAAGAGCCGAAGAAAGGAAACAAGTTCATTTTATAAGCTCTATGGGCTATGGACATGCCTAATTATGCAGCTGTCCTTCTCGGAATACGATTTGCATGTTGGACATGCTTCAAAAACCTTCTCAATGAACATTTTCCATGGACAAGTCGTGTTTCGTATGGAGCTCCTTAAGATGCAAGTGCCCCGAGAAGTCATCTGTCCTCTACTTGTACAACTTCTTCAGGGAGCTTTTGTAGCTGGATTCCTGTCACGTATCAACTGCGGCTGATCGTCATGTCAATTGTGCATTATCCACCATACAACTTTTCTTTATATCCGCTTTTTATGAACGCTATGGAAAATGGCAATTATTGCTGAAGACACTGGTGTCCTCAGTTGCCTCACGAGGTTCCTAAGACGCTTGCGATCGAAATTCGAGATTTGTTGAAGTCATTGGCACAGCAGGGGCTACAGTCCGTCCGGGAAATGCAATCCTGGGACAAACAAGCTATTAAAAGAGGGGCGCCTAGAGAGACGCTGCAATTGACAGTCTGAGCCGAATACGATTCTCCCAAAGGCAAGTTGAATAGTAATTAGTGTGAAGGGAATCATTCATCCTGATAGCTCCGTGATCTGGAAATGCAATACACTTGCTTCTGGACAAATGCCTCCACTACCACGAAGATGTTGAGAGCCACTGCCTTTAACTGTCCACCGCAGTATTTCTCTGTGGAGCCTTTCTCTTGTCAGTCTATCGCTATTCATTAAGAAGGCTGCATGTCGGTGTATGAGACCGATTATCACGACATTTCCACTTTTCTAAGCATTACAACAGCAGTTCAGGGTGCCTTTCTTTTGCTACACGTACTAACTCATAATTTCAAGCTTCGTTCCAAACGTAAGCAACTTTATCGTTGCTCCAAAGGCCCTTGGGTATCGATGAACGGTAGTACCCTTGCTAAACCTCGCCGAAGGCCAGCATGAACTCAGAGGTAATGCGGAGTTGCATTTCAGGAAGCAGATATTCACATGTCCCATTCAATGTCTATGGAGTACTCGATGCCCATCTATCGTTAAAACCCCAAAACGCCTGGTCGTGCATGCTCATTTTGAAGATAGGGTATATCTTAGGTGTACCATCAACAGTGCGTACTCGGAAGAGATTCAGCCGACGTGGCCTCATCACATAATGTTAACATCAGCGTCAGCCATCTCCTCCTCCATCTCCTCCTCAGACTTCGTTACGTCCTCGATCATCTTCAGGGTGGCTCTCAGCGGTAGGCCGACGACGTTGTCGAAAGTCCCCTCTATCCTGTCCACCAAGATGGAGCCGATGCCCTGGATGCCATAGCCGCCAGCCTTGTCGGCACCTTCCCTAGTCCTGACATATGCGAGAATAAGGTCGTCCGTCACTATTCACGATCGCGTTAGCTTACTTCCCCCAGTTTTCTTGAACATGGTTCACACATACCAGCTCTATCAAACTTAACCGTTGTGTCCTCCACATGCGTCTTGATGGCATATCCCGGATCCTTAGCGCTCTCCAGCGGACGCATGCACGCCACGGCAGTGAAGACCTTGTGCTCGCCGTGATCCCTCAAGCTCTTGAGCATGTCAATATGCTCGCGCTCGCTGCGTGGCTTCTCGAGGATCTCGCCCAAAATGGCCGACGACGACGGTGTCGGCGGCGATGATCAGCGCCGGCTCGCCCTTCTCCTTGTTGTCAATCTCCTGCTCGTACACCATCATCGCCTTCTTCGTCGCCGTCTCGAGCACGTATTCGAAGGGGGCCATGTTCTTGGGCAGGTCCTCGGGGAAGGCGGATGGATGATTTCGATGTTCGAGAGGCCGATCTGCAGGAATAAGCGGTCTCCATGTTAGTACAGCCCAGAAACGCTTCTGCGAATGCGTGGTTGTGTGTTGGTGGAGGATGTGGCGGAATGCTGTATATCTTTTTCGAGAGGGGAAGGGGGGCGGGCGATGACGAGCACGAACCTGTGCGAGCAGCTGTCTCCTCCGCGGCGAACCCGACGCCAGAATGACCCTCTTGCCGCGCAAGCGCGGTCAGTGCCGCAAGCTCGAGCGGCAGCGGGCGCGCGTGGCTGTCCAGGTCGTGGAGGCGCTGGCGCGCCGCCAGCGACGGAGCCGGGTTGCTTGTCGACCGAGTCGTAGGAGGGCGGCGGTTCGGAGGGCGCAGGTTCGTAATTGCTTGTGTCGGGAGTCCCGGTGAACGACATGGTGAGCCGGCGGAGCATTGGAGGAGAGGGTTTCGGGATTTCTTCTAATCCCTCGTCTTTTCTTGCTGGATCGAGGGGGTCACGTAAGATTCTGGGTCAATTGCTGTTGCGGGAGTTGCTTGATCTGCTTCCGGAGGAGAACTAACGCCTTGGCGAGCGTGCTTGCGTCAACGGGAGGCCGGGTATCTTAATTCCGAGCAGGGAGCTTCGTTGGCTGGGCTGATGAACCGACGGTGCTTGCGGCGGGCAAACGATGCGAGGGATGACGCGTAGGAATGGGGTGCGCGGCGGTGTCCAGGAACAACAGTGCAAAATGCTGCGAAGACGCACCATCTCGTCCCATCATTTGACTGGACGAATGCAGCAGGATATTCGATGCTCGTCTCCACCGGATACGAACCGTTTTTTGCAAATACGGCCATGGTCTACACCGGTTTATAAATGAATAGTCGTGACCAGCTAGTGCCCGCAGTCGATCACTGCCATGACTTATGATCGATCTATTAAAGTTGGAGTGTGCGCCCGTAGGTTGTGGAAATGGGGCGACTCTATCGCAAGTGACGACTCCCCACGTGCCTACAACGCTATAAGCAGACCGACTCTGATCCACGTTTCTCTTACCGGAGTACTGCTTATACAGATGCTTGACTCAAGTGCGCACTATTAGCGTATGCTGATAAATTGCACAGAGTATTCAGCTCACAAAGAAAATCGAGGAATTAGTGTCGAGGTACATTGCAAACGATAGTTCTCTCATTTCTGATCCCAGCATGTCTAGCCGGAATATACCGCTGAACATGAGACTGAATCTCTATGACTACTCGCTTATTGCAATCCGATGGCTTTCCGAACGGCCTTGCTGAGGCTTGGGGGCCAGTCCGAATATCCGGCCCGGAGGTGTGTAGCCAAGTCGGACATCTCACCCTACCCTGTTGAGACCGCACTTCGACTTTTGTACCTCCTTGAAATCTACTCTCATCCAGTTTTAGATGAGGAGCAAGAAGAGGAAAGATGAAGACCCATGAATACCCAATAGACCGGTTGTTGATTCATTGAGGCAGTATTTGATTGGAAGCCCTGCGGCGATGATCCTGGACCTACTGCAATGGCACGAGCCGTTGAATGATCGACCACGACTTTGAAACGGCTTCAGAATGAGAGGTAACGGTTCAGTGCTCGCTTACGAAGAGACAGCAGTGTAGCGAAACTGGTGTTGGTGTTCCAGAAAGTTTTCGGACTCGAGTTCGGCCTCCCCCGCAATTCCGGGAGCGGACGCTATCCACCATGGGGATCCGGGCCCTGCATTTCGGCAACGACCACATATATCTACGAGAAAAGTTCTGGTAGTAGGGCACGATATTTGAAGTCAACTCACCAAGTGCCAGCAAACCTATCATACACCAGCCCTTGCCTTTTGAAATCGAAAAGTCATCATCGCAATCATGGCTGCAAGCAATATTAGCTTCGAGGGTACGATTACCAATAGCGTGACACGCTGTTGTGGAACGGCTGCTGAGACGCGACAGACTACCTTTGGCCTCTGCAACGCTGTTGTTGAGTGGGCGGACAGCTACGATAGCAAGGTGAGCCCCACAGCATACGTTCATGATTTCGTGCAGTGTCTGACTGCACGTGAAGGACTGGGACAGGCTGCGCAAGTGCATCGCACCTACGCTCAGGGTAGGTAAAAGCCTCCTTCTTTCGGAGAAACATTGGGCGAATGACGTGGAAAATAGATTGATTACCGTTCCTTCCTCGACAAGCTGTGGGAGGCTATGCCGGCCGAGGAATTCGTCGCCATGATCTCGTCCCCCCGCGGTTCTGGGCGACCCGCTCCTCAAGACGCAGCACTTCATCGGTGGCTCCAAGTGGGAGAAGATTTCGGACGACGAGGTGATTGGAGTGCACCAGCTGCGCGTGCCCCACCAGAGATACACCGACGAGACCCGTACCACCGTGGCAGTCAAGGGACACGCTCACAGCACCAACACGCACTGGTACAAAAAGGTCAATGGCGTGTGGAAGTTTGCAGGCCTCAACCCGGACATCAGATGGGGCGAGTACGACTTCGACAAGGTATTTGCCAGCGGGCGCGACGAGTTTCGGCGAGACCAAGGCGGTGGAGGGCATCCCGGAGAAGGCGGAGGTAGAGACGCCAGCGGTCGCAGCAGCGGCGTCGTGAGGAGAGTGGTGGCGGAAGGGGTTTTGAGGTGAAGTGAGGGCGGCGGGCGGCGGTTACGTTATGTCGAGCTTCCAGGATCAGCAGCG
>WWBZ02000057.1:0-13120 GCA_011503125.2 Botryosphaeria dothidea | reverse complement strand
GTCTCCTCTGCCTCCATCTCCATCATCCGCTTTGCAGCTGCATGAACGTCCCACTCCACCACAGACAAGAATCAGATACGCATGAATCATATGATGCAGCAGCGTCCCCACGATCTCATCCCTGCTCGCGCCCTGCAGCGCCACGGCGTTCAGCTCGATCTTCACGCGCACGTCGTCCTGCCGTCCACTTTCCATCCCGCCCCTCCCCCTCGTTTGACCCGCTGTTGCTTCTTCTCGCCTCTTTCCTCCTCGCCCAATCCAATCATCACCCTGCCATCCACCACTGACGAGCCTAGTCCTCCCGGACACGCCTTCGTCCAGCGTCTCCCACGCTACTTCACACGCACTCTCCCTCGCCCTCGCAGCCCTCCCCAAGCTTTCCGTCAAACACGGCCGCGCTGAGAGAGGGGAAGACCAGGCCCGGGTAGGCGCGCCACTGGCGCGGCGGGACGGGGTAGGTGCGGGCAGCGCTGATGGCGTCGGCTGCGGCGGGTGCCGCATTGCCTGTGGAATCGGTCTTGACGGCGTTGGGGGAGACGGAGGAGCTGCGGAGGTGGTGGACTAGGAAGGCGACTGCGTAGTTGGTGTTCCAGTGGCCGGGTTGGGGGGTGTTGGCGTGGGGGTGGTCGGGAGTGGTTGTTGATTCGGATGCTGATGTTGAGTGGGACGGTGAAGGGGATGGGGATCGAGTCTTTGGGTTTGCTCTCCTGCGGCGAGCGGTGCGAGTGATGGGTTCTTCGTCTTCGTCCGATGATGACGAAAATGCAAAGAAGTCGGACTCATCAGATATGTAGTTTGGGCCCAAGAACGGCCGGACCATGATGTTATGTTATCACAATCCGGAACAATATTATTCAAGCTCAATAGAAATGCGAATCCTTTCGATTAAGATCGAGTGCGAGAATAGATTGAGCATTTGTAGTCAATGAGGTGGCCTTCGACTGCGCGATAAATATTGAGTGTTTTCTTTTCCAACCACGGATTACGTCTGTTCGAGCAATCATTAGCATGTGGCAGCGTTGTCCCGTAGTTTGAGGCGAGGGTTGTTTTCCGTTTGTAAACAAACTCGTGCTACGACGAACAACACATCAAACCTGGCGAAGCAAGCGATACTGCCCGTAAATTTCACAACACTTCCGGCGCGGATCTTTGGTTGCAACCACTGGGAACGTAAAAAAAAAGGTGAGAAAAATCTCTGAAAACTGTGGTAATAGATTCTCAGATCGGAATCTATTCTTCTACAACGCATCACCTTTATTCTGACTGCTTATTTCTTGTTCCTTTGGGAACCCAAACATGTGCTTGGGCATATCAACTCGTGGAGAAAAAGTAGCAATCAGGTTAAAAGACTCATGATCATTTTGGGTGGAAACGGGAGCTGGCACCGTGTGATATGCAGCGCCGGGTGACGAAATTAATAAAAATGGACGTGAGATCAAGCAGGAAATTGATCTCTCTCGTTCTCCAAGGGCAGTCTTCGGTGCTTCAAAGAAAAAGGAAAACGCCGTACTTTAATATCCTAAGGTAGATTTAGGCGTATATTCTAAGGATAACGATAGTCTATTACTAGTTAATAGACTTATCTATATTCCTAAAGATCTAAGCCTCCGCTAAAGGATTATTAGCTCTCGATACTCGTATCCGGCTACTAGATACCTAGGCTAAGTAGTAATATTTAAACTCGTTACTCGTAATTTCTAGTGGCTAGGTCTACGCTAGATAGTAGCTCGTTTTATACGAACTATAAGACCTGCCAAAGAATTAAACCCGCTCGATATACCCCCTATAGATATTTAAAACCCCTTAAAGTACTATAACGCCGCTAGTAATCCGTTTCTCTTAATTTAATTACGGGACTTCTAACGTCTAACTCGTTCGATACTATACTAGTAGTCGTAGATCGACTAACTAAAATAGCTTACTTTATCCCTTGCTAAATAACCCTCGATTCGATAGAGCTTGCTAAGCTTTATCGAGACTACGTTTTTCGACTACATAGCTTACCCGACGACTTCGTATCTAACCACGGCTCGATTTTTACCTCTAAATTTACTAGAACTCTTAGTAGATCCCTATCTATTAAGACTAACTTTAGTACGGCTTTCTACCCGTAAACCGACGGCCAGACAGAGCGTATTAACGCTATTCTCGAACAATACCTACGTGCCTACGTTTCGTATTAACAAGACGATTAGAACGACTTTCTCTCCCTTACTAAATTCGCTTATAATAATACGATCTCGACTACGACTAAGGTTACATCTTTCTTCGTAAACTACGGCTTCTACCCTCGTTATAAGATTCTATAAAAAGACTCGATCTTAGCCCCCCTCGAACCCCTACGCCTCTTTTAAGAGAACCTCGAAAACCTCGAAAACTACCTTCGCTAAGAAATTCGATTCGTATAAGACGCCTACGTAGAATAGGCCAATAAAGACCGTATTTCGCTACCCGTCTTTAAGCCTAGTAACCTTATTTAGCTCCTAAGAAGGTATATCTCGACAATAAGGCCTTCGGATAAACTTAACTTTAAACGCCTTAGCCCCTTTCCTATCCTAGAGAAGATCTCGACCTATGTCTATCGCCTAGAACTACTAAGGACGATAAAAGTCCACCCTATATTCTACGTCTCTTTACTCGAACCCGTAGCCTCTAACCCCTTGCCTAATTAAGTCTAACCTCCGCCTCCGCCCGTTATCGTTAACGGCGAAGAAGAGTATAGGGTAGAAGAGATTCTAGACGTTAAAGTAACCCGGAGACAACTAAAATACCTCGTAAAATAGACTAGTTACTCGATACTAATCTAGGAACCTTACGACCTTATTAAAGACCTTAAGGCCCTTAATACGTTCTATAAACGTTATCCTTCGAAACCTCGACCCTTAAGCTAAAGGCTCGTAGAAACTTACTCCTAGAGAGGAGAGCCTACTATTATAAACGTAGCTTACTTAGACCTCTTACCTCTCGTTTACCTTCGTTAATTTAAAATCTAGATCTAGACTTACCTGCTTATAAATTAGGAAGCTAGTATTTTAGTTCGTTCTTTATATATATAAAGCTCGCCCCTCTACTTTATAGTTAGTTCTTTAGTCTAGTAATAAGTATTCCTCGCGTATAACTTAGTACGCCTTAAATTAGACCTTACTTACCTCCCTCGTCCCTCGTCCCTCGTCCCTCGTCTTTCGCACCTTATACCCTCGCCCTTTAAACTACACCCTTATACTTCGGTATTACTTTACCCCTACTACCTTTACCGGCTTCGTTATCTCGTCTTTCCGCCCTCTAAGGTCCGTTTATTATAAACCCGCGAAATCGATAGCCGTTAGAGGAGGAGGCGGACGGCTAGTAGTAGTTATACGAGCGGTTAATTACGGGGTAGAAGCGAGGGCGGTAGTAGAGGTAGTAGTTTATCGCTAACCCGTACGAGGACCCGGTATAGTACCCGGCTAAATAGAACCGCGAAGCTATTAGCGGATTTAGACGGACGATAGATAGGTTTAAAGAGTAGTTAGCCGTATTAATATATATTACCGGCGGCGGGCCGGCGCGGGTGCCCGAGTTAATAAGTATCCGGTATTATAATACGGCTAACGGCGGATAGTGTAACGTATTCGTCGAGGACGGGTTAATAGTATACGTAACCCGGTACTATAAGGGGCACGGCCGGGACGGTAGTTTAAAGATTATCTACCGGTATTTACCGTAGAAGATAGACGAGTTATTAATATATTACGTATAGATAGTTATCTCGTTTAAGCGGTTATTAGCGTACGTAGCGGAGGGAAGAGATAGACCGCCGAAAGAGTACGGGTTCGTTTAGAGCCCGGAGGGACCGGCGGTAGCGAAGTAGACGGCTAGCCGGTTCCGTAACGCGATAAAGCGGGAGAGTAAGGCGCGGATAGGAGTAGAAATTAACGTGGCTACGTACTAGTAGTGCGTCTAAGCGATCGGAAATAGGTTTATTAAAGAGGATTATTTTTTCGACGTAGACGGAGTAGTAGAAGAGGAGGCGGAGAGCGAGGAAGGCGACGGTAATATAGAGGGCTAAAGCTATACGTAGAATATATAGTTTAGGTATAGTACGCGTATAGCGGGCGCGGTATACGGCCGGTTAATAATCGAGGCGGCCTAGAAGTTAAAGACGACGATAGAGAGATATAGGGAAGCTAGTATCCGGTTCTACTAGTTCTAGTAGTACGCGTTAACGTTATAGTAGTTACGGCGAGATAGTAAGAAGCGGTTAGTAGCGGTAGTAGCGGAGAATATAAACGCGAATTTTAGGCGTTAGAAGAAGATTAAAATAGTAGATAGGCGGTAGATATTACGGTAGTTAATAGGCTAAGAGAATATCGAGTTTAAAGGGGTATAGAAGTAGATAGTAGAGGCGGTAGTAGAAGGCCGTAGTCCGTTATTAGTAGTAATAGGTATAGAAGTAGGTAAGAGTATAGTATTTATAGTTCCGGCGTTATATATCGCTAGCGTAGGCGAGACGGAGACGACGGTAGTAGTAGTACCGTTAAATTCGTTACGGGAGAATATAGTAGATAGATATTATAAGGCGGGTATTTTAGTAGTAGAGTAAAATAGATAGCGGCCGAGAGAGGCGTCTAACCGAAAAAGTTAAATCTATCTTTATAACGATAGATTTAGCGTCTATATAAATTAAGGTTTAGAATTAGAATTACGGGTATAGTAGATTTAGGTACGGTAAATTTAGAAAAAGAAATCGGATTCGCGTTAGATCGAGATATATTATAGAGCGCGGTCGGGCGATAAGAATTTTTACGTATAATATACCCGTCCGATTACGCGTTTAAGTATAATTTAGTAGTTAGAGTAAGTTAGGATTAGATTTAATAGGGTAAAAGTAGCCCGAGCGGAGCGGTAGTAGACGGATAGAATCGCCGAGTAGGTAGAGGACGAGCGAACGTATAGCCGGTAGTAGCACGGGACGAGTTAAATAGTTTAGCGGCGATAAGAAGAAAAGTAGTTAGATAGAAAGAATAAGCCGGTTAGGAGAAAATAAAACGTATTTTTTATATTAGAGTATTAAAGTAGCGAGTAGCGAGTAGCGAATAGTAAATAGTAGATAGTAGATAATAAGCGTAAGTTATTATAGCCGCCCGAGTAGCCGAGTATTTTTATTATTTAGGCGAGTATCGGGTCGCGGTATATAAAGAATACCGGTACGTCGTATAGCCGGATTAGGTATAGAAGTATTTATAGAGTAGATATTACGGTATCGGCGGTAAGGACGCGGAGGCGATCGCGGACGAGATTAGATAGTTCCCCGGATTAATTAGGTTCCCCGCGGAGTTCGAGGTGCCCGTAGGTATCGATAGGCCAATCCCGGAGTTGCCGGTATACGCGGACGGGTTAATATATAAGTTATAGCCCGATAGATATAGATATATTTACTAGAACGAGAAGGCGATAAAGAAGTATTAGCGTGTCGAGTATTAGTAGTCGGCGGGTAGATAGAAGAGCGGATCGGGTAAGAGTAAGGGCGAGCGGTTCGAGAGGTAATTTTAGAAAGTAGCGAGGTAGGTATATTATTAGCGATTTTTTACGAGCCGGTACGGATCGTAGTATTTCGAAGTACGGTAGCTAATAGAGAAGAAGAATAGAGCGAATAAAGATAGCGGAGGCGGTAGTAGTAGTAGTAATAATAGTAGTAGAAATACGTAGATACGGGCGTAGTAGTAGATATAGAAACGAATCGAAGAGGCCGAGAAGGTAGCGGCCGCGATTATTTAGAACGCTAAGAGAGATTAGACGAATCTATAGTTAGAGCGGACGTAGTAGTAGTAGTATTTAGTCGATAAGAACCGCGAGGATTTATTATAGGCCGTTAGGAAGCCGGGCGGCGGCGACGATAGTAAAAATAAAAGGCGGAGGGCCCCTAGCGAGAACGAAGAAAACGACTCGTATAAGCCAATTAAAATAGCGGTATAGACGGCGATAGAGAACGTTAGCTATATTAGTTAGAAGAGCGTAGCGAAGAGAGTAGGCGTATCGATATAAATATAGGCGATTAGAACGGAGAAGTATTAGAACCGGTACTAGCCGTTATAGCCGTATTTAGACGAGAAGTCGATTAAGGACCGGGTCCGGCCGTAGTAGTAGATATTAATATTTTTTATTAGAACGTAGCGGGAGTACGATTAGAATAGCTCGAAGTATAAATTTACTTATAGTTAGAAGAAGATATTTATAAGGTTAATAAACGAGGCTAAGAGGATAGTAGGAGGCGAAGACGGTAGCGGAACCGAGGACGAAGACGACGACGGTAATAATAGAGAAATTAATAGTACTAATAAAGAAGAGAACGATAACGGCGACGGCGACGGCGACGGCGACGGCGACGGTAATAACGACGGCGACGGCGATAACGACGGCGACGGCGATAATAACGACGATAACTAGCCGTAAAAATTAACCCGTATTTAACGCGCGTGTTTAGATTTTTATATAGAGTTATTAAATTAGCGATTCGCCGCGTACGAGTACGAAAGCGCGTTAGTATACGCTATAGCCGTATTAGGGGTTAACCCGATAGGTAATAGTTAGAGGAGCCCGGATACGTATACGTTAATTTTATCGGCGTTAATAAAGGTAGCGTATTTTATAGTAATTTAGAAAGTATTCGAGATCGTAGCCTCGGCGGAGGAGGACGAGCGGTATAACCTAAGCGTACGGCCGTATAATTTTAAGGATAGCGAATATAAAAGTAGCGGCGGTAGCGGTAGTAGCGACGGTAGTAGTAGCGGTACGAGTAGCGGTAGAAGTAGTAGCGGTAGTAGAAGTAATAGCCGTAACGACCGAACTAGATAGCCCGGTAGAAGTAGTTTATAGTAGATAAATAAGATAATAGACGATTTTATAGTCCGCGGTAGCGATAGCCCGATATAGTAGTAGTTAGATTTACGGGCGTACGGGATAAAGATTTATTTTAATATAACGGCGAAGGGGTACGTCGGGTAGAGAAGTAGAGATATATTAGAGTATAAGAACGTATCGTTTAGTATAACGTAGTTTCGCGGGATAGTATACCGTTTAGCGTAGGAGATAACGTAGATATTAGTCGAGAATTTATTATTTTATAGGAGTAGGTAGGAGGTGCCGGCCGTGCCGTAGTATTCGATATACGACGATCCGACGAACGGACGCTAGAGGTAGAATTTTTTATAAGATTAGCGTAATAGATTCCCCGTAGACGGTAGGTCGTAGTTATTCGAGTAGATTATAGAGAATAGTAAGGTTAGAAGGCGGTTTACCCGGTAGGGAGCGGCGTTAGAGTTAAGCCGCGAGGCCGCGTTAGATTAGATAGGCCGCGTGGCCGCGTTTAAGGAGAAGTTATTAGTATTAATATATATTACGGGCGGGTAGCCGGAAAGAGGCTCTAAGATATTAAGTATTAGGTATAGTAATACGGCCGAGGCCGGGTATCGGTATATTTTTATCGAGGACGGTATAGTCGTATTTATAACGCGGTATTATAAGGGGTACGCGTTATAGAGGGACGTTAAGATTATTTATCGATATTTACTCCGCGAGGTAGGCGAGTTATTAGTATTATATTTATAGTTAGTTTTACCGTTTTAGTAGCGAATAGAGGTATTAATACGAGGTAACTCGTAGAGGTAGTAGAGGTAGTAGAAGTAGTAGAGGTAGTAGAGATAGTAGAAATAGTAGAAGTAGTAGAAGTAGTAGGAGTAGTAGAAGTAGTAGAGGTAGTAGAAGTAGTAGAAGTAGTAGAAGTAGAATTAGAGATAATAATAGAGATAAGAGTAGCCGTAAAGACGGAGGTAGAATTAAAGATAAAAGCCGTCGTAGTTGCCGCTATTATTAGTATATTTATAGGCGTCTAAGCCTAGTAGTAAGAGGTAGACGATAGAGCGGATAAGGTAGGCGATAAAGCGTAAGACGGCCGCTAGTTTAGAGTATAAGATTACTATATAGGCGTACCGCGATATCGTAATAGTAATTAGTAGATAGTAGATCTAAGGGCCGACGGCGTTTAGGTAAGATAATAGGGAAGAAGATAATAAAGAGCCGTAGGATAAAGACGATACGGTAGTAGCGATCGCCGACGCGTAGGTAGGTTATATATTATATATAGTAGGCATCGTATACGCGCGGGATATTATAGAGTAGTTAGGTTAGATAGCGGAGCGGAGGTAGAAGTTTCGAGCGTATAGTATCGATTAGTATCGATTTTTAGAATTCGAATCGACCGGTTAGGCGGACGAACGGCACGAGTAGAATAAAAAGAACGAAAAAGACGGACGGGTAGGTAGTAAGATAATAGGCAAGAAGCGTAAGCGGTGCCCGTTCGAGGACGAGGCCGACGAGGAGCGGTTAAACCGTTAGATCTAATTAAGAAAGATAAACGCTAAGAAGTAGTTAAAGTAGTTAGTAGATAAGAAGACGATATTCCGTAGCGTATAGAAGCCGGCAATAGAGGTAATTAAGGCCGGGTATAGCCCCGTAGTAGCGGTAATACCGACGGGGGCGGGTAAGAGCGTATTATTTATATTACCGGCGTAGGTAGAGCTCGGGGGCACGACGGTAGTAGTAGTACCGTTAAAGTCGTTACGTAAGGATATAACGCGGCGGTATAAAGAGGTAGGCGTAAGGTACGCGGTATAGGACGGTAGGTAGTAGCCGGACGCCGAGTCGATCGTATTAGTAACGCCGGAGGCGGCGGTAGGCGAGGAGTTTAGAACGTTTTTAAAGCGTATTAGGCGGACGAGGTAGTTAGACCGGATCGTCGTAGACGAATATTACGTCGTATTAAACGACTAAGTAGATTTTCGGAAGTATTTATAGCGGTTAGGTAAGTTAGCGAGAGTAGAGACGTAGATAGTATTATTAACGGCGACGTTGCCGCCGGCGGAGGAGGGTAGGTTATATAAGCGGATAGGTTAGATAGCGGACGAGGTAAAGATATTTAGGGGGTCGACGGTATATAAGAATATATAGTATAGGGTAGTAGGTAGGAAGGGGAGCGGTAGAAAGAAGTAGGAGGATTTAGTAACGAAATTAGTAAAGTAGTAGTTAACGGCGTCGGCGGAGAGTAAGATAGTAGTTTATTATAAGACGAAGGTAGAGGTCGAGCGGTTAGTAAGGGTAGGCCGGTTCGTTTACGAGGCGTTTTACGCGGATATTAGCGATTAGCGCAAGGACGAGATATTAGAGGATTTCCGGGCGGGCCGCGAGCGAGTAGTAGTAGTAACGAGCGCGTTAAGTATAAAGATCGATATTCCGGATATTAGATTAATCGTATATACGGGCGAGCCGCGTAGTATAATAGATTACGGGTAGGAGAGCGGTAGAATAGAAAGAGATAGTAGAAGGAGCGAGATAGTCGTAGTTAGAGGGGGAGGCGGAGAGGTAAAGAATAAGTTAGTTAGATAGTATACGGATCCGGCAAGCGGGTAGTACCGCCGTATTATTATAGACGAGTATTTTAATAGCCGAAGGGGGCGAATTTTATACGAGGACGGCGAAGAATTATACGATAATTACGGGGGAGACGAGGAAAGACGAGGAGTAGAGATAGACGAGGTAGAGATAGAGTAGGCGAGAAGAAAGTAAATAGAAAGAGGATAGACGGAGAGGAAGCGAATAGAGAAGAAGCGAATAGAAAGAGAACGGGCGGAGCGGGAAAAGAGTAGAGAGATATTCCGTAGGTAGGAGTAGTAACGGGCCCGGCCGTACGTTAGATAGATAGCGAGGGCGTAGAAGGAGAGATAGAAGTTAGAGGAAGTAGAGCGGTAGTTGCGGCGGTAGAGGCGAATTTACGGAGTATATAAGGCGGTAGAATAGCCGGTAGAGTATAACGTTAGCGATTATACGATAAAGATAGGACGGCGGGTAGCGAAGGAAAGGCGAAGGGCGAAGCGGACGATTAAGTACGACCGATATTCGGGATATTTTAGATGCGGGGCGCCGTAGAGCGTGTATAATAGGTAGGAGAGCAACGATAGCGGCGGGTAGAGAAGGACGGGGCGGAAGTATTAGAATAGCGGAGTATTATTAGGGGCGTTATACGGGATTAAGTACGGGTACGGGGCGGTTTAGAGGAGGTAGTTATAGTAGATAGTAGAGAACGGGGTAGACGTAGAGTAGGAGGAGAGCGTAGTTAGGTATTTAGGGCGAAAGCGGGACACGGTAGAGGTAGAGAGTAATAATTTAGTTTAGAAGTTTTTATAGTTGGCGCGGCGGGTAGAGAGTAGGGTATAGAGGAGATATTTTCCGGGTTAAGGATAAGGATAAGGGTTCGTAAGATAGAGATTTAGTATACGGCGAAGAAGTTAGTAGATATTAAGTATAAAAACCGTTTTAAGAAGAAAGGAAGCCGTATCGAGAAGAAGGCGGAGCGTAACCGTAATAGTATCGAGAAGGAGAGAACGATATTAAGAAGAAGAAGAAAATAGTATTAAGAAGAGAGGAGAGAACCGTAGTAATAGTAGCGTAGATAGGTAGAGGTTTTAGGATTTAAAAAGCCGGCGGGTTTTTAGGTAAAAAATTATAGAATAGCGATTTTTATAGTTTATAGGATAGAGAGCGAGTTAATAATATTTAATAGTATCGGAAGATAAGATTTTAAAGTAAATTAATTATAGAATAAGTATAGGCGATAATAGAGGCGAAGAATAGAGAGTAAAAAGTAGTAGTAGAAAATTAGCGTTAGGTAGGTTTTTCGCGTATAGAGAAGAAGGCGGAGCGTAATAGTAACCGTATTAAGAAGAGAGGGAGAACCGTATCGAGAAGAGAGAGAGAACGGTATCGGGAAGAGAGGAAGAACCGTATTAAGAAGAGAGAGAACGGTATCGAGAAGAGAGAGAGAATAGTATCGAGAAGAGAGGAAGAACCGTATCGGGAAGAGAGGAAGAACCGTATTAGAAAGAGAGGGAGAACCGTATCGAGAAGAGAGAGAGAACCGTATCGGGAAGAGAGGGGAGAACCGTATTAAGAAGAGAGGGAAGGATCGTATCGGAAAGAGAGGGAGAACCGTATTAGGAAGAGAGGGAGAACCGTATCGGGAAGAAGGCGGAGCGTAATAGTAACCGTATTAAGAAGAGAGGGAGAACCGTATCGAGAAGAGAGAGAGAACCGTATCGAAAAGAGAGAGAGAACCGTATTAGGACGAGAGGAAGAACCGTATCGGGAAGAAGGCGGAGCGTAATAGTAGCCGTATCGAAAAAAGAGGGAGAACCGTATCGAAAAGAGAGAGAGAACCGTATCGGGACGAGAGGAAGAACCGTATCGGGAAGAAGGCGAAGCGTAATAGTAGCCGTATCGAAAAGAGAGGGAGAACCGTATCGAGAAGAGAGGGAGAACCGTATCGGAAAGAGAGGAAGAACCGTATTAAAAAGAGAGAGAGAACCGTATCGGGAAGAGAGAGAGAACCGTGTCGAGAAGAGAGGGAGAACCGTATTAGGAAGAGAGGGAGAACCGTATCGGGAAGAAGGCGGAGCGTAATAGTAACCATATTAAGAAGAGAGAGAACCGTATCGGGAAGAAGGCGGAGCGTAATAGTAACCATATTAAGAAGAGAGAGAACCGTATCGGGAAGAAGGCGGAGCGTAATAGTAACCATATTAAGAAGAGAGAGAACCGTATCGGGAAGAAGGCGGAGCGTAATAGTAGCCGTATCGAAAAGAGAGGGAGAACCGTATCGAGAAGAGAGGGAGAACCGTATCGGAAAGAGAGGAAGAACCGTATTAAAAAGAGAGAGAGAACCGTATCGGGAAGAGAGAGAGAACCGTGTCGAGAAGAGAGGGAGAACCGTATTAGGAAGAGAGGAAGAACCGTATTAGAAAGAACGCGGAGCGTAATAGTAACCGTATCGGGAAGAGAGGGAGAACTATATCGAGAAGAGAGAGAGAACCGTGTCGAGAAGAGAGGGAGAACCGTATCGGGAAGAGAGGGAGAACCGTATCGAGAAGAGAGAGAGAACCGTATCGAGAAGAGAGGGAGAACCGTATCGAGAAGAGAGGGAGAACCGTATCGGGAAGAGAGGAAGAACCGTATTAGAAAGAGAGGGAGAACCGTATCGAGAAGAGAGAGAGAACCGTGTCGAGAAGAGAGGGAGAACCGTATTAGGAAGAGAGGAAGAACCGTATCGGAAAGAACGCGGAGCGTAATAGTAACCGTATCGAGAAGAGAGAGAGAACCGTATCGGGAAGAGAGGGGAGAACCGTATCGAGAAGAGAGGGAAGGATCGTATCGGAAAGAGAGGGAGAACCGTATTAGGAAGAGAGGGAGAACCGTGTCGGGAAGAACGCGGAGCGTAGTAGTAACCGTATCGAGAAGAGAGGGAGAACCGTATTGAGAAGAGAGAGAGAACCGTATCGAGAAGAGAGAGAGAACGGTATTAAGAAGAGAGGAAGAACCGTATCGAGAAGGAAGGGGGGAACCGTATCGAGAAGATAGAGAGAACCGTATCGGGAAGAGAGGAAGAACCGTATTAAGAAGAGAGAGAACCGTATCGAGAAGAGAGAGAGAGAACCGTATCGAGAAGAGAGGAAGAACCGTATCGGAAAGAGAGGAAGAACCGTATTAAAAAGAGAGAGAGAACCGTATCGGGAAGAGAGAGAGAACCGTGTCGAGAAGAGAGGAAGAACCGTATTAGGAAGAGAGGGAGAACCGTATTAGAAAGAAGGCGGAGCGTAATAGTAACCGTATTAAGTAGAGAGGAAGAACCGTATCGGGAAGAGAGGGGAGAACGGTATCGATAAGAGAGAGAAGAACCGTATCGACAAGAGAGAGAAGAACCGTATCGGAAAGAGAGAAAGAACCGTATTAGAAAGAAGGCAGAGCGTAATAGTAGCCGTATTAGAAAGAAGGCGGAGCGTATATAATAGGTAGAAGAGCAACGATAGCGGCGGGTAGAGAAGGACGGGAAGGGAGTATTAGAATAGCGGAGTAGCGTTAGGGGCGTTATACGGGATTAAGTACGGGTACGAGGCGGTTAGGAGAAGGTAGTTATAGTGGTTAGGGTTAGGGTTAGGGTTAGGGTTAGGGTTAGGGTTAGGGTTAGGGTTAGGGTTAGGGTTAGGGTTAGGGTTAGGGTTAGGGTTAGGGTTAGGGTTAGGGTTAGGGTTGGGTT
>WWBZ02000056.1:0-13130 GCA_011503125.2 Botryosphaeria dothidea | reverse complement strand
CCATAGTCCGATACGACCAGGAGTTCCGTCTTAGGTGTGTGACTAGCGGTTCGCTTGTAGTCCTTTAGAATACATCCCCGGTCTTCCCTGACGGAGGAGCCATCGAGTCCGGACAGGCGGCGGAAGTACCGGCTTTTGTTGATGAGGAAGCGGCGGCCACGAACTCGCAGACTTTGATCGTAGGGGGCCTCAGGTTTGCAACTGTTGCGAACATCCGGCACTTACGCCATCTGGGAAGACCAAGCACTTTTTTGGAAACAATGCAGGGAAGCTCTGTGTATGACCTCCAAAATGGGAACGTACCCGACTGGGGAGTCAATTGAGGATGTTGTGTTGCAGGCACTAAATCCTACGGGAGAAGAGAAGACATGTTTTCACACAGACAATGGGCAGCTGTGGTCAGAATTGTGGGAGACTGCCAAACAAGAAGTTGAGAATGACGAAATGGATGAAGAAGAGGATGAGGAAAAAGACATGTTCGAGGGTCGCCGGATCATTACCACAGACAACAGCTATCTTGGCGTTTTGCTAGGTGAATGTTCAACCAGGGGATGTTGTTTGTTGCTTGGCCGGAGTACAGGTTCCGTTTATCCTTCGAGACATGAGCAAGGAGAAGGTAGACAAGGACTTTCAGCTCGTTGTTGAAGCATACGTCCATAGCATTATGAAGGAAGAGGCGATGGAGGGCCTGGAAATGGAGGACTTGTCTTCATTTACTCTCCATTAAATTTTTCTCCTCTCTAGATTATTAGATTCTGGCTTCAAAGCCCCAGCTCCGCCATAACCAAACAAAACCCTATCCCTGTTGCTTCTGCTTGTGTGCTTCCTGTCAAAACAAGTTTGGACCCGAAATTTTCCTATGCTTGCAATCCATTCTTATCAGTCTTGATATTAATACCCCTGGGCCTCCATCTATAGATGCGACACTCGATTATTCCATCCCTAATGCGTCTCCAGGACAAATAAGCGAAATTCGTTCCGTAGAGGCGGTTGTTCATAAAGGCGTTCATTTCTCATTCGTCTTCTCAGCATTCTGACTGTATTACGGGTCAGAACATTATCCACAGAGTAGGTATGATGGCGCTTCTCTCCTGCATCTACAGCTGGAACGGAAGAGAACTTACTGCAGCACACGCTTGACATCAGCCCGGACGGCTCGTCCGGAAGCAAGCGACTTGTAGGCAACAACGAGGAGGATGCGGGGAGGTCCGGTGTAAGGCATTTCTGAGAGATTTCTATTGAAATTGGACGACAAGTCTTCTGGTTTGCATCTGATCATCCATCAATATCTGGAAGAAGCACGAGCTATATACGGCGCCGGCGCTCCAGGACACAAAACGAATCCCGGAGTCTCGGATTCTTCTGCCTGCTGTCACATGCAACGCGTTTCCCCAGTGTGTGCTTTGAACGTTTGTCCTCAGACGAGGACTCGTAAGTGCGGCAGTGTGCAATCACGCCAGATCACGCGGCGGCGCCCCTGGTTCCGCGAGCATGACTGCCACCCCGATGCAGAGAATCGGACGAGAATGAAACGCTCGAGTTTATTGAGAAGACGGAAAGAGAAAAGGAGGGGATGGCTCGACTGAGTATGGCAGCAGAATCAAATCAATCGATAACGTGGTCGTTGAAGCTCGCGGGTGTGGTGATGTCGTGATGTGAGGTGACGGGAGTAAGGAGCGGGTGGATTGCGGGTATGATTAGTTAACATCACGCTGCGAAGAATGAGAGAGAGGGGAGGAAGACGCTGTGAGAGTAGAGTTGGGTCGTTCTGGGTGTCTGGTCCTTCGCTTGATGGAGAATTTTTTCCTTGTTGCATGCGGGACTTTAGGTGTGTGATACAAGCGACTTTGCATATCCACTATACCTTCAATATAGAGGGATTTGCGCCGACTATTAGCGCCAAATGCAGCTTTTCCATGGATGAGTCAAGTAAAAATAATACTCAAACTGCCATGGGAGTCGAGACTTTCATCCAAGTAGCTGCATTATTAGAAACACCAGACTCACGCCCGGATGAATACTTCAACTCCCCACGAAGTTGTACTGGTCAAATCCGTGGCCGCTAGCCATTGGTTGCAGCACTCTTCTGCAGGCTTTTTAGCAGATGGTGTGACCTGTGTAGGCCTTAAAAAAAGAAAAGAAAATTGTTCGAAGACGAGATCGTGGACCAGAGATAGCAGATGCGTT
The DNA here is from genome assembly GCA_011503125.2 of Botryosphaeria dothidea. NCBI lineage: Eukaryota > Fungi > Ascomycota > Dothideomycetes > Botryosphaeriales > Botryosphaeriaceae > Botryosphaeria > Botryosphaeria dothidea. Next base: position 10,943 of record WWBZ02000056.1, on the reverse strand, counting down.
GGACGAGTAAAATCGAGCAAAGAAAGACCAGAATCTCACAGAGGAGCCGTGGATGCATAAAAAGCAACAACACCGAAGTCTGGACTGCTTTCTTCAACTGACCATACGGTGAAAATACATTCTGCGCCGAAAACTATCGACGATCCCCCGCAGAGGGCGGTCCATCGCGCCGAAAACCTAACCGTCTGCGGGACCCCACATCCGTGACCATTCAAGAAGACGTCGAGGGAAAAACTCCGACGACGAAAGGCCGAGCGGGCCTGGGGATTCGCGGACGCCCTAAGTAAAAAAAATATGCGCGCGGCTCCGCTCCGCAAGAGCAAGGCAGCGTATCAACGAGAGCCAAAACCCCGGGAAGGTCCAACACACGGCTCAGGCATCAATTCTGCTGCATGTGCAGGAATAAATCCCGAGGACAAGAGCCAGCCTTGCGCATCAGGCACCCCAGATTCGACCAAAGCCTTAAAAACTTGAAAAGGAAGAAACCTTGTCCGCCAGCAGCGAGCCGCAAAAAGAAAAGCATGCGAGAGGACGACAAGTAAGAAAAAAAAAGTGAATTGGCACAATGACTCGGAACAACCAACAATTGACGCGCATGCTACGTAACTGCATTCGAACTTAGCTCCTTCGAAATCCTGCACACTTTCTCGGCGATGACTCCTCCATTCGGCTACTGCCACGCTGTGAAGAAAAAGATGGCTGCGTGTGTGTTCTGCATGACAGTGCCTCATGTACGTACCACGCGACACGCAACTCCCGACGTTCCGCTGAATCCCTCGCCCGAAAGCCCCGTCGGATGGAGAGTGAGAAACTGCCCGGGTTTCGTTCAATACCCCTTCCAATCGGCAAATTCTAACCTGGTTCGCGGCAGAATTGTTGGACGAGCGAGTGATCCTTTCCCGTTAACTTACCTGGCACCGAGAAAGCATCATGGTCGTCAATTCGTATTTTCGTTGCCCTCCGGACCCCAAGGTTTGGCGCTTAATGAGAGGGTTTAGGATAGGACGGGCCTGAAACGCTGCGGGCGTCACGGCGCTCATGAGTAGCATGGCACGTGAGAAGAGATTGACGGATTGGTGGTCTTGCAATTTCGTTGTTGGTCTTCATTCAACAAAAAGCCACGCTATGCCATGATCATACAGAAAGCGCTAATCTGAACATGAGTCTATGAGGGGGGGGAGATATCTTGTGATTACCACGAGCGTAGTACGAGAAAGACGTCAGCCAAGCGAACCGTGAGTCTCAGAGCGTCCCAAGCTTTTTTTTTTTGCCTCTCCAACCAAAAAGACGTTGCCCCTTGGACTACACGCCAGGCATGCCAATGATGGCGCGATATGCTGGAACGCCTCGCGGGAGGAAGTAGATGCTCCAAATTGCGAGGAACGCGACGAGCAGACCAGTAAATTTCTCAAACCAGGTGTGGAAGAAGGCGGCCGTCATGAGGAGCATCCACCAGCTGAGCGCCATGACCGCCAACGACGCCTTGACCCCGAGACCCGGATCCTTCTCATCGGCCGCGGAGTAGGCATGGCTTTCGCGCTGGGCCTCGGCGCCCGCCGTGCGCGTCTTGCCATCCGACATGACGATCCGGCGGGCCGTCGCGCAGGCCCTCGGCGCGCAGGACGGCGGGGCAGGATTTCGAGCCACAGCAGCAGGCTGCCCAAGATCAGCAGGAAGACGTGCCCGCTGATGTCATGACCCCCTTTCCAGGTGCCGCCGGCGACCTTGCACGTTGCAGCGGTGATGTACTCGCGGGCGTCGGACATGGCGTCGCGCGCGGCCGGGTCGCGCACCAGCTCGCACTGGCCGCCGGTGAAGCGGAAGAGCGTGTCGATGAGCGGGGGCCCGAAAAACCACTGGGTGATGAAGACCCAGGCCAGCGTGACCAGCATCCAGCGCAGGACGCCGCGCACCCTTCGCGGCGTGAGGACGGGCCGCATGGGCGGGCCCAGGCTCGGGTGCGTGAACAGGAACAGGAACAGCGCGACCGTTGTCCATGCCCACCCCTTTTTGACAAAGAACACGTTGAAGATGTTCTTCTTCTGCGCAAAGTACGACGGTGCCTGGTCGACCGGGTGCGACTGCGACGTGGCGCTGTAGGGCGTGTTGCGCGTGGTGGGCGAGACGATTGAGAAGATGGACCCGAGAAGCAGAGTGGCGGGGTAGATCGACAGGAGGAGGAGCTCGAGACGGGTGGGTAGGAAGGGTGAGCGGCGCGCCAGAGACGTGCGGTGAGGGCTTGTGCTGTCGTCGTTTGCCATGGCGGAGGCCTGGTCGGGCGAGTTGAGTGACGGTTCGTTGTAGCTGCCGGAGCTGCGGGACGGCTTCCGGCGCGTAGACATGTCGGTGAGGTGGTGGAGGGAGCGTGGGTTGAGGTTGGAGAGCTCGCTGCGATGCTATCACCGTCGTCTGCACATCCCATCACCGCGCAAGAGAGCGGCAAGTCCATCTCCTTCTCCGTCTCCATCTCGTACCCCTCCTCGGGGACCGCGCCCTACCCGGCCATCATCGCCTACGGCTACCCAAGCATCCCCATCCCGGCCGGCGTCGCCACCATCACCTTCAACAACGACGACCTCGCCGCGCAGCAGAGCACCGGCAGCCGCGGCCAGGGCAAATTCTACACGCTCTACGGCAGCGGGCACAGCGCCGGGGCGATGACGGCGTGGGCGTGGGGCGTCAGCCGGATCATCGACGCGCTCGAGGCGACCGCCGCCGCCGCGCGCATCGACCCGGCCCGCGTCGGCGTGACGGGGTGCTCGCGCAACGGCAAGGGCGCCTTCGTTTGCGGGCGCGCTCGACGCGCGCGTCGCGCTCACGATCCCGCAGGAGTCGGGCGCGGGCGGCGCGGCGTGCTGGCGCATCTCGGACCAGCAGAAAGCGGCGGGCAAGAACGTCCAGACGGCGGCGCAGATCGTCACGGAGAACGTGTGGTTCTCCAAGGCGTTCGAGCAGTACGTGAGCCGCGTGCCGAATCTGCCCGAGGACCACCACCTGCTGGCCGCGCTGGTGGCGCCGCGCGGCCTGCTCGTCATCGAGAACGACATCGACTGGCTGGGGCCGGTGAGCACGACGGGGTGCATGAAGGTGGGGCGGCTCATCTACAAGGCCGCGGGTGCGCCAGACGCGATGGGGTTCTCGCTGGTTGGCGGGCATAACCACTGCTCCTTCCCGTCTGCGCAGCAGCCGGAGCTGTCTGCTTTTATTGACAAGTATCTGTTGAAGGGCTCTTCCAGCACGGCCAACATCGAGAAGAGCAACCAGAATGTGAACACGGCGGACTGGATTGACTGGACTGTGCCGACACTATCGTAGCTTCAGATGGAGGCATGACGTACAAAGTGCAAGGTCTGCAGTGGTGACACTCGTTCAGAACATGTATATACGAAAAACCGCTCATTTGAATCAATGCTCAATGTGCTGACGTTCTGTATATCCAGCATCTATTTGATTCTTCTAGAAGATGATCATCCTTTGCAATACTTGTTTACACTAATCCGTTCCTGGGACCGCTCTTCACCTTGCCTGCGCTATGCTTATGCCAAAGAAAGCCAATGAATGCATGCAATGAAAGCGAGCCAAACAGAAATGCCTGCTAACTGTATGTATGTATGTGTGACGCTCTGCCAACGATCTCATGTCCTACCGCACCATGCGCTTTCCCGACCAGTAGCACCAAAGCACCAAAGAATATCCTTCTACGAAGCACGACCAATCAAACCAGAAGCTCTTCGCTTCTCAAATGAATCTGCAACGGAAAGAAAACTGGACAAAGAGAGGGACTGCCTTTAACCGCAATGCCCCCTTTTCTTCGGGCTCAGCGGACTGAGCGGGCTCATCGGGCTCATCGAACTCGTACGAGATTTTGCCTCAGAACCCGTCTCAAGGCCATTCGAATCGACGGCGGGTTCAAGCACATACGCTGACTCCCGCTGAAGATCCCGAACGAATTCGCTGGAATTACTGAAACTAAAGTAGCCAGATCTTGTTAGTGTGACCAAGGAAAAGAGCCAAGAAAAGCAGGGTAAGGGCCAGCGATAAGGCAAGGGATGATCGTATCAAACTTATTACCAGCGACCTTCGCTTGGCGTGAAGTCCATTTGAGATGTCTCATACCCTTCTGCACTGTACTCTGGGACCTTGTCAGGGTCAACCCCTTCCGTGTACTTCAGACCCGAAGTATCATTCTGGCTGAAGCTTGTCATCTCAACGTCCTGCTGAGGGGCCTCGACCTGAATTGGGGTGCGAATGAACGGCTTCCACGAGTTCCTTGTCGCCGTACTTCAGATCCGCTCTGACATAGACCACGCAGGTCGTGATGATCTTCGAATAGTTGTCGCCCTGGCCGAAAATGTTCTTCTTCACATCGGTGACCTCGCTGATGGTCTCGTCATTGTAATTACGCCACATGCCGTTCTCGAAGTCTCTGATCGACACAAGATAGTGGCCGCCTCCGGTGCCACCGCGGTGAATAAAGAGCGAGTGAAGTCTGTATGGTACAGAGGTCATATCGGCGAACAGAGATGATATCTCTGCTTCAACAGTGGCGATACTATCGTCCAAAGCGCTGATTTCTTTCCTTGTTTCTTCAGCTTTGGCTGACATCTCCTCTTCAAAGGTGCCATCGATCGCTAGTTCATCTGACTGCGCGGAATCATCAATCTCAACGGTTTTGATGTATTCTGACGCAGCTCGCACCACCTCGGGCATTGAGATATCCACTTTTGTTTCAGCCAGCTCGGTCCGGCGTTCACGAAGATGCTTCAACTTCGCCTTCTTCTCCCAGGACTGTTTCCGCCTCTGCAAAGTGCCTTCGTTGTGGAGGTACTGTCGATGTAGATTGTATCTTCCAGTTGCAAATGGTTTTCGGTGCGAACTGTCTGCTTCTTGGCCTTGTCGAAGCCAAGTCTCTTCACATCGATTTTGAGGATCGGTGGTGCGCGAAGGATTGTTGTCCATTTCTCCGCGTTATCAGAGTCCTCGATCGCTCCCATATCTAGAGTATCGTCAATCGCCTCGTAGATATTCTTCGGCTTGTCAACGACAGTGACATATTGAGTATTGAACAAGGACTTCTGCTCAGTCATCTTTCCTTTCCGATTGAGTGAGGCAGCTTCTTCGCCGTAGAACAACTCCTTTATGAAGTCGAGCTGCTCCCCGTCTTCCTTGAAACGATCGGGGCGAATAGCGTAACTCAGTTGCAAGAGGATATTGATGAGGATTTCAGAGGCATCTTGTTGCATGGTGTAAGGAATGCTAGAAGATTTGTTGCTCTGGTTCCGGGGAGGGACTGGCGGCGGATGTTCTGGTGGCGGTGGCTTTTTATCCGATTCTTCAGGCGCAGCATCTTCTGTTGCCTTGGGTCCCTCCTCTAGGTCCGGTAAGGTCTCGGAATCTTTATCCCCGATGAGTGTAGCATCGCTGTCTCCTGCTTCAGTTTGAGCAGTTGGGGTCGCCTCGGCATCAACCAAACCATCCATCATTTCAACGTCCTGATCTTCCTTATTGCTGATTGGCTCTTCTTTCGAGACTGGCTCTGCAGTATCTGTTCCTGGTGGAACTGGCTGCTCATTGGGGGCTGCATACTCCAATGCCCGCTGGACCAGTTCGACCCTAGGGCGAATGGTGTGTGAAGGGGAGGTTATCAGCTGTTCGAAGAGGTCCTTCAGCTCTCTTACAAAATGCTGTGACCGCCGTACCTCTTCCGCAGTAACCATCCTGCTTCCAACTCTTTTCTTCCGGATGCTCTCCTCATTGATATCCATAAGGTGCTCATCTATATTCAGAACGAACTCTCTCAATGGCTTGATGGTGAACAAGAACTGTAGGATGGCGTTCAAGTAGCAGGTGTTGCCGAGGTTCTCAATACCAACAGGCCACTTGTCAATAGGATGTCTAGGGGGAGGTGGAGGAGCAGGCCCGCGGCCGCTTTCGGCTCTAACGATAGCGGCGTAGCGATCGTACTCGTCGCTCTTGGATGGGTCCCTCTCCTTGAGATCGCTCAAAGTGAGTTCGAGCATTTCTGGATCAACGCCCCTTGATGATTGCTGAGTCCGAAGGCGCTAAAAGCCTTCGTCTTCTCCAGGTCCGGGTCGTTACCCATCTTGACCTCGCCAGTTTGTAGCCATACTTTGAGGGATTCGCTGTTGCGATGATCGGCGATGATCTTGACGGCTTCTGCAATCTTCGGTTCGCTCGAGGGCTCGTCCGATTTCTGGTGTTGTGTTAGTGACATGAATGATGCCCTTTTAAGCAGACGTGTGAAGCTGTTCAAAGCGAAAAGTGTTTTCTTCGCTCACCTTTATGGTCGCCAAGGTGACTATTTGATCATCGCCGTTGCTATCATTTGCCCCCAGCCATGCCAGAGCCTGATCATATGTTTGAATGACTGCCAGAACATTAGCATTACCGAGAGATCTATCGGGGGGTCGAACAGGCACGTACCGTCGCCAGCAGCATCCATAATTGCTTGGCTTTGCCTGTAAACTCCAATTTTTCGAAGATGTTCGCGGAGTTCAGGTACTTCGTAGGCCCCAACATTACCAACGCGAGCACGATATTGGTTGATGATAAACTCGTCCGTGTATGAAGCCAAGCGTTCAGGCTCGAGGTTGAAACGGCGAAGTGCCTGTAGAGCATCCTTCCGGCTGACGATTCCCTTAGACTCCTCCATGACCTTCTTCATATCCAGTTCCTCACTTCGACGTCCGCTCGCAAGATCCGCAAGGCACTCGTAGTAGTAGGATTGGTTTTGCGGGTCAGTTGTGACTTGACGGTCGTACGCAAAACGCTAGGAGGCTGTCTGAAAATCCACCAAGGGCACCCAGTCCAGCATAGTATCTGCAAAGGTCAGAAAAAGATCATAGACCGCCTGGGAATCTTTGTGAGACTTACGGGTGGTCTTCCACGCCCTTTGTGTTGGCTGTGTATCCGGGCTTCTTCGGATCTAGCGTAAGTCAGTCTCTGGAACGAACAACCAAGGTCACGTAGAAACCGAAAACTCACAATTGAATGCACCCAAGGCCTTTTCATACAATTCACGAGCATCGCATGGTTGATAATTATACTTCTTCAACTCCTGCTTTGCAGAGTGGCGGCATGCGTGCAATCAGGCACATAAGCTCTTGCATGGTGTCTTCCAGACGATCTCTGACAACATGTCCTTGCAAGCGATTCCATTCCACCGGGGGCGAGGGCAGGAGCCATGCTGCCTCTTCCTCGCCTTGGGCTGTCTTCTTGGAGAAACCAAGACGCAGGAAAACCTCGTCACAGTCCCTCGCCGTAGGTCACTAAGAACTTTCTGTTCCGCAAGGGTACGCGCGACCCGCCCTTTCCATTAAGAGCGTCCCGGATGTAGGCATGCAAAATGTAAAGTCCATCGATTGGCGCGCAGCTTGCAGATCGGGTCGGTCGGGATCAATTCTCTTGGCAGATTGGCAGGCGTGCTTCTAGCACCTTCTTGTCAGACAAAAGCACCACATCCTCTTGTCCAAGACGCGGCGGAGCGATCTCCACCGTGGCTATCGCACCGCACTGAGGCGACGAGCACTCAAAGCGATAGCTTTCCTTCACATTATCGTCCTCCACGCTATCACGCCTGATGGCTGCCGGGTTGTGTATGAAATGATGTAACTTGTAGTCCTCGTTGGGGCACGGCCCAAGCGCAGGTCCTCTGGCGGTAGTCTACCATCACGGAGATGTGGTGCCGACACAACCGACAGTATGACGCAATCTTGTATATTGTCTTGTTGTCTGGACGGTGAACCCAGTCCTCAGGCATGAAGCACTGGTCCGACTTCAGGGTGAGGCTGTGGCTACAACTGCCGCCAGGGACGGCGGACATGGGCGGTTTCGACTCGTCGAAATGAGGTGGGGCATCGGTGAGGATGTTGCGCCCGCAACGTATTCTTTGTCGGGGGTCATAGTGGTATAGGTCTTCTAGGAGGCGCGGCGCGGTCTTCCCTGCAGCTCTGGTCAGAATGGTGTGCAGTCATGAGCTGCGCGGGTACGGAACCTGGCTTTGACGACAACATTGTGGGACGGTAGCAACTCGGCGGGCCTTGTTGGAGGATGATCTGTTGCTGAAAGTGAAGTATGAAGAGGTAGACGGAGGGTAGGGCAGAACACGCGGCGCGGTCGTGAGTTATGCAGGATGCGACGGTATGGACGGCGTGGCCAGAACGATGAGGCGGATAATGTGTGAGCGTCGCGCGCATGGGCAGGCGCAGACGGTGGCCGCAGCAAGTTCAAAGACGCACACGACCACTGCTTGGTTTAGAAAGCGCCACGGCTTGCCTGGTGGGTGGGACACAGAAGGAGCAGGTGTCCAGCGGTCGGCAGTGGGCTTGTCTTTGGGCGGTGTGATGTCAGTCCAAGCTCCAGCGTGTATAGCTCCGCTGTCAACGACGTCGGCTGCGTGCTAGGGTGGCAGAAAATCGCGGGCGGTCGGACGGCCGCCGCAGCTTCGTCCGCCGCGAGCCAATCCCAACCTCGCAGCTCTGGCTTACGCTCCGTCCACCACCACCGCATTGCCCATCCACGCCCTCCAAAATGGCCCACGACGACCACCCCTACCACCCCAAGGACACCATCGGTCGGACCATCAAGACCACCATGGTCACGGCCGGTGCCGGTACCTTCGTGTCCGCCATCCAGAACACCCTGCAGAAGCAGAACTACGGCCCCATGGGCATCTTCACTCGCACCGGCAGCACCATTGCCGTCTTCAGTACGCCCGCGCTTCTTGAGTAGCAATTGACCGAGCGAGATGCTGATCCGCTGCAGCGCTATGGGTGGTGTCTATGAATTCGCCCGCTCCGCCTCCGCGAACCTGCGCCAGAAGGACGACAGCTGGAACGAGGCCATTGGCGGCTTTTTCGGAGGTGCGATGGTTGGCTTGAGGGGTACGAGAAACAGCATTAAGTTACCTGGAGACGCATTGCTGACCTGTGATTCCAGTCCGGACGATGCCCGCGGTGCTCGGCTACGGCGCCGGCCTCGCCGTCATTCTCAGCACATTCGACTTCTGCGGCCACGCATTGACCGGATACAACAAAGACCCCAATGTGGATGACTTCGAAAGGAAGCAGTTCCTGAGGAAGAACTACAGGCAACCGGCGGAGCAGACTTTTGAGGAGATCGGCGAGGGCCGCCGGTACGCTTCCTTGTTGCGCCTGGACTTTGCCGAAGATTGCTAATACATAACAGGTATCTACGCTCCTGGTTATATGAAGAGAGGAGGCGGAAATTGCTCAAGGAGAAGTATGGCTACGAGATTACGGCCCCGTCCGCCCACTGAACAGACAAAGAGCTTGGAATTCGGGGTTGTTTCGTACCGTGGCGGCTGCGGATAGAGATCGCACACCACTGAGTGGACGGCGCATCATGGGAATTGATGCTTTTCACCGCCATGCTCAAAATAAGAAGATACCGCCAGTCACAGCTGGCCTACATGTACAAATGCAATTTCCTTTCGTTTTGAGATACGGATTAGGTCACAACACAACTGTTGAATTTGGATGCTCATCGGCTCGAATCTAGGCCGTGGCCACGGATAAATGATTTTTAATTGCCTCGCAGGTTGTGCTCAACCATATCAGCGGATCGTGAAGCCGGCGCACTTGATGTACCCAAGGGCGCTAATGGTCATTTCCTATCCGGAAGGATTCTGAATAGCAAACGAGAAGAGAACATCTTGAAAACCGGCTTGTTTTCCTTACCCTCATCTCCCTATTCAGCCCAATAAAATCACAAAAGATGATTCGAACTCCTATTCCGTACCGTCGGCCCTACCGGTCTGTTAAAGGTTCGCAAAGTCAATCGAAGATCGCTGAACCGTAATTCATTGCGTGTAAGAGGGATGTGGCATACAAGATCCTTGCAAAGTAATGCAAGCTCCTTGCTATAATGTTAAGTCGAAGAAATTGTCAGATACTGTTGTCATCAGAGTTTTGAAACATTTCTTTTCAGACTTCATCGGGTCTGTTTAGCCTGTCTATATAGTATACGTTTCAGATTCTCCTTAGAGATGATTTAAGTTTGGGCAAAACTACGCAAATACTCAAAGGAAACTATTTGGGTACGTTTTTGATCAGTGTAGTGCCGTATTTTCAAAGGGGTTTCTGGTTTTAATGTAGAATTACGGCGACGCTGAGCGTAATGGAAGGGCTCCAGACATGCTTTCATTTCTGATATTGAGCATGCCAAAAATAATATATGGACGTCGATTTATGGTTACCATAGCGTCATCGCACATTGCGGAGTGTGCCGTGCGGGAATAGAGTAGGAACCGCTTCGCTTGCCGCGCCTGCATGCGTCCCTGTGCCCTTGTGCATCTCCCCCGCACTGACTCGCGCGGGTTTTGCCGTGCTGAAAGCCATCACTCGCATGACGGGAACGAGGAGGCAGAGAGCATTTGTCCGGTTCGTAGGCTTCGCAGGATTCGGCAGCTCATGATCCGCCTCGTGGCAATTGAGGGCGGCTAGTCAGTACCAGTTACGGCGGAGCTCCTCTCCAAAGGAGCCTGTCAAAGTCGTCATCCCTGACTTGCCCCGCGCCACCATGTTGACATGGTTGGACGGCGTGAGGAGAAGATGCGGACGGCTATCGGGATCGACAGCCTGACGCCTAGATTTTATTGACTCCACCTCAAGACCTAGTCTCGCAGTAAAGCTCATAAGCGGTCTTCTGCCTGTCTCCCACGCTGCGGCGGACGACATGCGTGCCGCAGCTTAAACTGAACACTACCATTGTATCGCCCACCCACTGGTCGCACCCTGCTTCCAAAACTTTCCTTCGCGACAGCTTTATTCAGTGACTCCCACACATGGCTACGCTTCCACCGCAGCAGCTGTCCGACAGCGGCTTGAAGGAGCGTTTTTTTCCGCTACTTTCAGCATGAGGTGACTGGTGAGCACGCGAGCACTTGCGTGCATGCAACATAC
>WWBZ02000055.1:0-13200 GCA_011503125.2 Botryosphaeria dothidea | reverse complement strand
GTGCTCTAGGAAATATCTCCGTCTATTGTATACAGCATAAAGCCGTTGCTCGCCGTGTATCTAGTACCACCCCACCCGCGGGTATCTCCAGAGTCGCTTCTCGGTAGCGCTCTGATCATGTTCCGTCATCGTCTAGTTCTTCGGCTCGATCAAGTCAGGGATGTCTTCGGCCTTCATTTTGCCCTCAAGAATGTCTGCATTTCACCGTCAGTCCAAATGGCAGATCTCGCAAGAGCTTGGAAGAAGGAACAGTCACGGAACGGAGATTGGCGTGGAATAAAGGATGACTTACTGTAAACCGCCGTGAAGAGAGGGAAGTCTTCGACCGATCCCTGGCTCTTGAGGAACGAGTGCACCTCGTACGCCGTACTGGTACCCTGCAGCTTCTGGCCGTTCAACTCGGCCTTCTCGACATCCTCGACGCTCATACCGCGTTCGATCGCAATCTTGGCGCAGCGGAAGTTCCTACCGCCCATGCAACTCGTCACCACGTCCGCCATGCCGCAGCTCTCTTCCGTGAAGGTCGATGGCCGGCAGCTCGACGAGAAGAATTTCATTCCAAAACTTGACCATCTCCAGAAGACCCACACGCATGACAGCGGCCTTCGCATTGTCACCCCAGCCTAGGCCGTCCATGAAGCCAGCCGCGAGCGCGACCACGTTCTTCAGAGCACCACCCAGCGAAACACCAGCGACATCCGACACCATGCGAACGTGGAAGTAGGGCCTGTGGAAGAGCTTCTTGACATTCTCGTGGCTGAGAGGCGGGTAGTCGATGGGCAGCGGGTGCAAGACGATGGAGCGGTCCTCGCTGGAAGACTTGCCTCTGTGGGAGGCGAGATCGGTCGTTGACTCGGATGGGGAAGGCGTGGGCGAGGGCTGCCTCGAGTCGATCGGCGGCGGGTCGTAGGCGACGGTCGTCTCCGAGTACTTCTCCTGCGCGATTTCGGTGGCGATGTTGGCGCCTGAAAGGGCGCCGCAGTAGATGCCCAGGCGCTGGCCGATCGACTCGGAGAACAGCTGGATGCCCTTGTCCGACACGTCGACACCCTTGGTGCAAACTGATGCCGCGCGCAAAGGGGAGAATCTTACCCTTCAGGCGATCGCAGATGCGCGCGATGAATTGGTGAGGAATGACGAAGACCAAGAGGGTGCTGTCGCGGGCAGCATCGTCCAGCGAGGGATTCGCAATGACGTTGGAAGGTAGCGTGATGTTGGGCAGGTACTTCACGTTCTCGTGCAGCTCGTTGATCACCTTGGACAGCTTCTGCGTGCCCTGGCACAGCGGATTGCTGGCGTCGTAGTGCCGCGACTTCTTGTCGACAACCACCTCCTCCTCGTAGACCCACATCTGGACCTGCTCCTCGAAGAGCTGCGGGTGCGCATTGACGTTTTCCGCGACGATCTTGGCCATGGTGGTGCCCCTGTGATGCAGAATCGAGTATGTCCAGTGTCAGCCGCAGTTCATGTCTTTCTCTACTCTAACACCCAGAACTCTAGAGAAACCGTTGTGCCCCACCAGTTACCCGATCCCACGATCGTCACCTTGTGCTTTTTCGTCGCGCTTCCGAGAGTCGCCATGGCTGCTCGCGGGGTAAGCCTGTTGTTGGGTGCAGGAGCTGCAGGGGCCGGTGCTGAGGTCGAGAGATGCGCCGCAAGGGTATCGAGGCGTTGTTTGGCGACAGCGGGGCCTGAAAAAGCTGAAGGAGACCTGGTCGTGTGCGCTGTCAGGACTCGCGAAACAGAAAGAGAGAGAGGTTGTAGGGTCCTGAACATTAACGGCGCGAGGAGCAGGTAGGCGCGTGGTATGCTAGGTGTTGGCACGAGACTCGGCTGCTTAAGGTCTCCCACCAAGAAATGGTTGAGCAGTGACGCAGACACAGGGTTGTTACATACAAAGCAGGGAATGCTTATCGATAGGTCCCGTCGGCTGCTTTTTTTTTTTCGGCCGTGAGATGCGAATTCACCTTTCACGTGAACGGACTTTCGTCCGACGGGGCGGTGAGGATCCGCACTGCAAGGGGACAAGGAGAGCTCTCTCTCCACACGCCAATCGGATAGGGGGATTCGCGGCGGGTGAGGGGAGAGAGCTTAGGATCAGCATCCTCCGCAACGAGTCATCTGCAGCGGAAGCTGTGTGGAGGAAGCTTTGCGACGCGTTGCTGGAGGGAAGCGTTTGTTGGGCACTAGCTACCGCTATGATTGTCTGCCGCTTGCCGTTAGTTCCACCCGCTCTCAGCGACCGACTGTCAGGTGAACCACGGTCGCACGAGCGTGCCACATGCACAATGGCCTCTCCGACGCTCTTCAACGATATGGTACCATAAACACCTTCAATTGACTATCGCTAAGAGCGCTTCAAGCAAACAATGCGCACCGTATCTCATTACCTACGTGTAGTACCACTCATTGCTTCCAAAGCATTGGGAATTAAAAGAAACAAAAAGACCTGCACAGGCGCGCCCAATCCCATCTCCATATGAACCCGGGTCCCGCCGATTTCCCACCACAAGTTGTCTCTCTACAGAGCAAAGCCAAAGAGCGCCAGCAGACCAGCAACCAGCGCGCCAGAGCCATAGTTCTTGGCGAGTTTGATGCTAGCGCTCGAGTCGGCAGAGGTAGTGGAGGCTGCCGTGGCACTGGTGGCAGAAGCGCTGCCAGAAGACGAGCCGGTCGAAGACGCGGTGGGCCGAAGCGGAGGCGCTGCTGGAAGAGGACTCGACCTGCGACGTAACGTTCTTGCTTCCGCAAGAAACCGACTGGCAAGTGGCCTGGCCCTCGGCGTCATCGGGGTGGTCGGCAGTGCACTGAGCCACGGCGTACTGGCACTCAAGGGACGGCAGGGTCTGAGTGAAGTCCGACACGTTAAGGTTGATGGAAGCGGTGCAGGTGCAGTTGTACTCGAGCGTAGTCTAGCAAAATGCGGTCAGCGATTTTAGTCCACGATCGGCGCCGTCAGTTCATGGGCCAACTGGTGGGGACGAGCACCAGTAAGCGGCTAGACTTACCGAATCGCAAGTGTTGTTTGCGGTGTCGCCGCCGCAGAGGGTCGGGCAGGACTGCTGCTGGGCACGGCACCAAGTGTTGCGAAGCGAGGCCTCGACGGTGCTGGGATCGGAGACGGTGGTCTCAGCAGCGGCGGCGGAGGAGGTGCTGCTCTGGGCAACGGCAAAGCCGGTGAAGGCCGAGACGGCGAAGAAAGTCGAGAAGCGCATTTTCACAGCTGGTGAGTTTCGCGAGGACGACGGGAGCAGTGCTGAGAGGATATGTAGCAGCAGCGGGTAATTATGTCTGTGCTTGGCGACGGAGGTTAGCAGCGTCGAAGCAAGGTGGCGCGGCCGGATGACGACGGGGCTGGGAGGGGAATGTCTCACGGGCGATTGAAGATGCTAGAGGCGCGAAGCAGCAAGCGGAGGCTGGCAGACGGACGGGAGAACGCGCGGATGGGTGGTGGAGAGAGAACAAGAAGAGCGTGTTGACGGGCACCGGGGTGGCCTGCTTAAATGAGTTTCGGACAAGTTCAATCTCCCCGGGGACGGCGGGTGCAAACAAGAGTATCACAGAACAGAAAGAGCTAGCGGGGAGGCCAAGGCGCAAGATCGAGCGGCGTGCACGATAACTAGAGAAAGCGAGCTGCGAACCAGGCAAGCGGCGAGGCGGGTGGCCAGCCGGCAGACAGTCAATGGCAGGACGAACGCGCGCGCCATGCCTGCCCGCCGCAATGGGCACTTGCCGTTCCTGCCGCCGCAAAGCTAGCTAACTAACGGCCAGCAGCCTCTGCGCTTGAGCTGCCATTGCCACAGCTGCGACGTCCGGCGGCCCTTTCTGGAGCGAGCAGGAGGTGGCGTCTGTGCTGCCCAGCTCCCTTTCAGCGACTCATCCTGTCAGTCGTGGCCGGCGCTGCGGGAGACGCTTGTCCTCTTTCCCTCGTCTCAGACACAGCAGAGCGCGGGCGAGCAGGGCTGGGGCGTCATCGTGCGGCGCGCAGTATCGGTGGACGGCGGCATTTTACGAGCCCTCGGCTCGGCTCGACTATCAGCTAAGCAGCCAATGGCTGCCCTAGGACGTGCAAAATCAACACCACAATCTACCCAACGCCTCACGTGTCCCCGCAGCGCGGCGTTTGCAAGGAAGAGCAAATCACTCCCTCAATTTGCAAAATTGAAGACCATCTCAGCAGATAGATTGACACAGTGCTGCCCCTCCTGGCAAGCTGCAACGCTCTCTGCCTCACCCTCCCGTCGGGCTTGTTTGCGCCCTTCGCATTAAGCCCGGCGCTGGCCCCCTCGCGCTTCGCGTACGAAACTTCGGGGCAATAGTTCAACGTCGCGCGAGGGAGGGCCATCGACGGAGCAAACAGTGGGTCGCCACAGAGACAATCTCTGATCACTTCAAGGGAGCTGCGCGCATTGACAAGAGAGGGGGCGCGCGCGCACCGCTAGACTCGTGCGATAGTCGTCAGCACCGACGAAGCGGCTGCACGAACCACACCGGCCCCGTCGTCTTCCATTTGCTCTTCGCGTCCACTGCTTTCTATCTGCTGTTTCAGCGCCCGGTCCAATCTAGACGGACCAGTCACAGCTGCCACCGATGTCCTACCGCTCCGCACGGGACTCGACAGCCGACAGTGCCGGCAGACGCCAGGACCATGGCTTTCCTGCTGCAACCGGTTAGGCCGACGCCAGCTGGCCGGGTTACTGCCGAGCGGAAAGCGTTGGCGGGATGATGGGCATGCCGCACAGGAGCTGACGCGGTGGCACGCGGCCCTGACAACGCGATCTATGGAATGTGCTACGACGCTCCCAGCAGAACCTCCACCCTACACGTTTGCAACCGCAGAGACCGCCTTGATGAATTTTCGAGTTATTCCCGTCCGGCATGTTCCTCCTTTTGACGCCGACCCCTGGAGGCGATCACGGAGGTCTTGTAGGACGTGCTCTCGGATAATTTAGTAGGGCATCGTACTCTTGCCGAAGCGTATAGGGTCAAACTCTTGGGTCAAAGCATGAGCTTGGTCTGCGAGTCTCCTACTCGGTGGGACCGATGGAACAATGTGAAGCAAGAATAAGAACTCATCAGACATTACGTAGGTATGAATCTCGTTACTCAAGAACCCCCCTGACCGTCAAAATGCTTGGTGATAGAAAAGGAGTTGAAATAAGCAGTGCTTGCCTAGAAATAGGAACCCCCGCATAGTGCAAGTCCCTACATGAGATCATGCAAAACGTAAAAATCATATAAAGCTAAGACCATGAGGAACAGAAGATCAAGAATCCGTGAAAAGCACAATCTCGCCCCTGTCGTTCCTCTTCAGCCGGATCGACTTCCACAGCTCCTTCTCCTCCTCCTGCCTGCTCAGGCCGTGATCCCATCTCTCATGCCTGTCGCGGTGGTACCTCTTCAGCGCCTTGTTCAGGCTGAGGCCGCGCTCCGAATCTGGGCCCTTGTTGATGTAAGACAAGAATAGATCGACGCGCGATTGCTTGTGCAGGACGAGCGCATTGTCTTCGCCATTGGTCTGGCCCTCGGGGTGGTATTCGATGGCCTTCAACGGCTTGCTCTTGCGACGCTCTCTTTCGGGAGATGATGAGGACGTCCGCCGACGCCTGATCCTCACAAGCTCGCGAGGGCGTCTACGCTCCCGCTCCGAGTCCTTCTCACGCTTGGACTTGCGGCTCTGATCGGTTGAATCGGAGACCTTATGCGAAGTAGACTCACGCTCCCTCCCCCTCTCCTTTTCCGCCTTAGAATGCTTCTTCCTCTTGATCGGGCTCGAAGGTGAATTGTCTCCAGCGTCTCCCGAGTAGTCTGGACTAGGCGGGTATTCAGGATGGGTGAGCATTTTGTTGAGGCCTCCAGTGAGTCCGGTATGCAGCATCGGCGGAGCATCCGTCATGGTCGCGTCCTGCTCCTGTTGTGCCTTCGCGGCAGACAAGTCTAGTTCATCCAGAGTCTGCCGCTTGCGCTTCTTGTCCGACTTCTTCCCAGTGCTCTGATCCTTGTCCTTGCTGCGTTCATGCTTGGGCGTCGGAGTGTAGGGATCCTCCTTTGCAGGTTCAGCTGTCCACGTATCGTAGCGTTCCACCGAGGGCTTTACAGGCTTGGAACCGTAACCAGATCCATTCTCCTGATATCCATGATCATCAGCGTCATTGTATGCTCCAGGCATATTTTGGGAATATTCCTGGCCGTCCTCGATCATTCGGGAATCGTCCACAGGCGCCAATGATACCTTGGAAGCGTTCGGGGTCTCATCGGCAACCAGAAAGTCGAAAACATTGACTGCAGGCGGCGGTGTCGGGGCCTTGGGCGGCGCGTCTACGATGGCTAGGGCGCCGTTCTCTGCATCTGGGGCATCCTCGACGGAGGCTTTGCGCGGAACCAGAGCTTGCGCGTTATTCGACTGCTGCTGGCTTTGGTTGCTCTGCTGCTGCCCCTTAGGCTTCTTTTCCTTGTACAATTTTCCTTGGTACTTCTGCGCCTCGCTAATGCAGCTCTGAGATGCGTATACGGTCAGCATATTGTTCTGGAGCAATGCGTATTCGATATAGGGTTCTGTTGTTGTGGTTGGGACTGGAATCGACGAAGCATGCGGAGCTGACGAGGATAGCTAGGTTCCGCTGCAAGGGCGGTTTCGAAAATAGGGGACGTACGGTATGCGACCTGTAGGAAGTTCCCTGAAAATGCGTCATGCAATCGATACAGGTGAAGGAGGCACCCCAGCACTGGTTGCGATGGCCATCGAGCTTCTTCTTGGTGAGAACATCACCACAGCCCTATACGTATAGCGCGCTTGTCAGCGACCAGTTCTCGAAGAGCGCGCGTAAGCGGTCCATAGGTGTGGGCGGTACCTCGCAGGAAAATGAGACCATGCCGGGCTAGGTAATGTCGGGAAAACGGTAAACAAAGAGCGTATTCGAGGCGGTGTCTACAGCGGGGAGCGCGGGAGACGGCTTGGTGTTGGAAATGAGCCGGCGAGTCTCAGGTAGACACGGCGAGGAGAGTTCTGCGGCACAGCGAGTGTGCTTGAGCGGGGTGCGAAGGGTTTGGCGCAAGTTTGAGATGTTCTGCGCTGCCGTCGCGAATCTTTTAGCGCTGGCGCCACTCTACAAACCCTGCGCGCGCCTGACAAGGGTGCGGGCTTCCCGCCTGTGCAGACGCGCCAGGGACCAAATCGATCACACGCACCACGAGCCTGTCGTCATGAGCGCTGCTGGTCATGGCCGCGCCGCCCAGCTGCGTGCGAGCACACCCTCAGCCCCCGGCCCCCCGGCCGCTAATCAGCTTCGGCCCACACGCTTCGCATCTTCAAAACAGGACGGCAGAGTCGTTGAACTATCGTCAGCCAATAGCTGGATCAACCCGGACCGTGTTTGACCAGGGTCGCCTACGGCTGCTGCTTCAGAGGTTGTAGTGGAATAATCTGCCTACACTTTCAAACATAATCGCCTTCCCGAAAGATGCGCCAGTAGCTGCGCCGCTGGCGGTCCGACTCTGGTTCACTAGAGCCACGGCCCTGGCAACGACGGTCAAGTTGCATGCGGCCCCTCCAAAAGCGACGCCGTACTCCGCCAGAATTCGGGCTGTTACACCCTTCTCATGCGCCACAGTCAGATAACGCCTTCTGCAACCACGGGTTCAGTGACCAGGTGCCTGGGGCACTGTGGCATGCCTAACCGGGTCATATGGGAGACTAAGACAAAGGCGGTCTTACTGCTGTATATCAACCACCGTTTGTCCATCTGTGCCGCCCACGTGCGCCAGTTAGCTATCTGGACGAGCCCTGAGACATGCCTCTGGTGGTGCACTCACCCCTCTTTTTCCAGTTCCAAAGGCTTCTCGCCGTTTAGGATGCCTACTAGATCAACTTCCCTTCCGTTATCGCCGCTCAGCTTCTCGACTCTATCGGCTGGCATATCCGGCTTTTCGTGGGCGCTCACTGTGCTGTCCTTTTTCTTGCCGGTCTCGCCATCCTCCTCAGTGTCGGCGCATCCACAATCGTAGAAGTCCCCAATATTTGAACAATCGAATATCTCCTTGTGCAGGCGCTTGTTGACCTCATTGTGAACGTGACAGCCCCAGGCCGCGGCTGCTGATCGCGAGGAAACTTGGGGCGGGAACTTCTCCAGGATCTTCGCGAAATGCTGTGCGCACTCGCCGCTGTGGAATGACTCGTTAGCAACGCGGTCACGCCCGGTTGCGTAATAGTGAGGTGCATTACCATGGGTACAGTCGTTGAAACAAGTGGATGTAGGACCTCAGCGCGGCTTGCTCATCGGGGGTAGGATTGTCGGGGAAGCGCGCAAAGGTCGTGTGCAGGAGTTTCCACGCGGCATTTCCCAGCTCCGCCCTGAATGCGTCCTGTGGTCAGCAAGCTGGATCTCCTTCTCGTGTGACCGGCATACGTCCGTAGATGTGCGCCGGATGGACACCTACTTTATCGTTTCGTTCCCTAGCTTCGGCGCGATAGCTGGCCCGGTCAACGTCGCGCTACCTATGTCGTGCGGTGCCTGGGCGGGAGTGATGACGCCAGCATGGTGGCCAGCAATCTGTGGTCGAAACGAAGAAATGTACAAAACAGAGACGAAACCAGCCCCGAGGATGAGGAGCAGCGCGAGGCGGCGGGTCGGGCCAAGAGGCATTGCGCGCGGTATCGATACGTCCGGATGTGATGGGCAAACGAAATGGTGATGGCGGAATAAAAGGAGTATTGGGGAGAGAAGGCTATTGTAGGGCGGGCGCAGGTGGAGTCATGTCGAGGTGGATAGGGACAAAGCTAGATGGCCTCTTGCACATGAACGCGCGACAGAGGCGTGATTGTAAAGTGAACAAGGGGCGCCAAGCAGTGTAAGCTTTGACCCTTCGCAGCCTTGTGGCCTCACCCCACCATCCGCCAGCCGCACCACCCCCGGCCGGTCCTCCGCCACCTCCGCTGGACCCGCCGCCGATCTCGCTCGTCCGCCCACTGCAGGAACGCTGTGACTCGTCCACAGTACACAAAAACATCACACCCGCAGACTCTCCCAATTGACAACGTCCGTCAACCTTACGCTACGAAATCTCCAGAACGCATCCCACAGCTACAAAAATGGCTCCCACCTTCCCTCCACCGCCCGTCAACACCATTGGTACCTCTTCCGCCGTGCCCCGCCGCGCGAGTTTCGTTGTTGCTGACAATGCGTCACCGTAGATTGGAGAGATATTGGCTTCAAAGTCCGCGAGGGTTCGCGTCCTCTACCACTTCGTCCACTTCTCCAGCTGACTTGAGAACAGTCAATGGCCATATCGAGTCTCATTACAGCAAGAAGACCGGTCAATGGACCGAGCCCGAATTTGTCGAAGACCCCTTCCTCCGTATTCACGGCATGGCTCCGGGCCTCAACTACGGTCCGTCGCATTCTCTATAGTTGTGATTGGGTGTCTGACGTAAGGGGAAAGGCCAGCAATGTTATGAGGGTATGAAGGCCTTCCGCGGTCCCGGTGATAAGGAGGTTTACATTTTCCGCCCACACATGAATGCCGAGCGCATGCAGCACTCCGCCTCGTACATCTCCATCCCCGAAGTGCCTAAGGACCTCTTTACCAAAGCCTGCCGCCTTGCCGTTTCCCTTAACGCCGGATATGTCCCTCCCCACGAGACCGGTGCTGCAATGTACATTCGGCCGCTTCTCTTTGGTTCCAGCGCACAACTTGGTCTTTCTCCTCCGGAAGAGTACACTTTCTGTGTATTTGTTATGCCCACTGGAGTATACCACGGTGTGCATCCGGTTGACTGCTTGATCCTCGAGGATTTCGACCGTGCTGCTCCTCACGGAACTGGTTCGGCGAAGGTTGGTGGCAACTACGCACCGGTCCTTAGACACAGCGACAAGGCACGATCTGAAGGTTACGGTATTACGCTTCACCTGGACAGCCAGACTCGGAGCGTGATCGACGAATTTTCTACTTCCGGTTTCATCGGTATCAAGCAGAATGGTGACGACGTTACGTTCGTGGTGCCAGATAGCAACAATGTCATCAAGAGCGTGACCTCGGATAGCGCTTTCCAACTGGCCAAATCTTTCGGTTGGAAGGTTGAGTGCCGACCGGTGAGTAACGCCTGCGGCTCAGCTGATATGGCGTGCCTGTAGTGCTGACTTTCGCATTTCAGATCGCCTATGACGAGCTACCCAGCTTCACCGAAGTGTTAGCTGCAGGAACTGCAGCAGCGTTGGTTCCTATCAAGTCGATTACTCGGAGATCCACCAACGACAAGTTCGAGTACATCAAGGGTGATGAGCCTGGCCCGCTTTGCGTGAAGCTCCTTAGCAACCTGCAAGGCATCCAGCGTGGTAAGCTTGATGACCCCTTTGGTTGGCGCGACACGATCCAGGAAGCGAAGGGCTATAAGGTGAGAGGCGGTGGTGATGCTAGCAATGGCACAGCAGACACCATTGACAAGCTTCCCTGAAGTGTATGTAAGTGAGGTGGGTGTGTTGGATAAGCAAGCAGCAGGCTGGATATCTAAAGTACAGGTTGACACTTGGGGCCCAAAAAATTTCCCTGAATGTACATCTAGATCCGCCAAAGGATTCTGCAAAGGATCCTGCAAAGGAATCAAATGCTTGGCAGTGTCAGCTCTTTTCGGCAGGGATACATACATCGATGCCCTAATTTCCGTCTTCGTGATTTGCTCTCCATTGCATTTGGGGTCCGGAAGCAGCGACAAGCAACTTACTACGCCAAGAGGGACAAAAAGCTGCTCGCACGGTAACAAGGAACACAAGAAACCCGTTCAGCATCCACAAAGGGAAGTTGCTGTTTGCGGCACAGTCACAGTTGGGGCCGTGTAGGGTTGAAGTTCAGCTGGAGCTGGATGGTACCGTTATAGTAACTGCACAGAAAGTTCCTGGCATCGACTGGACTTTTCTGGCATCGATCCGACGTCTGCTGCAGGATAAAACAAGGCAACACTAGGAACACGTCACGGTGGTGGTGTTGCCTGGCTGTTGTTGTTCAGATGCGGTGGAACACAGGGCGGGCGCAACAATGCTTCCTATCGGAGTTTGTGGAAACAGCGGACTTACCACCGTGCAGCGATGGCTTGCCTCTAACCTGCATCTCCAAACGGCATGTGGTGTGGCGTCTTGCAAAGTTTCGATTCCGTCCGGTGGGTTTTGTCCGTTGGCTAGCAGGTGGGAGCGGGAGGTCCCCGAGGCTGAGCTGGCGCTGTTTCCGCTGTTGCCTGAATCTTCTCTCCGCCCTCCGCTCCGGTCAACAACAACACGTGCGCGCCCCATCTGACTGCAGCATTCGCTGTCGCGACCCACAGCGTATCAGAATTTGGGGTGTTATCAGTTGCCTTGCCGCCTGTGTGCCTTGGCTGCAGGGCATGCGGCTCGTGTCATACCGGGTGAAATCGCTGAGAGCCCAATTGTTCACCCGCGACACACACCGCAGCCATGCACCACAAGCGTAGTTCCTCATTATTATTCATCCATCTTAAGCTCTGTACGGGGCCGGGAGTGGGTCCTTGCCGAGCCCACTTTGCGGAAATCCTATCTCTCGTAAGCCGCCCGAGTCACCTTAATCGACACCGGCTCAAACAGGAATCGTTCTAGCTCCTTCGTGGCGCCCCTTCCCTGCCGGAGCCAAGGTAAGTCCGATACTTTAACAATGAATCATACCGACCTCAGTGTGGGTGACGGCTCAGCAATGGTGCGAAAATGGTCCGGACCAAGCAGACCGGACATGGACACGATGGTGGCCGTGAGCCTTCGCCGTCCGAGAATTAGGTTGCAGGATTACCCTGTACTATATAGGCGGATGACGTACCAAAGCCAGTGGTTGGCGGTAGATATGGAGGACATAGCAACTCGGAGGCGGATGGGTGCAACCTCGGTGCAATAGAGGAAGTTGCCGCCAAGGAAGCCAATGGGGACGAAGAAGTTGTAAAGGTAGATGAAGGCGGCGGCGGCTACCTGAGCAACATGGTTCCCCTCCATGGATGTGCAGATGGCTAAGCAGACCATGCAGATACACATGCCAATGCCACTGAACGTAAAAACCGCGCGGCGGCCGAAGCGGTCAATGACCACAAAGGCGATAAAGGAAGATAGAAACTTCCATGTCAATGCGCCCGCAGAAAGTACCCTCGAGAGCTCACCGCTCATGCCGAGGTTCTGTTGGAATAAGATGGTTGTATAGACGGAGATGAGGTTGGAGCCGGACATTTGCTGATAAAACTGAAGCATGATGCAAAGACCAAAGCGGTATAGGAGTTTATCCTCGCCCATCGAAAGCATGTCCTTAAGTGAAGCGCCGCTGGACTCCTCAAGTGAAAGCTCGATGCCCGTAAGCTCGGCCTGAACCTCTATCGCGGCCTCGTTGTCATAGCCTCTAAACAGAGCAATAGCGCTGCGTGCGTCCTCGGTACGACCTTGGCAGACGAGCCACCTAGGAGACTCTGGGAAAAGATAGACGGACGCCGTTAAAACGAGCGAGAAAGCAATAGCTAATGCAATGGGTGGGCGCCAAGTGGTGGCACCGGGGGGGAAGTTCGAAGAAGCCGAGGTCGACCCAAGACTCGAGGGTGTAACCAAAGCACAAGAAAATACCGCAGACGATAACTTGTTGACCTCTGTTGCTCGCGCCGGATGTTTCGCTCTGCCAAACGGGCACCGTAGCACTGAGCTGGCCAATTCCGAGGCCAACGAAAATTCGACCGATGATGAATTGAGGTAGGCTGAATGCGGAGCACTCTAACACCTCCCCAACCAGAGTACAAATCGCGCCAGCCAAAACCACGGCACGGCGGCCAAATTTATCACCGGTATAGGAGCACGAGAGTGCACCGAAGAGAGCACCAATAACAAAGGTCGCAACAACTAAGCCCTGAATAGTAGAGTGATAGCTCTTCTCAGCCGCGCTGTTGGTGTTCACCGTGTCGATTTGAGGGAAGGTTGCAACCCAGTCTTCCTCGGTTAGAAGGCCACCGAGACCAGCCTGGTTGTAACCGAAGAGAATAAAGGAGGGGCCCACGATCATGGCGATCTGGAGCCTCTGGAGGGCGACACCAGTCTGGCCGAAGATACCTTTGGCGCCCATTCTGAGAAGTTGACGAGGAAGCAAACGACAAGTGTAAGTGACAGAAGTAGAGGAAGGATAAAAGCACAACGGGTCTTTTCTAGTGCGATTTGGAGCGGTCTTCATAGCGTCGTG
>WWBZ02000054.1:0-13491 GCA_011503125.2 Botryosphaeria dothidea | reverse complement strand
TGGTAAGCCTATAGATGGTACAGGAAAAAGCGGTACTCGATCAAAGTAAACGGACTATTACCTTTAAGGACACAGGGCTAGTAGTAAAATAAGCAATAGATCTTCCTAGCCCTCAGGGCAAGCTTATCGGAGCCTCTACCTTCAGTTACCTCTTAAGGAACGAGAAAAGAAAGGGTACTAAGTCTTTATAGCGAGCCTAGCGGATATTAATAAGGCTCTTCAAGAGAAAACCCCCACGGATACTCAGGCCCGGCTACCTAGCTAGGTAGACCCTCGATGGATACGCCTATTTGACAAGAAGGAGGCAGACAAACTCCCACCGCACCGGCCTGGAATTAACTACTAAATCGAATTGGAAAAGGATAGCAACGGCAAAACACCGGACGCCCCATGGGGACCCCTATACAATATATCCCGTGACGAGCTTCTAGTACTTAGGAAGACTCTTAACGAAACTACTCGATAAGGGGTTTATCCGGGTAAGCAATTCCCCGGCTGCTGCTCCCGTACTATTTATTAAGAAACTAGGCGGAGGCCTACGCTTCTGCTATGACTACCGGGCTCTTAATCGAATTACGAGAAAGGACCGCTATCCCCTACCACTAATCTAGGAGACCCTTAATCGGATTAGCAAAGCAGATGGTTTACGAAACTAGATATAACTACTGCCTTCTATCGGATACGAATCGCGGAGGAAAGCGAGTGGTTAACAGTATTCCGGACCCGATTTGGACTCTCGAATGGCTAGTAACACCTTTTAGACTAGCAAATGCCCCGAGTACCTTCCAACGGTATATTAATTGGACCCTAAAGGACTTCCTTAACGATTTTGTCTCCGCGTACGTAGATAACATCCTAATCTTCACGGACGGATCCCGCCGGGAGCACCGGGAAAAGGTCGATAAGGTCTTAGAGAAATTGGATGCTGCAGGTCTATAACTCGACCTAAAGAAATGCGAATTCGAAGTCTAGTCGACTAAGTATCTTGGGTATATTATCGAAGCAGGTAAAGGTATCTATATGGACCCGGAAAAGATCAAAGCAATTCAAGAATGGAAAGCTCCTATCACGGCAAAGGGCGTACTCAGTTTCCTCGGTTTTGCGAACTTCTATCGGCGTTTTATTAAGGGCTTTTCTAACCTAGTAGCCCCTCTAGTATCACTTACGAGGAAGAACGTACCCTTCCAATGGAACTAGGAAACCGAGCTCGCGTTTAGGAAATTAAAAAAGGCTTTTATTACGGTACCGGTCCTTATACAATTCGACCCGGAACGGGAGATAATTCTCGCTACGGACTCCTTAGGATACTGTACTAGAGGAGTGCTCCAATAGTTCGATAACGATGGTTTTCTACGGCCCGTAGCGTTCTTCTCGAAAAAGAACCTACCCGCGGAATGCAACTACCTAATCTACGATAAGGAACTACTCGTAGTAGTTAAGTACTTACGCTAGTGGGATACTAAACTAAAGGGGCTACACCAGTTTAAGATCCTTACTAATTATAAGAACTTAGAGTACTTTACTACTACGAGGAGACTCTCTAAGAGGCAGATTCGATAGTAGAGAGAGCTTAGCCGCTTCTCCTTTATTATTGAATATACGCCAGGAAAGACTAACGGATTAGCGGACGCATTGACAAGAAGGGACCAGGACCTACCAACCACGGATATGGACGAAAGGCTCGAACAAAGGACGGCTCAACTGCTCCAAACAACGGCCCAAGGACTCGTGCTGACATAGGCTCACCGGAAGACCCAGAAGAGCAAGGAAACTAGGATAACGGAGACCTGCTATTATCAGAAGAAGCCATAGTAGTCGAACCTCGACAGGCACGACCAGGACAACTCGGACAAGAACCACCTCCCCTTAAGGAACAATGGCAAGAGGCACTCCAACAAGACCAAGTACTAAAGCAACTCCGGGAAGCAGTACAACGAGGAGAAAGGACCTTCCCACGGAGTTTGCAACTAAGTTTAAGATCTCGATCGCGGAGTATTCACTAGACTATCAAGGAACCTCCTCTTTAGGGAAAGGAAATAGGTACCGGACTCCGAGCCACTACGAACAAGGATTATCCAAGAGATGCATAACTCTCCCCTCTCGGCACACCCCGGACGCGTTTAAACTACCTCCCTCGTGGTAAGGCACTTCTTCTAGCCAGGATTCGTTAACGATATCCGGAGGTTTTATAGGAACTATGACGTCTGTGGAAGGACTAAGGTCTAGAGGGATCGGAAGCAAGGGTTACTTAAACCGTTACCAGTACCAAGTCGTCAATAGAGAGAGATCTCTATTAACTTTATTGGGCCCCTACTATTAAGCAACGGGTGCGAGATGCTTATAGTAATTACCGATAGGCTAGGGAAAGAAGTGACCCTTAAGGCCTGCCCGAATACTAAGACGGAAACCATTGCAAGGCTCTTTATTACATACTTCTACCGGAACTACGGAATCCCAACGGCAATTATATCTAATAGGGGAACGTAGTTCGTTAGCCTTCTCTAGTAACGTATCTATTAACTGCTTAAGATTAAGAGGCGCATCTTAACGGCCTACTACCCTTAAACGGACGGATTAACGGAGAGGATGAACACTAAAGTAGAAAGGAAGCTAGCACTATTCGTAGACCACTACTAACAAGACTAGGCGGACTAGCTACCGATAGTCTAGCTAGCTCTTAATAGGAGGACCTCGGCTACAACACAGGTAAGCCCGTTCTTTCTCTCCCACGGATATCACCTCGAGCCTCTAGAGTTATCCGAAGACCTCTAGCCCGGCGACCTCTAGAGGGACTCTCTAGTAGTAAGGATAGAAGTAATCGTGGCAAAGATTAAAGAGGTAACGGACTAGGCATAGATAGCTATGGCAGATACCTAATAAGAATAGAAACGGCAAGCAAACCGGCGAAGAAACCTATCCCCTACGTATAAGGTAGGTAATAAGGTCTAGCTATACCTAAAGAATCTAAGGACGGATAGGCTAAGCAAGAAGCTCGATAATAAGGCAGCTAAGTTTACTATTATCGAGGTAGTTAGATCCTATAGCTATAAATTAAATATCCCTGGAGCGGTATATAACGTCTTTAATGTAGACCTACTCCGGCCAGCAGGAACAGACCCCTTACCAAGCTAAGAACAAGACGACTACTAACCTCCACCAGTTTAAGTAGATGGTTAAGACGAATAGAGAGTGGAGGCAGTCTTAAGTAAACGAATGGCAAGAAAACCAGGGTAAAGGAGGCGCCAACTCCAGTACCAAGTCAAATAGGAAGGGTATATAAGGCCAACATGGGAACCGGCATTAGTACTACAGGACACAGCAGCGCTGGACACGTACCTAAAATAGAAGGACCGACAAGAGCTCTAAGGGAACTAGAATAGGACTAGGAGGGAACCAAGCGTAGACTACCAGTGGATAAAAGTCAAGCGGTTTGGCCCGGCCGGAGCCGAGCCTGCACACACCAGATGAGCACTACACCACCCGCCCCGAGGGCGAGCGAGGCACAA
Organism: Botryosphaeria dothidea; assembly: GCA_011503125.2. Classification (NCBI taxonomy): domain Eukaryota; kingdom Fungi; phylum Ascomycota; class Dothideomycetes; order Botryosphaeriales; family Botryosphaeriaceae; genus Botryosphaeria; species Botryosphaeria dothidea. Next base: position 9,985 of record WWBZ02000054.1, on the reverse strand, counting down.
GCGGTCACCTAGTGTGGGCATTATAGACCACAGGACCTAGTCCCGTGCCGGATAACCCTCTTCCTGCCAACAGGCAGGCCCTCAATTCGACAGCTAGTCGACAAGCTCATAGGAGCCAGTCAACTGAGGGATGTCGCCACCCCAAGGCACGTATCACCGCACCTGCTGTCGGTCAGCCAAGTTTCCAACTACGCCATGTAGCCGTTTGATGATTCAGGGTTCGCTTTTTCAACCCATATACCCACACCCACCAAACGCGACCAACAAACAAGCAGGGCAAGCAGGGCAAGCAGGGCAAGCAGGGCAAGCAGGGCAAGCAAGGCAAGCAGGGCAGGAAGGGTCAAAAACAGAGAAAGGTCAAAAAAAAAAAAAAAAGCAACAGTCCCCACCCGGATTCGAACCCGCAACCTCTCGAACCGGGAAGAGGAGGGGGGGAGTGATGTTAGAGTCTGAAGCCTCAGGATCAAGCCTCAGAGGATCATCGGCGGGTCACGTGACGCCAAGCCTCCCTTGTATATAACTCTTTCCTTTCTTCTACGTCTTCTCTTCTTTCTCCTTAAGTCTAGCTTAACGTATATAGCGCAATATACCTTTTAGCGATTATCCTAAGGTTAAGCCCTAATAGCTACCGCTTTACGGTTTAAAAAGAAAGGGGTCTATCTCTTCTATCTCCTTAGAGATTTTAGAGTATATTCTTCTTATTCTTTCTATCTATATAGGGGGTATACTACTAAAGTTTCGGTTAGATTCTCTCTCTATTTCGTAGCGGATTAGATATTTCTTTTCGAGCTATCTTATTCTAAACGTATACTTTTTTAGAATATCGTCTAGACGGAGCTCGGAGAGTAGAATTACCGTCTCTAATTCTAAAGAAATAATAGAAGTAGTTTTAAAAACTCCTAGAATCTTCCGTAGAGTAAGGTTTTAGAGTAGTATATATTAGCGTTTAAACTGTGCCTAATTTTTCTAGAAGATTTAATAGCTATAATCGGCTACGCTAGTAATATAGGCTATATATAGCTATCTAACCGCGTAGAGGAATAAACCCCGTTCGATATTAGCTAGTCTAGAGAGGCGTTAGAAGGCTAAACGGGCTTAGCTAACTCTTATAGAGACGTACTTCTTAAAAGTTAGTTTTAAGTCGAAGAAGATCCCTAGCTAACGGACGAGTTTTTAAGGTTCTACTATATTACCGTCTAGTAAAATAATAAAGGTTTAGCTAGCCTCTTTATTATTAGAGAAGTATAGAAGTTTAGTCTTTAAAAGGTCGAATTCTACTCCGTTCTCTTAGCCCTACTTATAGAGCTATTTTACCTCTTTCTCTAATAGACGTTTATTACGTTTATAGCTAGAAGAACTAGCTATTAGAGTAATATCGTCTATATAGAATAAGTAGATAATTTTACTTATCTTAAAGAGCTTACGAATATATATAAGAAATAGTATAGAGAAGATCGGGCTTCCCTAAGGAATTCTAGTCTCTATTCTATTAAAATTCTTATTTTCTCCGTTAAAGGCGAGGCCTAGTACTCGTAGATTAAGAAAAGACCTAATCTATACGAGTAGATTAACTAGTAGGCCTATTCTTACTATTATAGCTAGTAGTTATTCTTAGACGATATAGTTAAAGGCTTCTTTTATATTAAGGAATAAGGCCGAGATTTTACGCTTTTTACGGCGATTCTTCTCGGCGATATTTATTAGTAGTAGGGCGGTATTAATAGTAGATTTCTTTAGTCTTCCCCCGATTTAGAAGGGATCTAGAAGAGAGATCGTTTCTATTAAAAAGTCTAGCCTTCTTACTAGTATTCGTTTAAGAGTTTTTCCTAAATAATTAAGAAGTAAAATTATCCTATAAGCCTTTAGGGTAGATTCGTCGGGTTTATTTAGCTTCTTTAGAATTATATCGGTAGCCCTTCTCTAGTATAACGGATAGTATCTATATATAAAAAGTAGGCTATATATCTAATAGAAGGCGTTAGGGATAGTTTTAAACGCTCGGGTAATTATCTCTTATATTATAGCGTCTAGGCCTAGAGTCGTACCTTTTATTTAATTTAAGTATATTTTTTCTAGTTCCGTATAGCTAAGAGTAGGCTATTTCTAGTTCTTAGAGGGGGAGTAGCTATTCTACTTAAACGGGAGAGCTAAGAGAGATATAAGAAAGAGGCCCTCTCTTAGGGTAGAGTACTACCCCTTAAAGCTAGTCTTAACTTAGCTATCTTTCTTCTTTATAGAGGGAATTTAATCGTAGAATCGCGGCTTCGTATAGGATATAGCTTTATATATATCTTAGGGGGAGTTTAACGAGAGAAATTAATTCTAGTATTAACGTTTAGCTTACTTAATCGCGTTAACGAAGGTTTTCCGGGTTTCTAGATATTCTTACTTATCTTTCTTCGTAGAAAGGTAAAAGAGAAGGCGAGCCTTTCGTTTTAGCTCTTACCGTTTAGTAGATAGCTTATCGTTCTACTACGGTTTCGATTTTAGTTCTAGTTTAAGACGGGGGATAGTAAGATTCGTAGCGTAGGAGATAGCTTTAGTTAGCGTATCTTCTAAATTATCTAGCGCTAGTATCTTTAGTAGTTTAGCGGCTACTATCTCTTTCGAAAGAGAGAAGAAAGATTCTAGATTACGAGCTATTACTAGCACGTTTAGAAGCTTTTCTTTAACTTTCTCTTAGAAAATTAAGAAGAACTTTTTCTAGTCTACTTTTATAGTATTAAATCGGGCCGTAGTAGTAGGAGAATCCGCTATAGGGCCTTTAGTTTCTATCTTAAAGAATATCGGACGGTAATCTAAGCCGAAGTCGTCGAGAACTTATTAGTCCTTTATCTTATTAGATAAATTTTAGGTTATTATAGTTAGATTAAGAACCGTAGGGCGTACTAGATCCGGTTTAAAGAAGATAGTTTCTTCTACCGTATTTAGTAGCTCTAGATTATTTACTTCTATCTATTTAACTAGCCTAGAAGCTTCTTATATTAGTCGGGTAAGAGGGTTCTACTATAGGTAGTATTCGTTAAAGTCCCCGAGAATTATAGAGGGTTCGAGAATACTTAAGTACTTTAGAACTCTTTCTAATATCTTAGAGAATTCTTCTTACCTTTAAGTAGCCTAGTTATAAAGATTTATTATCCGACCTTAGGTTAAGAGGATTCTAAAGCTTAATAAAGCTTAATAAGAAAACCCTATAACTCGCTACTAGTAAAAGGAACTCTAAAGAGATATATAAGTAGCGCTATCTTACTTAAACCTTTCTTTCTTTTTTCTTTAGCTTAGTCTTCTCGTAGATAGTAATACTACTATATTTTCGCGAGCTATACCGGATATAAGCTATTATATTAGACTAAGCTTATTCCTCTTCCTCTATACGCTAAAGCTTCTACGTAAGTACGGCTTTTCTTATTCTCTTTCTCTATACGCTATAGCTTCTACGTAAGTACTACGTTCTTATCCTCTTTCTCTATACGCTAGAGCTTCTACGTAAGTATAGCTTCTCTCTACTAAAGTTACTAAGAAGTTTAGAATAGTAGCTAGGCTTATTACTAGTTAACTATACCTAGGAAATCGTTTAAGAAGATATCCGTATAGGTACTTAAGAAGGTTCCCGAAGGAAGTCCTTTAATAAACGACGGTATAGCGTTTAAGAAGGCACGAAGAAGTTTCTAAAAGAAGATTTAAAAGAAGATCTTAGAGAGGGCACCTAAGAAGATACTTAAGAAGATACCTAAGAAGATATTTAAGAAGATATCTAAAAAGATATCTAAGAAGATATTTAAGAAGATATCTAAGAAGATAACTAAGAAAGATATATAATAATACTTAAGACCGAGGGCCTCCGGCGGCTACCGAGAATAACGAGTAAAGCCTACTATAGTAGCTCGTTTAACTACTAGCTAGACCTACGTCTCTAAGAAAGAACGAACCTATAAAATAACTCGGTCTATTAGCTAAATATAGAGAAGACCGAGATTAACTCGAACTATAGATTACTTAAGCTAATATAAAACTAAATATCGACTATACTAACTATACTAAAGTAACGAAGTTTTTCGCGTTATATAACCGGTTAAGAGGGGAAGCTACCCGCTAACTATAGCCCTAGATTTTAAGCGGTTACGGCGATAAGTAATACTACGGTTACTAATCTTATTATATAGCTACGCCTATTCTTTAGCGATTTATATACTAAGGAGAAGGCCTAACGTAAGCTTTACTAACTTCGTTAAGCTAGTAAGTTCTTTATAGAGTACTTTATTAAGTACCGGAAGCTCCTACTAGAAGCGGAAGGCACGTACTAGCTAGACGAAATTAAGAAGTTCTACTCGAGGCTAGACTAGTAGAAAGCTTTAATAATAAATAATTAGTCTTATAAAACCGGACTAGTAGTTCGAAGACTACTATATAGAGCTTAAGCGAGTAAGTAACTAGTTAGAAGCTTTTTAACTACGTATCTAGAAGTTTAGGAATAATCTCTAGAAGGACGCTAGTAACTATAATAAAGACTACTACGTATCTAAAGCCCCCTTAAAACGACTAAATCAGACTAGGAACTAACGGGCCTAGCTAAAGCCGTACTAACCTAGAGAGCTAATAAGTAACTTAAAATAAGATTAACCGACGCCGTTAGAATAAGCTTTATACGCGTTATAGCGTCTTAGAATACTAGTAGTAGGTATATTTTTATACGCCTACCCGCCGTCTAGCTTAAGCCGCTAGTACTAGATAACTAGAGTAAAAGACTCTTCTATAACTAGAGGAGTGCTAAAGATAATAAGAATTCGGAAAAGAGTAGCTTCTAATAAAATTCGCCGTTAGAAGTAAAAGAAGTAAAGTAAGCTTTAAGTAGATTAGAAGTAATTCGAGAATAAGTATATAGAAAAACTATCTTTCTTAGTTTTAGTACTTATTAATAAGAAGATCTCTACTTAAATCCTTATTAATTCTAGGTACTTATTCTATAGTTTTATCGATGCTTAATTCGCTCGAAGATATAAACTCTAGCGTATTTCTATCCGACTAAGATAAATCTAGTTAGTTAATACTATTACTAACTTCTAGATTACCGAAGTAGTAATTACCGAGATCGATATTAGCGGATACTAAACGAAAAGAGCTTACTTCTATATAGATAGATAGATAAATTCATTTCTTCCCGATATAGCTCCCTTACGGGTCCATGCGGGCTAGCTATCTGTAGTTATTTTACACGAGGGGGAAAACCTTTTCGCCTGGCAAAAACCCCTCCTCTCTCTCTGGGCATGCTATCCTATACTAGTTCTTATTTTTCCTTCTTACTAGTAGCGGCTGCTGTAGCAGCCCTATATTTACCTACTAGACCTATCTCTTTAGTCCTTATCCTCGTAGTTGTCCGGGTCCTAGTGGTCCTGGTGGTCCTAGTTGTCCTCCTAGTTCCTCTTCCTGGTTATCTTCCTGTATTAGTTCCCTTGCCAGGCTGAATTACTTGAGCAGCCCTAGGCGTAAGAACCAGTCTATTACTACTTTGATCCCCTTCTTTGTTGAGAGGAGGGAGTAGTAGTCCGTAGTCCCTGCCCTTTAGAGCATCTGTGCCCTGCCCTGTTGGAAGTGGGGGCAGAAGAGGAGGATATGCTTTAGGGTTTATCTATGCTAGCCGCATGGACAGGCAGGACTAGGGTGAGTTGAAGGTGGTGCATACGAGGAGTGATCCGTTGCGCGAGTGAATCAATCAAACCGCGACTCTGCGTTTTCCTGGACAACTTAGAACCCCAACTCTAATCCAGTAGCAGCTGCTATCACGTACCGTGCAGCGTCGGCGGCGGCTTCGGAGCTCAAGGCATGACCGCGCTGGTACATCCATTGTAGCAACCACGGATACGCATCGTCATTCTTTGTGACTTCTAGCTCGACGAGCATACGGCGACGAAGGAGCACAGCACCACGCTTAAGCCCCTGCTGGGCCATGCGACCGAACGTGGCGAGGCCTGCAAGACCGAAGCCCTGGAAATAAGCAGTCAGCAAGCGCACTGACATATGCATCCTGATCAGACTGACAGCTGTGAAGTAGGGATTCCAGTGAGCTGGGACATGAGCGAGCCCCCGCCATCACCGGAGCTGGCCTGGAGAGTATCTGCTAGCTGTTGCTGAGCTTGCGGCGGAGGAGGCGGCCCATGGTTGCGATCCATCAACGGGCTGGTTTCGCGATGTTGGAATTGTCGAGCTCCGAAAATTTGGGAATGCGCGACCGGCGCGCGTCATGCCGCCTCGCTGCCGCGTTTGCTGCTGCCAAGCTCAGATCCCGGCGATCCTCCAGCCTCATGCGGCTTAGGCTGAGGCCATAGCTCGCTTCCCTTCCCAGAAGCAGCTCTCTTGGGTCGTACTGCTGCTTCAGTTTCAAATCTCTGCACCTCACTCGACATTCGGCCTTGCATTGCCTCTACGACTCGTTATGGATTTGCCGTTCGCGAACGCACTGCTTATGGCGATAGGATTGCCATCAGTCAAGATGACTTCCGCCTCTTACTCCTGCAGTGAGTACCTGCCCTCGAGCTAGAGAGACCCTGCATCTTGCTGCTCAGTTTGATTATTCTCTAATCATCAACACAAGCCTCCACAATATTGCCCGCTAACGCTGAGCTAGTGCCCATCGCGTACGTCCAGCATGTTTAGATTCGGAGTTCTGCCTGAATACGGAGCTGATACGTCTCGAGGCTGTGCCACACGACCCGCCAGATCCTTCCTTGATGCGAATTGCTGCATCCGAGTATGAGTTCTTGGTAAGATAATCATATCTGATCAGTAGTCTGCTTGCTGACTGAAATGCCAATAGAAGCGTAACTTTGGGGAATACCGTACGTGGCGTATCTCACTGTGTTGCGAAGGCTATTAATCCGATAAAAGTCAATCTTCGGAAGAATCTACTTGAGGATGGAGTCACCCCCGATACACTCGAAATGTACATTCAGCCGCGCCTGGGTTCCACTTACGGTCCCTCACACAACTTCACCCAGTACGGCAATAGCGGCGCTTCCTCTTCCTACGTAACCACAGATCAGAGCAGTAAATACAGTGACGTCAGTGCCAGTGCTAGGGTCGGCGAATTCTCTCAACAGCCGATCGTGGGCTCCACCTTCCATGGTTTCATGACCTCGGCCAGTGCAGCAGACTGCACTCCGGCTGTTGCTAAGGATCTTGCCGCATCGCACAACCCAGAAGCGTACCCATTCAGGATGCATGGCCAGTTAGACCTTGAGCAGTACCGTTTCTCTGAGCCTGCCAATGGCAAGTTTGATGAAGATCAGTCACCTCTGGAGACTGCCCATCCGCCTCGTGAGGACCAACGCAGCCTCCATATCAATTGGTGTTTCACCGGACACCACCCTCAACGAGATTCTCGAGCACGTCAAAGGTGGTATGGTCCTTGACATTTTCCGCTGGAACGACCGGACCGCATGCCTATCTTTTTTTCGAGGAACTGATGCTCAAGCTTACTGGGCCTACGCCAGACGCCATGACGTCTACATCAAAAACAAACGGGTATGTTTCTGGCCATGAAAGGAAATTGAGCCCATGATTAATTCAAACGGTGTTCAGGTTGAGGTTGATTGGGCCGATCGCCAATTCTATCCTAATACCGCCACCTACAAGAGGATCATCAACAACGGCGCTACGCGTATTCTGCGTCTATGCAATGCAGCGAACCAACTTAACGAGCAGACTGTTCGGGACGACATGGAACATATTCACAATCTGGTCATTCTCAGGTTAAGATGGAGGGTCATGACTTGATCGTCCACACCAACTCCATCCAGGGCTGCGGGTTTGCGCGAACATGCATGATGTCCAGAATGCCATACCGGCTTCTCAAACTTGACTTTGTCCCTGACAAATGCGCTGAACCTCTGCCAAACCGTACCAGATCGCAACTCTTCGATGCCGTTCGACCGACTTCTCAGCATCAGTTGAAACCGCAAAGTTCGGCAAATCTCTACGATATCCTCAAGTCCGAGGACTCAGAAGATGATGAAGAATACGGCAATCTTCAGCGCTCCCGCCGACGTGACAGCGCTCTCAGCGACAGCTCCTCGGACATTTGCCGACCACGCTCGACGGATTCGGATGCTATAAGCTGCTGCTAAACCCTGATCTGTTGCCCTCTGCAGCTAGTTCCGTTTCCGATACGCGGGGTTCTATTGTGGGGTTGAGTTGCAGAAGACCGCTTCTCTGGGCGGCTTACTGAGGCGCTTTTCATTACCGTTAGGAAGCAATACGGTGGCCACAATCAGCTTTACCGACTTGTTTCCGCTCAACAAGTTGATAACTTTTACTGAGCTCCTGAGCTACACCGAGTAAGAGCAGAAGATATGGTAGTGGTGTTGCCTTTCCTTAATCTTGAGAAGCGTCACGAATCCTCAATTTTAAACCATTGCTAGCTTCGTGTGTTAGTTCTATTTCGTTCTGTACTTTCTCCTCCATTTCACATGTGTTTGCATAGATACCCACTACGGCCTCGCTCTTGAGGTTAGCCACGGGAGTTTTTCAGGAAGGAGAGCAATCCAAGAATTGCCATTGACCGTTTGATAGATTTCTTGATATGTGAAAATTGCAAAGCTTCAACCTAAAAAGAAGCTGCTATCCAGCCAGCACGAGACGGTCACATTATTTTCACATCCTTACGAATACTTCAACCTGCCATGGCAGTAGCATGTTGCAATGCTGTTGAATCCACTTCATGTACCAACGAATCCGGGGCATCCGGAGGCGCAGCTCTCAGTCAACAGAACATGATGATAACATCTAAGATTACGCTTGGTAAGCCCGAGTTTGGTACCCCTTCATTTATCACAATGCACCGAGGACTCATAAAGAACAGATGGTCAGATTACGAAGTAGCGAGGGTCTATTATAGAGCAACCCAGTTATTGTGTTTGTGCGGGGGAGCGCGTGCAAGACAAGCGTCGTACCCGTATTCGCATCTTCGACCCCTAGCCGGATTGGTAGTCAAACACGTTCACGAGAGGAACATGGATATATTTTTGAGCACAAAGTCACACCATTATCGAGTTCCACGCTTGATTCATTTAAGGACGACAGGATAGACATTACAGACGCGTCCGTTCCTCTCGAACGGAATTTGAGAGGCTCTAACCACGGCAGCGAAAAGGCCGCTTTGGATGAGCTGCTCGGATTCGTCTCGGATTCACGTACTTCATTCGCATTGTCGTTCTCGTAGTCGGGTCTGACACGTCGACCAGCCCCAAACGCTTCCAGATCAAGCTATTAGTGTACAGATCCGATTTAACTTTGGCGAAGGCTTAGCGGAGTGGCTTTGCGTGCCTTGTCTCCTGAGCCATGTGGGAATTGCCGGCGGGTCCTCAGCCTTATCTACTGCAACCGTTAAATATCGGACCCTTCCGCAGGTTCCGCTCAAGACAACTCTCTGGACATTCTCCGATTTGCAGGGTCCATTGTCTGGGACCATACAGGAAGGAACTATGGACGACAAGCGGCTTGGAAGTGACTCAGAGGATCGATCCGTTACGTGCCTGCTTCATCCCCACCTCCGGACGACGACATTCTGCTCAACAACCCAGCGCCTCCCTCATACAGCAGCTTGAATTTCGGAAAAAAATGTCGGCTTCAACGACAATGACGTCCAGGGAGGTGCAGCGGCTACGAGGATGGCCGCATCGACATGCAAATTCTGGATCGCTCCAACAGATTGTCAAGACTATTGATTCCAGCGCTGGAAACGCTTGAAGACCAGAACCAAACACCTGCGTCATCAGCAGTTAGTGACACTTCTTCAACAAGAGACCAGTACTCGGCATCAAACCCTCCGCAGATGAATGTGGTCATCCAAGTGGTGGGTAGCCGAGGAGATGTACAGCCATTCGTTGCGCTCGGTAAGCTCTTGAAAGAAAAATACCACCACCGCGTCCGTCTCGCAACGCATGGAAACTTCAAATCATTTGTCACATCCCACGGCCTTGAGTTCTTCGAC
>WWBZ02000053.1:0-13958 GCA_011503125.2 Botryosphaeria dothidea | reverse complement strand
CACAGTTGCTGGTGTGAAGAACGCACTCATGGCAGCTGCCAAAGGACCAACTGTGAAGCGCTTTGTCCTCACATCTTCATCCGCATCGGCACTGATTCCTCGTCCCAACGAAGAGGTCACCGTGACTGCCGACACCTGGAACGAAATGATCATCGAGGCGTACAGAGACCCGCCGTACGAGCCAGAGCGAGCATACCCAGTTTACGCCGCCAGTAAGACACTCGCCGAGAAGGAGGCATGGAGGTTTGTCCAAGAGAACAACCCCGGGTTCGTCCTTAATACCGGTAAGTCCTCTACCGAGGTTGGACAAGCCCTTGGAACACTGATGTCTATCAACAAGTTCTCCCGAACCTCAACTTCGGAAAGGCGCTCGATCCCGCGAACCAGGGCCATCCTTCCACATCTGGCATGGTCGCGGAGCTGTTCAATGGCAACCCCGCGCCGCTCGCGGGACTACCGGCTTGTATGTTTCACTCAACATCGGCTCCAGGATTAGCCCCTGCTGACCGTGCGCAGAGTACTTATCCTCCACGTTGCCGCGGCGATCCACCCAGAGGTCAACCATGAACGTGTCTTCGACTTCGCAGAGCCTATCAATGGCGATGTTATACTTGAGGTCTTACGCAGGCTTTACCCAAGAAGGGCATTTCCAAATAACTGTCAGGGCGTTAAAGACCTCAGTGTCATTGTTCCGAGAGCTCGGGCGAAATCGCTGTTGAAAGACATGGGGAAAAGTATATGGACTAGTCTGGAAGATAGTATCAGGATGAATACCGAGGACATTGCGTTGCGCGTTCCAGCGTCATCTTACGGATAGAATTTCGCAAGGTTTTCAAACAACTGCGGATTAGCGTCTGAAAGGGGATCGAAGCCTATTAGTGTCGTTCTGCATCTTTAAAATAACAATTCTGGCATCGTAGAATAGTGGTTTTACAAAGAATTGTGCACATTTTAACCAGGTCGCATACTCTTGCTCTCGTTCGCTCCGTGACAAACTTAGTTGCTTACCTTAAGAATTCCCATGATTATCAATCGTTATTTACATGGAGATCTCTTAATGTGGTAGGTAGTATAGTATGTTCACGATAATTTTCGGCAATCTCCGGGTAATTTTAGGATATGCTTATGCTTCTCAACAATTGCAATCTTTATATCATGCTTGATTATATTTTTTCTGTAAGAACTAGTTTCTAGATAATAGTGTGAACAAGATGAGTTTACTAAAAGGAGGTTCCGGGGCCAAGTCGGAGCTTTCGGAGGATGTGTGTAACGAGAGCCTAACCTTTTAAATTCATGAACTTAACGAAGCGTCGAGATCGTCCATGATTTGTCACGGCATCCTCTTCGACTATTCTCTCAGCCTCTAGAACCTTCTTTATGGTTGCAGAGACTATCTTCGTACACGGTATGGATGAAGATTCATCATGTGGCTTCGGAGGTTGGCTCTTTGGTCCTCATGCGGAAGTTTCCGCGGTCGGATTGATAAGGATAATAGGCTTTTCTGCATGAAAGTTTCAAGCCTGAGAATGTCTTTTGCTGGCTTGAATATCTACGCTTGCGTCAAGAAAGCTTAAGATTCACGGAAGAGTACATGTGTCCGAAAATGGATGTGTGTTGCAATGTCAGAAGCATCTGAGAAGCGTACGGATCCGTAACGACCTGCCAATGCACGATGGGGGCGAGGCTCTGTAGGGAAAAGCTGGACACAAATCCACCATTAACATAGTCACGATTGCGCAGCAGTTGAGACGCCATCAAAAGCTGTGAGCCACGCAGAATTACATGCCGTCCCAAAATCGACGTGGATTCCCTCATCTCTTCAAATTTGACTAGCAAACGTGCGATCCTTAATCACGGAAATCACATCATTATTTGCACTGCTCCCCATCATCGTCGCCATCCCTATCGATGAGCTCCTCTCGGACCCCAACAAGCTGCGCCAGCTCACACAACGCTCCGCGTCCTCCGATTTATCCACCACGTCCATCACCAAGCTCCTCCAACTCCTTAACACCCTGTCCGACCCTAACGAGGACTTAATAGAGAGCCTAGTCGCCTTCGACGCGACCTACGTCTCCTTGACAATCGATAACCCCGACCTACACAAACTCATGCCATGGGCAAGCACTCACGCGCACGCCGGCCCGAAGGCCTTCGTCGACACGTTCACGCGTGTGGGCCGGTGGTGGGAGCGTGGTCCCTTCAGCATGGACGTCGTGTTCGCCGATGCGGGCGGCCGCAACGTCAGCGCGTGGGGCACCTTCACGCTGACGTCGCGCACGATGAACCGGTCGTGCACGTGGCCGTGGGCGGTGCGCACGGCATTTGACCATGAGGGGTTGGTCTCGTATTTTCAGTATATGGAGGATACGTTTGGGACGGCGGCGACATTTTGGGCGGGCGGGGAGAAGACGTATTGCGCGAGTCCGTATGGGGAGTGCGTGGAGATGTGATCGGATGTTGCAAGTTCTGTTGATGTTGATACAACGTTTGCAGACTCTTAGTCACTTTGCCTGAAGTGGTTTGAGGATTGTGGCTGATTAATAGCAACTGAAAAACTGATCGGTGAAAGACGCTTGCGTAACGTTTCTACAGTCACTATATGCTCGTTCATGTAGGTACCAACGAACGAAGCTCGGAATAAACAATCTTCCAGCTGTCCCGCGATCTTGAACAAGATTATCATCTAGTAGCCATACTTAACTTCCAATCATAACCTGTCAGACTATTTTGCCCTACTATATCAGGCATCACATTCTTTCGGGCATCAAGATCAGTAGCTACTCTTTGCCACCTCCTCACTACTCCTCATATTCGCAAGCTTCGGATATCAACATCGGCTTCTGTTCTCCTCGGTTATTCAAACACTCTTTTATGTATATAAGTAAGCCTAACGACCTCCCTCTCAGGAGATGGGCAGAATCTACTCTCTTTTCTGACCTCACACTCTTCACTCTCAAATCCAACATAACCATAAAGATAATTACCAGAAGAGCCATGCTCCTGGGCGCCTTGTGTACTTTGGTTCATTTCCTGATGGAGAGCTGTGATGCTTTGCGCCCGAACTGTGTTTGTGAGCAGAATTACCACTGAAAGCATATTCAATCAAAGATAAATAAAGCCACAAAAGAAATCAAAAAACATATAATGGCTGATACCGGTTATATTGTCCATCATAAACATTTAATTTGAAATTTAGATGATCACTGCGAGTCGTGTGTCCTCGATACCTGAGGTTGGCAAGGCCTCCCATCGCTGTCCACCTTCCAATAGTCGCTCCCCACTGCCGTTTGGGCATAAAATATGTTGTTGGGGTCGTACTTCTTTTTTATCTCCAACAACCTATCATAGTTTACGCCGTAGAAGGCTTTCTTCCAGTCGGGCTGGTTCGGATCGGCCTGCCAGGACGGTGCTCAGCGCACAGTGCCATTAAGCCGCGGGCAACGCACCACTCACCTCATTCATATAAGCTCCAGCTTGAGGGGCCAGCCGCGCAAGCGCCGGAACGCACCTCTGCGTCATCGCATCCGCCTGCTCCTTCATGTGATGCAGATCAGCTCTCTGCGGCCAAGGGCTGCGAGCGCTCGTCAGTGAGAGAGGGCGAAGAGGAGTCCGGTGAGCTCTTACATGGACAAAATGACATTGAGCGCCGCGTCGCGCCATGCTAGTAGGACGGAATTGCGCACGCCGCTGCCCGCCGGCAGGGACACGTCGAGCGCCAGCCCGACGAACGTGCACCCCGCGCCGGTGACGTCCTGGACCGCCGCCTGCAGCGCGTCGGCGTTGGTGTCCAGCACCGTGCGCGGCACCATCCACCCGCCGTACTGCCCGTTCTCGACCAGCTGCGTGGGGTTGGGCTTGATCAGGCGCCGCCAGTACTCCAGCCAGTTGGGCGCCGCTGTGAGGTTGAGCTGGTACCGGACGTCCTGGTCGTTGAGCTCGCGCAGCAGCGGCTCGATCAGGACGAGCGCCTCGTTGCGGGACAGCCGCGTTAGCGTGAGCGGCGTCAGCAGGAAGGATGAGTTGGTGATGGCGGCGATGCCCATGCCTTGGCGGGCCGTGACCCGCGGGACGAGGTCGTGGTACTTTCGCACAGCGTTGTGGAAGGCCTGCGGGCGTTGCAGATCGAGCTCGAAGCTCAGCGCGACGCCGGTCAGGGGGACGTCCGGATGGAGCTTCATGGTCACCGAAGATGCGATTCCGTACGTCCCGCCGCCGCCGCCGGAGAGGGCCCAGAAGAGGTCGGCATTGCGCTCGGGGGTGGCGGTGTGGAGTTGGCCGGTGCCGTCCACGACTTTCCATTCGAGCGTGTGGTCGGCTGAGAGGCCGTAGAGCGAGGACAGCGCGGAGTGGCCTCCGCCTGGATGGTGTGAACATCAGCGTCATCGTTGCGGTGGGGAGGACAGGACAAACCTTGTAAGTATCCACCCACCACACCGACAGTGGCGCAGTCTCCCCCTACAACAAGCGCAGCTCTTTGATGCGCCGCCTCGTAAGCTTCTTCGACCTGGATTCCGGCGCCGAGCTTAATCGCGGGTCCGCTGCAATTTGCACTGGTGTAGTTCATGTATTGGATATCCTTCATGTAATGCGTCCACACCGAGAGAGCGCCTTTCCAAGTGGACTTTCCGAGGTAGCTTGGCCGGCGTTAGTGATGCCAATAGTGATCTGATCAGAAGTCCTACTCATGGCGGGTATTATGAATGACTAGCCGGATATTCTTTGTCTGCGCAAACCGAATAGCTTTAGCGAAGTCGGCTGGGCCCGAAGCATTGACTGAGAATGTGACAGATGCTCCAGGAAGACAGGGTTGTTTTCGTGAGGTAAACGGATCACACGTCTCATTTACTACAGCAGCTGCCATTATCGACCCTGGATCTTCATCACTGTAACGATAGATTAGTATCTTGATTTGCAGGAGGTGAGACGTGCTTACTGGGGCGATGGCTGAGTCCATTGATTTTGTACATGGGTACAGGAAGCCTCGTCCTAGGTGGGATCGTGGCAAGCTGCGGCAAGCTGTCGCGAAGAGACAAGCTTACCTCCAACAGAAGCGTTGAACTGCTTCCATTCGCCAGGGCTCGGCCAGCATTCGTCCCCAGGAATGCATTTGCATGTGAATGTAGGTACGGCCTGTGCGTTTGGCGACAGGACGGACAAGACAATGCCGACTATGACCGTTGGAAGCAAAACTGAGTAAAGCGGCATGTTGAAGACGCGGCTCTTGTCCAGGTCACTCAGACTTTCTCGCAGATGCTCATATGTGATTTCGGCATGAATCTTGCTCTTGCCATTGCTTGATTCAAAAATCCATTATAGTTTCCGAAAATACCAGCTTCCTCATCTTCCGACCACTCCAATTCTTACATGGAGACTTCAAATAACGTAGCAGGAGAAAAGCTAACAATCCGCCAAAGCCATTTTTTACTTCCGTGGTAGAGTTATTATCTACTGTGTATGTGATAGAACAGAAGACATTGCGTAGCACTGTCAGTGGGAGTGTGACGTAGCTAGTGCTCTGATAATTTCACGACGCTTGAAATAGGGTCGTCTGGAAAAGTGCGCATAATTCCCTGCTATCAAATGGCTTCGATGCATCCATCTCTTGTAGAGATAACCTTGATTCCGAATGTCCGGATCCCGAAAGGGCAAGTGTGACCAAACGGGAATTTCGTTGGGGCGAAACCCCCATAGACTTCGCGGAACACGATTTAGCTTTGCGGGGTAATGCTAGACATACTCAAGCTGCAACAATAAGATTCCACCGTGTGCCGTATAGCTGCTAGCACTGCACACGCAACAGCATCCACAATAGCAACGAGACGGCATCATCCGCCATGGCAGCCAAACGTGTCGACGTACACCATCACTTCGTGCCGCCTTTCTACGCGCAGGGTAAGTGATGTTGATGGATGTGGTGCGAAAGGATGATCGATTGAAGAGAGAGTTGGCAGGGGTTGATATACCTAACTGCCAAGCTCTACTCGTTAAGCGAGCTATTAGAGCTAATCTGCCAATGGTCTTGGAGATATGAGTGAACAAAGAGAACAAAGGAAGAGTCATTCCAGGCCCATGGCCTCCACTACAGTCCATGCATTCCATCAGATGTCCATGCCAAGCAGTTTCTACCTGGTGATGACCGAGGCTTTCAGCCCTGCAAGACCGCGGTGGAGACCCATCAAGATGGAAGACGCCCGAGTGGACGCTAGAGAAGGACATGCAGTTCAACAAACAGGAAGGCATCGCCTTTACTTTCCAGTCCATGACCGCGCCGGGCACCAGCGTCCTGCCTCTAAATGAACAGGTCGACTTCTGCCGCAAAGTCAATAACTACGCTGCTGCCATCCGCGATGCCCACCCGACCCGCTACGGCTTCTTCGCCAGCATCCCCTCGCTCCTCGACCCCGCCGCCGCGCACCGCGAGCTGCTCCATGCCCTTGACACCCTCCACGCCGACGGCATCACCCTATACACCCGCTACGGCGCGGCCAACCACTACCTGGGCCACCCGGACTTCCGCGCGACCTGGGCGCTGCTTGACGCGCGTCGGGCCGTCGTCTTCGTGCACCCGACGCACCCGGCCGACACCGCGCCCGTCAACCCCCGCCTCCCGCAGCCGATGATCGACTACCCGCACGAGACGACGCGCGCCGCCGTTGACCTGCTCGTATCGGGCACGCTGCGCGCGCATCCGGGCGTGAAGGTTATCCTGCCGCACGCCGGCGGCACGCTGCCGTACCTGGCGCTGCGCCCGGCCGCCTTGCTGCCCTTCGTAGAAGGAGCGGATGCGGACAGTGATAATGGCAAGGCGACTGAGCTGTTTCTCGAGGATGCGCGGCGCTTCTATTTTGATATTGCGCTGTCCGCGGGCCATCTGACGCTCGACCTGCTCAAGGGGTTTGCCCGGCCCGGCCATGTGCTGTTCGGGAGTGACTTCCCCTACGCACCAGCGTCGGCAATTCGGCATATGGATGCGCTGCTGGATCAATACGGGGGTAAGGACTTGGAGTTTGTGCAGGAGATTGAGCGGGCGGCTGCGCTGGATCTGTTTCCCAGACTAAAGGGGACACTGAAGCGTAGTTCTCTTTGACTTGGTTTGTTCTGACCTTATTGGGGTCAGAAATGAATGTAACGCTCCACATTGCGAAGAGCTATGGATTGATAGTTTGTGAGTAAACTCGTCTTCCTCGTCAGAGATAGGGTCACTTGCTGCATCATGCCCTGTAATAGCTACAAACGCATCCTGCCAATGGTTTCTCCAACAAAATTTAACGATTAAACAGTGATGAGTACGTTTAAGTTATTCAAATCTCAGGCAACCAACGGGTTTACTCCAGAAAGAAGTGCATGAACAGCAAATCAGAATACCTAACTCAGTCGTACTCGGCAAAGATCAGCTGCGCTTCTTCCATCTCACACCTGATGGTCTCAGCTCTCTTCTCCGACCTGACTGTGATCTTGCACTCATAATCCTTGACGCATTGCAGGAAGCCGATGCTTGACTCAATCAGCCCATCTCCCTCCCCTTTCCTCTTGAAATTGAAAGCCCATAGCAACTTCGCAATGCCTATGAATAGATTGCGCTCGGCCAGATGTATTCCGGGGCAGACTCGACGCCCGGCGCCGTATCCGAAATGATCCCGCTTAGATGGATCACTTGTGTGATGAGATGCCAACTTTGGGTGGGACTCGAAGCGCTCGGGCATGAAATCATCGGGCTTCTCCCACCGCTTTTCATCGTGATGCATAGCCCAAACGTTGAGCACGACGGTGGAGCCTTTTGGGATGAATTGTCCTCTTATCCAGTCATCTAACCGGGTATCAGCGATTAGGTCGTGCAGTAGTTCTCGTACTTCTCACCTTCAGCAGCTGCGTGTGATACACCCAGCGGGCTCAAGGGGCGCCAGCGGTGGCATTCCTTGATCATCATGTTGATGTACGGCAGGCGCGAAAAGTCGGCCCAGGTTGGCGACCTGTCCTCGCCGACGATGGTGTCGATCTCGGCTTGGGCCCTGTGGAAAGCGTGAGCTGTGAGACTTTGCGGAGTTTGATTGGAAATCTATTTTACCTCTTTTGTACTTCCGGGAACTCGATCATCGCACGAACCATGGCGAGGATCAAGGAAGACGATGTGTCCGATCCGCCTTCCATGAGCACACCGCCAAGGAAGTACAGCTTGTTCGTGACAATCCCATTTCTTCATTTTGGTCGAGGACTCGGTCCATGCAAGACTCTCTGTTTATGCCCTTTGAGCGCCTCGCATCGACTTTGCCCAGGACTTCGGTGTAGAGACCCGTCATCAGCTAACCGACACGCGTGGCACGAGTTTTCCAGTTGCCAAGGAACCGTTCGGGGACGAGTTTCAGCAATGGAAAAGAATCGACCGGCGGCGTAGCTCCAATTTCCAAGATCTCGCTCCATTCGTTCATGAGGGAGAAGAGACGGACCATGTAGTCGCTCCGGTGCGTCTTTGTTCGGATACCAAAGACTGAACATGCATTCATAAGTCATTGGGAAGGCTACACCCACCGGGACTTCGATCTTACCGAGGGAGTTTGTGATACCATTGCTGTACCGTTTGGGGTGCTCCATATGGTCTTGAGGTGAAACCAGGAAATCATGCATCAATTGTATCGCCTCTGCGTTCTGCAAGCGCACGTGCTGTTTCTCGCATATTGGCTCCATGAAGTATTGGTGAATCATCTTTCTGATTTTTCTCCACTCCTCGCCATATTGCATGAGAAGAAGGTGGTTGCCCTGAGTGATAAAGATGACCGACGAAGGAAGCTGGCCGGTGGCTATACAGGCTGCTTCTCCTATCAAGTAGCTCCTTGATCATGGTCGGGTCTGAGATTACAAAGGTTGTGTTGGTAAAACGCTTCAGCGTGTATATGGAGCCGTATTCCTTTGCCCATTCTGTGACACTGTTGCAGTCAGCGTAGATATCTGATTGGTCAGGGTGAAGACCTACATCAAGTGAGCGTTGTTTCTCGGAATCAGATGCTCGTTTCCAACCATTGGCTTTGTGGGAGGACCTAAAGGTATGCTATCAGAGTGTGCCGGTAGATACTGAGTTGGAGGTAATTTACCCGTAGGCATACCAGGGTCGCCTTGGCCCAGCTTCAGTAATCTGTATATGGTCGCAAGAAAAATTGTAGCCAAAATAACAAGAGCGGCGAAATACCCCGCCCCAAAGCTCATATTGACTCTTGAAGGCATTTGTGAAGTGAAGAATATTGCTGCAGGGCTTGTTATTTCAGGAAGTGGGAAAAATGCCAAAAGACCAACCCAGCAAGCCATTCAAGAAGTGTTAACACGCAAATAAAGTCCATTGTCACGTAGATCAAGGTTCTCAAAAGCAGACACGCTCCTGTGGGTTCTGGCCTTTCGATACTATTTTTAGCCGCCTTCACAGGGTAAGATTCCGAGAGAAGTGATGACCACCGAGGTGATTTTACAGTCAATTTCTTGATCTCAGTGCCAACATGCTTAAGTTTTACCAAAAACTGCTGATTCGTCCGGTAACACAAAAGTCGTACAAAAAGAGGAATCCTACTTAACGCGAGTTTCCTAATACGGCTAACCTAGCTTTTGTTCCGACACCTTCCTTAAATGGACTATACTCCGCAACTCCGGAAACCACCTCCGGCCCGTCCGCTTTATTCTCAAGATGTCCTTGTTCCGACAACCATTCATGTTGGCAAATCGCAGACAATGGAGTTCTTGTCTGGTACGGACAATCACAGTTTCCCCCACAGAAAGAACATGGACGGAAAGGCGTTCATGAACCAAGGTGCGGGAAAAAACACCAATTTAATCACCGAGCTACATTCACTAATCAGACTCGTGAGGCGCAGTTCATGTATTTACGGATTTGTTTCTCCTCCTATCATTTAAGTTGCATTGACGATGGACTAAGAACACGTAACAGATGGTGCTAAGTAGCTTAAGCCATTCCTTGCATGGACTTTTGGAATGAAACGACTCAGTCCGCAGTCTACTGTGCTGCTACATGAGCCGCTCTAAGTTTCAACCCATGTTCGTGATCTCCTCCGTTGACCATCGAATCTGTCCTATCCATCGCCGTGGCACCGTGATCACCGTTGGTGAGCAAAGTCTCGCCAGAGCCATTAGTCAGCTTCGCGTTCCGTTCATCCAAGTCCACCGTCCACTGCTCGTACTCGGCATTCTGCGGCTTCACACGGCCCAGCGCCACCTGCTCCTCCCACGTCTTCGCCTTGCTGTACGACTCCTCTACGAGGTGGCGCTGGAACCACGAGCCTTTCATCTTGGCCACCGCGTAGTCCCAATCCGTCGTGTACTCCTTGAAAAAGGGCTTGTATCCTAGCAGTCCGCCGATCCAGCGCCCGAGCGCAATACTTCCCCAGTACCCAATGAACCTGCGAAACGGGACCCACTTTGGCGGCACCGAATAGGCGTCGCCGCCATCTTGAATCTGTGGAAGTGCCTTCAGCATTTGCCTTCCGTGTCGAAGCTCAACATTCAAACCACCAGGATCAAACTCACCGCGAGATATTGAATGAATTTCAGCTTGCCCTTGTGCAGCAGCGCATCGTGCCAATATCCATACCTGCCTCCTGTCAGCCAAAACAGTCCAATCAACCTCATTCCGCGCTGTACTCCCTACCAGTTCTCGAAGAAGATGCGGTCCAGCTGATAATCCAAGCCGCTATCCGATGCGCTCAGGAAGACCGTCATCTCGCTCGGTGAGTCTGGGTGTATGTAGAAGCGGTGCACGCTACCGGCCTTGACCGAGATCTCGCCGTCCTCCGGCCGCACCACGCGGTGCACGCCGTCGCACTCGATGCCCATGACGCCGCTCTCGACGCGGAAGTACTCTGTCTGGAAGTGATGGAAGTGCAGCAGCGGCCCTTGCGGCCGCATTGACGACTCGATCAGTCGCCGGAGGTTCTCTGGGGATAGGACCCCGCAGGTCGTGCTTGTAGGTTTGTCTGAAGAGGAAGCAGCGACCCGGTGGCGGCTCAAGAAACTCGGTAGTCAAAAGACCGCCGAATCTTTGGCGCGGTGAGTGAGTATGGGCCTGGAAAAGGGTTCGTGGGGATACTTGCGTACGTACTTGACGATCTTAGATTGTCCGGCAGATGCGTGGTAAGCCACGAAAGGGCGTGAGAATGGCATTTTGTCTGCACAGAATTTCTTGGTTGAAATTGAACAATGAAACTTTCTGGCTCTTTGAGATACGTTCTGCGTACTCTAAAAAAAACGCGTCTTTTCTATTCAATTTGTTCCGAACAGCCGCAGGACGCGTGTTCTGCACGAGATCAAGCGCCATCGCTCCTTGGACTTCGTACCATTTAAGAGGCCGCTTCGCACATACGAGCCACCCTAAAAGCCTCCGAGTATTAGTCTGGGTTGCCTGAGTTGCCGCCGTACTTGCAACAATCCTGTGCACGATTCTCTCGTATCTATCTCGAGGTTACCAAAACTCGGTTTAGAGAAGGCTAAAGGTAATACTTACGCCTGGTTCAAGCCGTCTGGTAGCTTGTACATTTCATTCTGAAGACTCTCCCTAGATTCCTGATTGTATAGATGCCAGGTCACCAGTTTCGTAAACAAGAACATTCCTGAAACTGTCTTTAGTGTATGAGTCTTTCCGAGCGCGGAGACTACTCACCTTGAGATCTAGCAGTGACAACATTCGCGATGCTAAGTCCCACCCCATTGAGATAGCCGAACTTTCCTTCGATCCGTGCGTGCCAGTGCTCGCAAAAGGCAGCAATATCTTCCCTGTTGCTCTCTGCCGACACCTCAATACTGGAGAGCCCCCCCCCCAAGATCTTTCCGAGCGTAGCCATCGTCTTGGCTCACAAAAAGGCATCGCAAAGTGCCGAGGTTTTTTTTGGGAATTGAATGAGTCACAGGACTGGAAGTAAGACGAAATCATTTTACGATCCTCTCGAGAACATTCGTCAAGACCATCAATGATGATGTAGGTCCATCTGGAACTCCTCAAGGCGATTTTTAGTAAGTCTTTCGCATGGGCTTCCTTCGTCAAAGTTGCGTCGCTGCTATTCGATGCAGTCTCATACATGTATGTTGCTAGTGCATCGTCTTGCTCAACGAGTTGGGACAGGATACCTCGGACTACCGACAAGAATCCGTTCTTATGCTCGTCGCCGCTCTTGCAGTAGAAAAATGCGACAGTCGAGCCAGCCAGCTTTCGCGCTTCCTGGATGACCAGTGACGCAAGGACTGTTTTACCTATTCTCAGTCAGCCATCAGCGCTGGCAATGGTATTAGCACGTGCCATACCAGCCCCAGGCATTCCTTTCATCCACATCAGTGGATCGGAGCAGTGATGAAGGTCGAACCACTCTCTGAAATCGCGAATTGTGTAACAACCATTTCCCACTTTCTCCGAACCTCTTCTCTGAAGAATCTTTCTGTCGTAGCTCTGAGTCTGTGGCACAAAGCCACTGCTGGACCGCCATACGCTGATGTTTCAGCTTGGCGTCTTGTGAGCGGCGTACCTCAAGCTTGTTCACATCCCGTGTTCTGTGGAACTCTTGGAAATCAATGTCTGCGTTTGACGCAAAGCTCTGAATGCCGGCAGGGGAACAATGGGGCCACAGAGACAACTCTTGAGCTAGGCGTTGACAAAGTTGAACGACACTCCTCACCTGAGCGATATTTGGCTCGAATGATCGCCATGTAGAGTGAAACAGTTGTTTCCATGCTAAGAATCATACAGTACTAGGATAAAAGTTCTCGCGCGGGCGCTTCCGAAGCGATAACCCTCATACCCCATCAATTCACTGATTCTCAACGCATGCTTCCTAGCTCTTATACTAAATTGTTTTTAAGTTAAAATTGAGTGAGAAGAAGGATTCTAGTATTATTTCTTTGCTAATACTTGGTATGCCAGCCCTCTGCTGCGATAACTGCCTTACACCTACGCTTTATACTACCTAATATAGAGTCAAATAAAGATTATAGCAAAGCCTCCCATGCTTCCCGTAATACTTCTCCTAGCTTCTCTCTAACAAAATCTACTGATCCGGTTAAGTATTTAAGCTCTAGATGTAGCTCTAATGCCTTAGACTTTAAATGAAACTAGATATGTTCAATTAGATTTAAATCCGGGCTATAAGGTGGCCAATCTAATAGATTTATCCGCCTTCTTTAAACTATTCCCTAAATTTTATTGCAGTATGAATTGGAGCATTATCCTGCATAAAAGTCATACCTCTTCTATGCACTTTTAGTATATTTTCCTCGAGAACCTTAAGATAAGAGTTGGCTGGAATAGCCACCTCTCTTAGCTAAAGGATCACGTACTATTACGTGTAAAGGAGACCTTCCTCGTAAGCCAGAAAAGCCTACCCATACCATAATAGATATATTTATTCCTTTTTATATGGTTGGTCCATTTAGAGGTCCCATTTTTGGCTAGGAGTGCGAAAGCACCACTCCCTTTTTTAGCCCTTTCCTCGCTCTACAGAGCACTCATCTGACTAGATAATTTTCTTCTATTGCGTCTCGGTCCAGTCTATATGCTTAAGTGCCCAGGTAAGTCGGATAGTAGCATGCTTCTCCGTAAGTTCCGGGCGGCCAGCTGCACGTTATTTCTTAATGTTGTAGGTGTCCAAGAGTCGAGAGATGGTCCGGTCATGGCAGGTCACACCTGTGACTTCCCGGACCTCTTTGGTACGTGAATTTTGGGTTGGCTCGCACCACGCGTAGAATATGTCGCTTGTCGGTTTCTGAAAGACATTTTGGCCGGCCAGTCCGTAATTGGGAGCGCCCTTCGTTGCGTAATGGCGCGAGCTGCATAGTCGAGCGTACCGAAGATTCAGGCACGCCCAGGTGCTTCTAGAACCAGGTAGGCTTCTTGCCAAGAGCCTTGCAGGAAAGTAAAATTCCTCGCTGATGTGGAGAGTAGTGTTGATTGGGAGTATGTGTGCCAAAGAGCTCTT
>WWBZ02000052.1:0-13981 GCA_011503125.2 Botryosphaeria dothidea | reverse complement strand
GGTCCACTTTTATCATTTTATGCTTTGCTGAGAGCGGGAGAACGTCTATGTGTCGGTGAGCAATCGGGCAAGTGATTGGATAGTGGGTTGAAATATGATGACGACAAATGAGGTTTGAAGACTGGAGCGGTAGGATGTATGTGATCATTTTCCTGGTGGAACTGAATACATGCATAACGAGGGTCAATCTGTCTGCTTAGATCAGCGTGAGTTATAAGATATTGAGCATGTGTCGTTGAGTCTATTACTGCTCCTAGACTCCCCTCACATCTGAATGAGAGGTTTCCATAACTCCGTACCTTGTAGCCTCTTTGACAATGGCAATGCACCAACAATCCAGTGCCGTAATAACAACATGTTAGGAGTGCTTTCGAAAGAATCTTGGCAAAATATTCAAATCTCCGTACCGAGAAAGAACCCAAGCGCACACCATGGAACTTCGCGGAGCTCTACAAGTCGATGGTTGAATCAATCAATACATATTTTCTTATCTGCAACTCGTCTCCAATCTCCTAAATCATTTACGTATTACTGCAATATATAAAAGTCGGAGGGCCTCCTTATCTAGAGCTTGCCACTTCATCCACAACAAAGCTACGGATACTCGCTCACACGCAGGGCTCAAAAGAGAACTGCCAGCTTACACGCCTGCAGACCACACTCTCAAGCCGCGAGGCCAAGACCTTCCCATCCACAACTCCGTCTCTTCGCCCTTGCTCTTCATATGCCGCGCTCCCTCGGCCCGGCCCGGCCGCGGCGCTCGCCTCCTTCGCTCGGCCCGATCGCCACGCCACCCCACCACCGTCAAGAAAAATTTCCTCCGCCCTCGCTGCCCGCCTCCATCTCCTAGGCCAAAAGAAGGCCAAAAAGAATAATGATGAGGACGAGACTCGAACTCGCGCGGGTTGCCCCACCAGGAAACTTGTTAAGCTAACACCTTAACCTGGCGCCATAACCAACTCGGCCACCTCACCCAGGGCTGGCAGATCTGTAGACCTGCGCGCGATTGATGAGACACTCACCGCGTTGTTTCCAATATATACTATTGTGACAAGCGATTGACTATCAGTCGCGACCCAGTCCACCGAGCGCATAGATCTGGGCTACCTTGAAATAGGTTTGAGGGATCTACTACGCGATGAAGAGACTGTTGGCAGGACGATCCTATAGGTGCATCATGTTCCTTGTCTCGCTCGGCTGTGTAAAATTGGCGGATATATGTGTGAGCTGGTCGAGGGGGTCAGGGAGTTGTTATGTTGCATTTGGTGCTCATGATACGAAGGAGCTACTTTAATCCTGAGCACGAGGCCGATTTTGCCATCTGCTGATGTCTTCTATACTTAACACAACACAGAACTTTGTCGTGAATCTAAACATGTTGGAGCCTACAAGGCGCGGCAGAATTGGTTATGTGAAACCAATTGAGCTTGAATGACCCTCAAAGCTTTTGTACATTCGAAGTAGCCCATGACCCGGAGGATGAAAGAAACCACGTAACGTTGGAGATTGCCATAAGAACATCGAAGGCACTTTCCTCTCAGAAAAGGCTATGGTTGAAAACATGTTTGTATTTCCTCCATACTGAACCACTGGCCAGGATTCGATATCCGGTATATGACTTCCTTTAGAAATATCATTGCTTCTGACTGATCTTAGAACAGCAGGACATCAATTGAGGACATACTCTCCTAATCCAGTTTTCCTTAGACCCAAGCTACCCGTTTCCAAGAATTACGACACCCGAAGAACTGAAGAAGAAAAAAATCCTCATGTAGGCATCAAGATACATAGACGTTGGGGATCGCCGGGTATTTTCCCTGGTTACTGGCTGGCTGGAGTTCCGTGCATGACTTTCGGCGCCTTAGAGTGCTCTGAGAATCAGATGAAGAGCCTCAGTGTCCATTCCGGGTAAGAGCTGGCTTATAAACTTCCTTGAAAGATAGCCTTTGTGGTTTTCCGAACACACTTCTTGACTCTACACTACTACGGCCTTCTCAATGGATGCGCTTCAGTGTTCAAAACATAGTCATCCAGACTGACCGATGCTGGATGGGAGAACAGCAGGTAGAAGTATTTCAGTGTCTCCGCAGTCCAGAATGACTCCATACGGTCCGACTTGGGAGGGTCTTCGACAACGCAATTGTCAAGTCCAGCGTGTGCAATGGGAGTTTTGGTGAACCGTATGATCTGCTGGAACATCTTCCAGGCCCGTTTCCGGAGGGTCTCGTCTCCCGTAATCCGGTAGAGAATGAAGATCGATTCGATTGCCTCTGGTCGAAGAATATAACGGGCGTCTCCAACCTTCGTAACGCCTTCACCCAGGTGTTCTTGCTCCACAAGAGCTCTTGCATCTGCAGCCTCACCATTCTCAGAGTGTTTCTCCTGAACCTCCTTGAACCATTGTTCCTCATTCCAGCTACACAGAGACTCTGCTTCACAAGGCTTGGTATACATGATCTCCGGCATGATGCCATTGGGGCTTGTTTCATAAGCCCAGAGACATCCTTCTGTCAGCCGGCGGCCGATATCAACGTCTTCCGGGTTGTCAAACATCTTGCCGGCAAAGCCGAACATACCTCCGGCGAAGCAGGTCAGATGCTGGTTTTTCGGATCCAGATGTACACCAGAGTCATCCGCGATAATGTCACCCGGCACCAGGATGTTTTCTTCCCCGGAGGTCATGGGTCGGTAGAACATGTGCTCTCTCATGACACGAGCTGTTCCTTCAAAGAGGTTCCGGTACTGCTCGGTGGCTCCTCCGAGCAGTACATGTTGCTGTCAGGCTTTAATTAGCAAATTATTTTGGAACCTTCCAGGAACGTATATCTTACCTTCGGAAGATACTCATACAAGGAATCTGCCATTCCACCAATGGTAAAGAGATTCCAAGCTGTGAAGTCAAGGGTCTTGGCATTGACGACGATAGGCCACATTCCTGGCAGCTTTGTACTATTCTGCTGTTCCTCAAAGATGTCCATGATTCGTTGCGCGGCATCGAAGAATCGGGCATCTCCCGTTATCTGCGCCAGCCGCGTGAACTCCAGAGTCAAAGATCCAATCTCCGCTGAAAGTGCATTTTCAGAAGCCTCTTGGGCTTTGCCTTCTGCCGCATCTTTGAAATTCCATCTCAGAACGGGCATCCTGTTTGGAGTGTCGAAGGCGACGTAAAGCATATGGCCGAGCTCCCATGCTTTCTGAAGTAAGGTCGGATACTGGCCGTTGCTGAGGTCGTACGCCGCTAAGAGACCTCCGAGGTACCGTATCGTGGTTTCGAAGACGTTCAACTCACCAAGAGAGCACGTGGTGAAATCGATTGCGTCTATGGCTCTGACGGCTTCTTCGAACTCATCTTTGAGGTCCATTATCCATAGGGTATCTACACGTCGGTCAGCTTATAGGTTTGAAAGTATGGTAAAGCCGTAGTTGCATACCCAAGGAATCAACAAGCGTGGCTGCCCATCCACCGAAGGTATCACGAGTCCCGCCAGAGATTGGCGCAACTTCGTCTTTCAGCCATGCGTGTTCTTTGTATCCCTTCCACGCATGAAGGAATTCTCCTTTGATTTCTCCAAGATGTGAGAGACGGTTTATGCGTGCCTCTTCCTCCTCGGGCGGAAAATCAAATTGAATCTTTGGAATTTTGGTCGAACCAGTGGGAAGGGGGATGAAAAATTCAACCGGTATCGTTGGGTAACTTTACTCCAGTGAAACCGGCCATCATCTGGTTCGATAAACTCCAGTTCCGCACCGTCCTTTCCAGCTGAGCCGCGCGTCGGAGAGCTGACAGGCAACCTATGGGGTGACGGCGTGCTGTGAATGAAAATGAGGAAAACCGCAACGAATGCGGTGAATGATAATAATACCTTCCGCGGCTGCAACAACATAGTTGTTAACATTGTGGAGCTGGTACGAGAAGCATGAGCTGGATGATGGACCGGAAATGGTTTTGTAAAACAAGTGTCGACGGGGTGAGGTAGGAGAATCAAACAGTGAGCGGCAAGCTATCGTGGTTCAGGGGCCGCGATACCACGGCCAATCGACATGGGTGCGCCATGGCGCTGCTTTTTAAGTCTCGAAATCACAAGTGATGCATCAAGCGCGCGGAAGTGCGGCACAGCACGTCGTCGCCCCACACGAACGTGTTCGAATCACTCCAGATTGTATCATGATTGGTCGAATAGTTCCCTTCCAAGAAATGGAAGCGGATACTTTTAGCGAGCACTCCCAAAGCTCTGGTCCTACTGTGCGGCGCGGGTCTGAAACGTACGCAGTGCAGCCTGGATATCTGGGGTGGCAGTCACACTTGTTCCTTGGCGCAAGGGTTTGACTTTCAGCTGTGGTACCTCGAAGATTAAGCACAGTACCGATGGGCTACGGAATATTCTTGGTTCTGATCTCAAAGAGCGTATTGTGGAACATATTGACACAGTTTGGACCCCAACTGACCAGAAGCACTGTTTATCCACATCAAGTTGTAGTTGATAGTCTCTTCTCGTTCAAAGAAGAAATTCGAATGATGCAGCATTGGCTCATGTTTCATGTCTTATGTTGCAGTGAATCCTTCACGACGACGCGTTGTTGTCCACTGTTATGTGGTCATCCCAGCTGCGGCGCAGTGCGGCACAGTGCGGCACAGCAGCTCGGGGCGTTCAAGCCATTCATTCAGTCTAAGCTCAGCCATGGGCGCTTAGACAGGTGCCTATCTATGTATGTTGCCTAAGAACCAGAGTCAATGCTTAGCGTCCTCTTCTCTTCGCCCTCTCCTGGAATATCATGCGAGCCAACAGCACCGCCCCCCGGAGATGACAAAAATGTCTCGACTTTTCCTACTTTTGCTTGCTTTTCCGGCCTCGATACTTGCGCTGACATATCAGAACCTGTGGAGGGTTCCCGATGGTGACAAAGGTGACCTGTCACAGACTTTTCAATCTGGACAAACGCTGCCACTCTCATGGCAAGCCATGAATGATTCGACGGACGACCTTTGGATAACAACATTCAACTACAATGAAGTCCAGTACTCAGGCTTAGTTACAAGTATGGTCTCAACTCATCTGTTCGCTGCCTCTCACTGATGAATTGAGCTGACGTCCTTCGAGAAGACATCGACATATCGGTAGACGGGTCGTACACCTGGAACATCAACATCCCGGACTCCCAGCTTTCCAAGTCGGCCAAGTACGTGCTGCGCTTCAAGCCAGCTACCTCTCCACGTACGCTGTACCGCGTTGATACTGTGGAGATATCCTCGCCCGGATTCCTCGTCCTCGCCGCGGCTGCGATGTCCTCCACAATTCGTTCAACAACACGAACAGCCAGTGCTACAGCAATACCCACCACATCACTGACATCAAGTGTCTCCACCTCCTCGACAGTGACACCATCGTTCACCGGCGTAACCACAGCTGCAGCAACATCCACGGCACAAGCTGTAGCAAAGACGACGCTGAGTGCCGGAGCCAAAGCAGGCATTGGCATCGGTGCTGTGGCTGTAGCCCTCGCTCTGGCAAGCCTATTTGCCTGGTTTTGTTTCTTCCGCCGCCATAGGAGCAGCCGCCCTCGTGAAGCCGATGGGCCGAATGAACACATAGCACCGCAGCAACAGCACCAGCAATATCCGTGGCAGGCATCGGGGCAAGAGAAACAGCTACAAGAAGTGTGGAGTGAGATGCCTTCGATGCACTCTCGACCAGCCGAGCTGCAGGGACACGACATAGAAATGCGGGGGGTGGCGGAGTTGCCAGGAGAGGAGAGAAGAAGAAGGTGAAGGACGCCACGGAAATGTAACAAGCTTAGATTACCCCATCTATCACAATGCCACCCGATCCATTCACATACATCTACAACGGCGGAAGCGTCTCTCTACAAATGGGACACTGCAGCCGATACCGCATCCAGCCCTCCAAGCACACACTATGGAAAATGTGTCTACACGGCGTCACCATGTACGCTCTCCTCGCCAGTAAGCTGGCCGACAGCCCCGTCGACCCTCCATCGCCATCGCCCGCACCAGCAGGCACGACTGGCACCTCCAAGTCCTGCATGCAGATGGTGCAGTCGAACACCTTCTTACCCTTATCGCGGGATTCGCCTGCCTTGGTAGCCGACGATAATCCCGAGTCCTCGCCCGCAAGCACCTTGCCTCCGGAGGGCAGACTTGCGCCCTCCTCATCTGCGCGCAGCACGGGGTGATAGTCGTAGGCCGGCGGCACCCAGCTCTCTCTGACGAAGAATCGGGGTCCGAGATGCTCCTGGCTGAAGAGCGCGCAAACTTGCAGCCATACCCAGCCACTAAGCACGGCGAGGAATTTGAGGTCGGGCTTCAGGAGAAGAACGTTTCCAGGGTATGCGAACAAGTAGTAGAAGGGCAGGAGACGGAGAAGGCTCTGGCCAACCACATAATCCCAGCGCAGAGCTTTCCTGCAGTTGCGCATGATGTTGCGATATATTTGCGGCGTCCAAAAAGAGAAGTAGGTGAAAATGAGGACAGTGCTGTATACAGCCTGGAGCGAAGACGGCCATGTTGTTGCGTGAAGAGATAAGAAGACCAGACCAAACAGTAGAAGATAGAAGCGGAAGTAGACGGTCCGAACCCGTATCGTGACGATCGCTCGTTATCGGCGGTATTCGCGTTTGTTCTCGTTGTCCGCGAGCTCTGCGTCTATATCCTGGTCTGAAGGTATTATGATTGGCGTTGCTCCACTATTGACGACTTGCCGAGCGGTGACAGGCAGAGGCAATGTGTCGGCGCCAGCTGCCGAGATGACAGGAGCTGGTGCCTGAGCCGAAGGTGTGTCGCTCCCACTGCCAGGCTGAGTAGGAGTCGGCGTCGCGCGGGCAGAGTTCGAAGTGCTTCGCCTCTCGTCCCCCCCGCGTTCAGCAGACTGAACAGTCCAAATTTCTTTCAGAAAATCCCATGCGAAGAAGACGGCAGACAGAAATGCCACGTAGGCTGTGGCAAGCAGTACAAGGGTGATTGAATCACCCTTGTACTGCTTGCCACAGCCTACGTGGCATTCTGTCTGCCGTCTTCTTCGGCATGGGATTTCTGAAAGAAATTTGGGACTGTTCAGTCTGCTGAACGCGGGGGGGACGAGAGGCGAAGCACTTCGAACTCTGCCCGCGCGACGCCGACTCCTACTCAGCCTGGCAGTGGGAGCGACACACCTTCGGCTCAGGCACCAGCTCCTGTCATCTCGGCAGCTGGCGCCGGACACATTGCCTCTGCCTGTCACCGCTCGGCAAGTCGTCAATAGTGGAGCAACGCCAATCATAATACCTTCAGACCAGGATATAGACGCAGAGCTCGCGGACAACGAGAACAACGCGAATACCGCCGATAACGAGCGATCGTCACGATACGGGTTCGGGACCGTCTACTTCCGCTTCTATCTTCTACTGTTTGGTCTGTCTTCTTATCTCTTCACGCAACAACATGGCCGTCTTCGCTCCAGGCTGTATACAGCACTGTCCTCATTTTCACCTACTTCTCTTTTTGGACGCCGCAAATATATCGCAACATCATGCGCAACTGCAGGAAAGCTCTGCGCTGGGATTATGTGGTTGGCCAGAGCCTTCTCCGTCTCCTGCCCTTCTACTACTTGTTCGCATACCCTGGAAACGTTCTTCTCCTGAAGCCCGACCTCAAATTCCTCGCCGTGCTTAGTGGCTGGGTATGGCTGCAAGTTTGCGCGCTCTTCAGCCAGGAGCATCTCGGACCCCCGATTCTTCGTCAGAGAGAGCTGGGTGCCGCCGGCCTACGACTATCACCCCGTGCTGCGCGCAGATGAGGAGGGCGCAAGTCTGCCCTCCGGAGGCAAGGTGCTTGCGGGCGAGGACTCGGGATTATCGTCGGCTACCAAGGCAGGCGAATCCCGCGATAAGGGTAAGAAGGTGTTCGACTGCACCATCTGCATGCAGGACTTGGAGGTGCCAGTCGTGCCTGCTGGTGCGGGCGATGGCGATGGAGGGTCGACGGGGCTGTCGGCCAGCTTACTGGCGAGGAGAGCGTACATGGTGACGCCGTGTAGACACATTTTCCATAGTGTGTGCTTGAGGGCTGGATGCGGTATCGGCTGCAGTGTCCCATTTGTAGAGAGACGCTTCCGCCGTTGTAGATGTATGTGAATGGATCGGGTGGCATTGTGATAGATGGGGTAATCTAAGCTTGTTACATTTCCGTGGCGTCCTTCACCTTCTTCTTCTCTCCTCTCCTGGCAACTCCGCCACCCCCCGCATTTCTATGTCGTGTCCCTGCAGCTCGGCTGGTCGAGAGTGCATCGAAGGCATCTCACTCCACACTTCTTGTAGCTGTTTCTCTTGCCCCGATGCCTGCCACGGATATTGCTGGTGCTGTTGCTGCGGTGCTATGTGTTCATTCGGCCCATCGGCTTCACGAGGGCGGCTGCTCCTATGGCGGCGGAAGAAACAAAACCAGGCAAATAGGCTTGCCAGAGCGAGGGCTACAGCCACAGCACCGATGCCAATGCCTGCTTTGGCTCCGGCACTCAGCGTCGTCTTTGCTACAGCTTGTGCCGTGGATGTTGCTGCAGCTGTGGTTACGCCGGTGAACGATGGTGTCACTGTCGAGGAGGTGGAGACACTTGATGTCAGTGATGTGGTGGGTATTGCTGTAGCACTGGCTGTTCGTGTTGTTGAACGAATTGTGGAGGACATCGCAGCCGCGGCGAGGACGAGGAATCCGGGCGAGGATATCTCCACAGTATCAACGCGGTACAGCGTACGTGGAGAGGTAGCTGGCTTGAAGCGCAGCACGTACTTGGCCGACTTGGAAAGCTGGGAGTCCGGGATGTTGATGTTCCAGGTGTACGACCCGTCTACCGATATGTCGATGTCTTCTCGAAGGACGTCAGCTCAATTCATCAGTGAGAGGCAGCGAACAGATGAGTTGAGACCATACTTGTAACTAAGCCTGAGTACTGGACTTCATTGTAGTTGAATGTTGTTATCCAAAGGTCGTCCGTCGAATCATTCATGGCTTGCCATGAGAGTGGCAGCGTTTGTCCAGATTGAAAAGTCTGTGACAGGTCACCTTTGTCACCATCGGGAACCCTCCACAGGTTCTGATATGTCAGCGCAAGTATCGAGGCCGGAAAAGCAAGCAAAAGTAGGAAAAGTCGAGACATTTTTGTCATCTCCGGGGGGCGGTGCTGTTGGCTCGCATGATATTCCAGGAGAGGGCGAAGAGAAGAGGACGCTAAGCATTGACTCTGGTTCTTAGGCAACATACATAGATAGGCACCTGTCTAAGCGCCCATGGCTGAGCTTAGACTGAATGAATGGCTTGAACGCCCCGAGCTGCTGTGCCGCACTGTGCCGCACTGCGCCGCAGCTGGGATGACCACATACAGTGGACAACAACGCGTCGTCGTGAAGGATTCACTGCAACATAAGACATGAAACATGAGCCAATGCTGCATCATTCGAATTTCTTCTTTGAACGAGAAGAGACTATCAACTACAACTTGATGTGGATAAACAGTGCTTCTGGTCAGTTGGGGTCCAAACTGTGTCAATATGTTCCACAATACGCTCTTTGAGATCAGAACCAAGAATATTCCGTAGCCCATCGGTACTGTGCTTAATCTTCGAGGTACCACAGCTGAAAGTCAAACCCTTGCGCCAAGGAACAAGTGTGACTGCCACCCCAGATATCCAGGCTGCACTGCGTACGTTTCAGACCCGCGCCGCACAGTAGGACCAGAGCTTTGGGAGTGCTCGCTAAAAGTATCCGCTTCCATTTCTTGGAAGGGAACTATTCGACCAATCATGATACAATCTGGAGTGATTCGAACACGTTCGTGTGGGGCGACGACGTGCTGTGCCGCACTTCCGCGCGCTTGATGCATCACTTGTGATTTCGAGACTTAAAAAGCAGCGCCATGGCGCACCATGTCGATTGGCCGTGGTATCGCGGCCCCTGAACCACGATAGCTTGCCGCTCACTGTTTGATTCTCCTACCTCACCCCGTCGACACTTGTTTTACAAAAACCATTTCCGGTCCATCATCCAGCTCATGCTTCTCGTACCAGCTCCACAATGTTAACAACTATGTTGTTGCAGCCGCGGAAGGTATTATTATCATTCACCGCATTCGTTTGCGGTTTTCCTCATTTTCATTCACAGCACGCCGTCACCCCATAGGTTGCCTGTCAGCTCTCCGACGCGCGGCTCAGCTGGAAAGGACGGTGCGGAACTGGAGTTTATCGAACCAGATGATGGCCGGTTTCACTGGAGTAAAGTTACCCAACGATACCCGGTTGAATTTTTCATCCCCCTTCCCACTGGTTCGACCAAAATTCCAAAGATTCAATTTGATTTTCCGCCCGAGGAGGAAGAGGCACGCATAAACCGTCTCTCACATCTTGGAGAAATCAAAGGAGAATTCCTTCATGCGTGGAAGGATACAAAGAACACGCATGGCTGAAAGACGAAGTTGCGCCAATCTCTGGCGGGACTCGTGATACCTTCGGTGGATGGGCAGCCACGCTTGTTGATTCCTTGGGTATGCAACTACGGCTTTACCATACTTTCAAACCTATAAGCTGACCGGACGTGTAGATACCCTATGGATAATGGACCTCAAAGATGAGTTCGAAGAAGCCGTCAGAGCCATAGACGCAATCGATTTCACCACGTGCTCTCTTGGTGAGTTGAACGTCTTCGAAACCACGATACGGTACCTCGGAGGTCTCTTAGCGGCGTACGACCTCAGCAACGGCCAGTATCCGACCTACTTCAGAAAGCATGGGAGCTCGGCCATATGCTTTACGTCGCCTTCGACACTCCAAACAGGATGCCCGTTCTGAGATGGAATTTCAAAGATGCGGCAGAAGGCAAAGCCCAAGAGGCTTCTGAAAATGCACTTTCAGCGGAGATTGGATCTTTGACTCTGGAGTTCACGCGGCTGGCGCAGATAACGGGAGATGCCCGATTCTTCGATGCCGCGCAACGAATCATGGACATCTTTGAGGAACAGCAGAATAGTACAAAGCTGCCAGGAATGTGGCCTATCGTCGTCAATGCCAAGACCCTTGACTTCACAGCTTGGAATCTCTTTACCATTGGTGGAATGGCAGATTCCTTGTATGAGTATCTTCCGAAGGTAAGATATACGTTCCTGGAAGGTTCCAAAATAATTTGCTAATTAAAGCCTGACAGCAACATGTACTGCTCGGAGGAGCCACCGAGCAGTACCGGAACCTCTTTGAAGGAACAGCTCGTGTCATGAGAGAGCACATGTTCTACCGACCCATGACCTCCGGGGAAGAAAACATCCTGGTGCCGGGTGACATTATCGCGGATGACTCTGGTGTACATCTGGATCCGAAAAACCAGCATCTGACCTGCTTCGCCGGAGGTATGTTCGGCTTTGCCGGCAAGATGTTTGACAACCCGGAAGACGTTGATATCGGCCGCCGGCTGACAGAAGGATGTCTCTGGGCTTATGAAACAAGCCCCAATGGCATCATGCCGGAGATCATGTATACCAAGCCTTGTGAAGCAGAGTCTCTGTGTAGCTGGAATGAGGAACAATGGTTCAAGGAGGTTCAGGAGAAACACTCTGAGAATGGTGAGGCTGCAGATGCAAGAGCTCTTGTGGAGCAAGAACACCTGGGTGAAGGCGTTACGAAGGTTGGAGACGCCCGTTATATTCTTCGACCAGAGGCAATCGAATCGATCTTCATTCTCTACCGGATTACGGGAGACGAGACCCTCCGGAAACGGGCCTGGAAGATGTTCCAGCAGATCATACGGTTCACCAAAACTCCCATTGCACACGCTGGACTTGACAATTGCGTTGTCGAAGACCCTCCCAAGTCGGACCGTATGGAGTCATTCTGGACTGCGGAGACACTG
The DNA here is from genome assembly GCA_011503125.2 of Botryosphaeria dothidea. NCBI lineage: Eukaryota > Fungi > Ascomycota > Dothideomycetes > Botryosphaeriales > Botryosphaeriaceae > Botryosphaeria > Botryosphaeria dothidea. The sequence goes on along the minus strand of WWBZ02000052.1, from coordinate 2,100 downwards.
AAATACTTCTACCTGCTGTTCTCCCATCCAGCATCGGTCAGTCTGGATGACTATGTTTTGAACACTGAAGCGCATCCATTGAGAAGGCCGTAGTAGTGTAGAGTCAAGAAGTGTGTTCGGAAAACCACAAAGGCTATCTTTCAAGGAAGTTTATAAGCCAGCTCTTACCCGGAATGGACACTGAGGCTCTTCATCTGATTCTCAGAGCACTCTAAGGCGCCGAAAGTCATGCACGGAACTCCAGCCAGCCAGTAACCAGGGAAAATACCCGGCGATCCCCAACGTCTATGTATCTTGATGCCTACATGAGGATTTTTTTCTTCTTCAGTTCTTCGGGTGTCGTAATTCTTGGAAACGGGTAGCTTGGGTCTAAGGAAACTGGATTAGGAGAGTATGTCCTCAATTGATGTCCTGCTGTTCTAAGATCAGTCAGAAGCAATGATATTTCTAAAGGAAGTCATATACCGGATATCGAATCCTGGCCAGTGGTTCAGTATGGAGGAAATACAAACATGTTTTCAACCATAGCCTTTTCTGAGAGGAAAGTGCCTTCGATGTTCTTATGGCAATCTCCAACGTTACGTGGTTTCTTTCATCCTCCGGGTCATGGGCTACTTCGAATGTACAAAAGCTTTGAGGGTCATTCAAGCTCAATTGGTTTCACATAACCAATTCTGCCGCGCCTTGTAGGCTCCAACATGTTTAGATTCACGACAAAGTTCTGTGTTGTGTTAAGTATAGAAGACATCAGCAGATGGCAAAATCGGCCTCGTGCTCAGGATTAAAGTAGCTCCTTCGTATCATGAGCACCAAATGCAACATAACAACTCCCTGACCCCCTCGACCAGGCTCACACATATATCCGCCAATTTTACACAGCCGAGCGAGACAAGGAACATGATGCACCTATAGGATCGTCCTGCCAACAGTCTCTTCATCGCGTAGTAGATCCCTCAAACCTATTTCAAGGTAGCCCAGATCTATGCGCTTCGGTGGACTGGGTCGCGACTGATAGTCAATCGCTTGTCACAATAGTATATATTGGAAACAACGCGGTGAGTGTCTCATCAATCGCGCGCAGGTCTACAGATCTGCCAGCCCTGGGTGAGGTGGCCGAGTTGGTTATGGCGCCAGGTTAAGGTGTTAGCTTAACAAGTTTCCTGGTGGGGCAACCCGCGCGAGTTCGAGTCTCGTCCTCATCATTATTCTTTTGGCCTTCTTTTGGCCTAGGAGATGGAGGCGGGCAGCGAGGGCGGAGGAAATTTTTCTTGACGGTGGTGGGGTGGCGTGGCGATCGGGCCGAGCGAAGGAGGCGAGCGCCGCGGCCGGGCCGGGCCGAGGGAGCGCGGCATATGAAGAGCAAGGGCGAAGAGACGGAGTTGTGGATGGGAAGGTCTTGGCCTCGCGGCTTGAGAGTGTGGTCTGCAGGCGTGTAAGCTGGCAGTTCTCTTTTGAGCCCTGCGTGTGAGCGAGTATCCGTAGCTTTGTTGTGGATGAAGTGGCAAGCTCTAGATAAGGAGGCCCTCCGACTTTTATATATTGCAGTAATACGTAAATGATTTAGGAGATTGGAGACGAGTTGCAGATAAGAAAATATGTATTGATTGATTCAACCATCGACTTGTAGAGCTCCGCGAAGTTCCATGGTGTGCGCTTGGGTTCTTTCTCGGTACGGAGATTTGAATATTTTGCCAAGATTCTTTCGAAAGCACTCCTAACATGTTGTTATTACGGCACTGGATTGTTGGTGCATTGCCATTGTCAAAGAGGCTACAAGGTACGGAGTTATGGAAACCTCTCATTCAGATGTGAGGGGAGTCTAGGAGCAGTAATAGACTCAACGACACATGCTCAATATCTTATAACTCACGCTGATCTAAGCAGACAGATTGACCCTCGTTATGCATGTATTCAGTTCCACCAGGAAAATGATCACATACATCCTACCGCTCCAGTCTTCAAACCTCATTTGTCGTCATCATATTTCAACCCACTATCCAATCACTTGCCCGATTGCTCACCGACACATAGACGTTCTCCCGCTCTCAGCAAAGCATAAAATGATAAAAGTGGACCAGTAATTCGGAATGAGGAATGGAA
>WWBZ02000051.1:3600000-4039455 GCA_011503125.2 Botryosphaeria dothidea | reverse complement strand
CCCTAACCCTAACCCTAACCCTAACCCTAAACCCTAACCCTAACCCTAACCCTAACCCTAACCCTAACCCTAACCCTAACCCTAACCCTAACCCTAACCCTAACCCTAACCCTAACCCTAACCCTAACCCTAACCCTAACCCTAACCCTAACCCTAACCCTAACCCTAACCCTAACCCTAACCCTAACGGCGCATCGGTATTTACCTAATATATTATCTTATATTTACTCTTAGATATAATAATACTAATTTACCTCTAGCCCTTCTCTTTCGTTCTAGATCTTCTAGAATTTCTTATTATAGTACTTTAGTAGCTTAAGCGCTTTCCGCTAGTTAAATACTTAAGTAGTTCGTTTCCTCTTTACCGTCTTCTCTATATCTAACTCTTTACTATCTTCTCTACTATACTTTTATATCTAACTTTCTTAATCGAAATTCTTATAATAAGCGCTTTAAGCTTATTTATAGCTAATCCGGCTATACTTAAGAAGATTAATAAACTCTTCGCCTATAATATTAGCTATTACGTTAACCTTTCCTAGATTATTATTACTAGCGATTAATCTAGCGGTAAGAGTTCTATTCTTAAAGGCCTAACTCGTCTCTTCTTTCCGCGTAATAGCGGGCTATATACGCGTTTTATAACGTAGATTACTTTTCGTTATTCTAAGAATAAATACGTTTCGGTATATATTATTTCTAGAAAGAATACGAGCTAAGCGTATTACGATAAGGTTTAAATATAGAAGAAGTATAACTTATTCTAGCTTAACTAGAAATCTTTTACCGGAATTATAATAGAGGTAAGCTATATATATACGTAGTAGTCTTAGAATTACGAAAACTAACTCTAGAACTCGCTATAGATATATACTATTATAGAGCTCTCCGACGAAATCTATAAGAATAGTTCTACCTCTATCTCTAGCCGTAAGATCTTTTTAGAAGACGTCTTTAGTATTAAAGTTAGCGGCTCTAAAGAGGAGTATCTTATAGTAATTAATATTTCTAGTATCTTTAGACGGGTAAACTATAGCGTAACTACTAAAGCCGATATTACTTTAGTAGAGTAAATAGTCCTTAGATATATAAAGAATTCTAGATCGGTAATACTCGTCGTTATTTTAGCTAACGTCGATATTACTACGTAAGTAATTCTATAGATAGTAGAGAAGCTAGATTAAGAAGAGTAACGAACCCTAGGCGTTCTTACGAAGTCTAATCTTATAGATAAGAGGGCGGAGAAAATAGTAATAGAGATAGTAGAGGAGCGTAAGTATCTTCTTCGTTTAGAGTAGTTACTTCTCCGTAACCCCGGCTAGACCGAGGCTACTAATCTAGAATTAGACCGTAACGTAATCGAAAGAACCTTCTTCGAGCTTACTACCCCGTAGAGCGGCCTTTTAAAAGATAGGGTAGGTATTAAAGCGCTTAGGCTAAAGCTATAAGATATTCTCGTAGCGTATATCCGGCGAGAATTCCCGAAGGTATACTTCTACCGCTATTCTAGTTATATCTTCTACTAATACGTATAATAGATTAAGACTAAGGTTAATAAGAGGTTAAAGAAATATATATAAGTTTTTAAAAATCTAGGACTAAAGCGAGATACGCCGGCTAAGTAGTCTAAGTTTCTTATTAATATAAGTACGTATTTCTAAGCTATTATTAGCTATATACTCGATATAAAGTACGGAGTTAACGAAGTATTCTCTATATATCTACTACTTAAGATTACTACTTATATTATTTTCTAAAATAAGAAGCTAGAAGAGGACTTTACGTAGTACGGCTATATCTACCTTTTCGAGGAGTTTAATATAAATAAAGAGAATAAGTTCGAGTCTTCTACCTCTAAGTATATATAGCCGAATTCTATTCGTAAGAAAAAGCTACGTAAAGGTTTAGAATAGTAGGTATTAGTAATCTTAGGGCACGAAGACTTTTCCGCTATATTATTTATATTATCTATAGAGGAAGAGCCTTTCCCGAATAATAATAGCCTCGATATAGTTTATATTCTACCTACTAAGATTAAGACCGGCTATAAAACTCGTACGATTATCGCCTCCGACGATATTAGTAATATACTCTATAATAACGAGCGGATCGACGCTCTAAAGCTAAGTAGTATTACCTAATAGCTAATAGATATCTACTAGTACTCTCGAGGTTTTAAGCTTACTATTATAAACGTAGCTTATATAGATCTCTTACTTATTTACCTTCGTTAATTTAAAATCTAGATCTAGACTTACCTACTTATAAATTAGAAAGCTAGTATTTTAGTTCGTTCTTTATATATATAAAGCTCGCCCCTCTACTTTATAGTTAGTTCTTTAGTCTAGTAATAAGTATTCCTCGCGTATAACTTAGTACGCCTTAAATTAGACCTTGTTTACCTTTCTCGTCCTTCGTTCCTCGCCTCTCGTCTCTCGTACCTCGTATCCTCGCCCTTTAAACTATACCCTTATACTTCGGTATTACTTTACCTCTACTACCTTTACCGGCTTCGTTACCTCGTCTCTCCGCCTCTCTCCTCCTAAGGTCCGTTTATTATATTTTACTAGACTCTCTCTAGTAGGCCTAAAGCTCTCGCCGAAGCCCTAGACTATAATCCCTAAAATAGTTAATAGAACTATACCTCCTAATTCTTAGGATACGCTCTTCTAAGTCTTTAATTAAGTCTCTACTTCTATTAACGCTCGTCCTACCTTTTCTAAAGATATTCTAGTTTCTCTACGCGTTACTCTTAGCTAGATATACGCTAGAGGAAGATAATCTTGCCTAAGATCCGATATCGATTTACTAGTTATCTCTAAGAATACTACGAACGCCTAAGTTACTTATATCTTTTACTACTACGGTTTTAGCTAAGATAAAGCCTTCGCCCGACTCTAACTACTAGCCCCGAACCTTCCTACTAATACGCCGGCTACTACGTCTACGGTATCTTCTTTAGAAACCTCTCGTCCCCGCATCTCTAAGGTATCGGATCTAAAACTCTTTAAAGGAGAACGTACTCGGTTCTAGAACTTCGCTACGCAACTTTAACTTAAATTTACCTCGGACCTATCTACTTTTATAACGGATATAACTAAGATTACCTACGCTAGGTTATATCTTCGCGATACGGCTTATACTTAGTTTGCTTTTTACGTCTCTACTTCGAACGGTTCTATAGACTTCGATAATTATAAGGTCTTCTACTAAGGTCTTAAGGCCGTATTTAATAATCCTAATACTTACGTAACGGCTAAACGATTCCTCCTTATACTTAAATAAGATAAGTTCTACTTAGCTTACTACTTACGATTTCTCTCGCTTATTACGACTCTTAGTTAGAAGGAAAACGTAGTAAAGATTTACTACTTCCGCCTTAGCCTTAAGAAGAACCTTAAGGATCTTCTTATTAGACGTTCTATACTACTAGAATTCGAAAAGTTCGCTAAGGCTTATATTATACTAGATAACTAACTCTATACTCGAACCGTTAAGAAAAAAACACCCTTAGCTCGTACTTCTACCTCGATTTCTTCTTCTCTTATACTAGCTACTCCTCCCGCGCTAACCTCGATCCTCTAAAGTAAATCTATAGAATTAAATACCTCTACTCGAAAAGCGTACCGAAGAGCTAATAATCTCTACGCTTACTATAGTAATCTAAACTACTAGGTACGTAAATATCCTAAAGTAAAGGGTCTAAAGGGTTTAAAGGGTCTAAACCTTAATTCGACTATAACTATACCCTCTCCGCCTACCTCGCTACTAGTAATAAGTCTACTCGTCTCCTCTAAAACCTCGACTTCTATAACTTCTTCTACGGCTTTAGTCCTCTACGTATTAAAAAATATAGAAGGCTAGGTAGTACCCGGTACCTGCCTAGCCCCCCGCTACTTTCTACTTTAAATTAATTCTCTATTCTTACTTCTTTATCGTCGAACCTCGGAATACTCTTATTTTTACCCCCCGAACCTCGTACCTTAATACTACGCGCTATTAATCTCGGAAAACGCTTACTCCTTATTCTTAAGTTAGTAGTTAATAAAATAATCGAAATCTCGTCTATACTAGACTCTAGTGCTTCGTCCTTATTTATAGATAATACTTTTATTAAGAAATACTCGCTCCCTACTCGTTAAAAAATATAATCTAAATCCCTCGAGCTAGCTAATAGATCTATAGCTAGATAGATTACTTATAAAGCCGACCTTTAACTCGATATTAATTAATATTAAGAACTTCTTATCTTTTAGGTAACTAAGCTTAGTTAATATTCTATTATTCTTAGAAAACCTTAGCTAAAAAGATACGATCTATAGATTCTCTAGTTAAGGAATACTATTACCTTCGCTTCTCCTTTCTACTAAGTAAATTACTTACCTACTCGATAATCTACGATTACGCCTTCTAATCTACCTTCGATCTCTTACGCTACGGTATTCTACGCCGCTCTTATCCGCTATATCTAACGAGATAAGACTAGGATCTATACCGTATTAATTAAGGAAATCTAAGAACACCTTAAAAGCCTTAAAAAAACGGAATAATAAACCCCGGAATAAGAACTCGAAACCCTTCGCTTACGAATCCCGGCTTAATTTTACTACCTTCTTTCTTTCTTTACTAAGAAAGAGACTAATAAGCTTCCTCTATATTAATATATTAATTATAAGATTTCGCTAGAAGAGGGTAAGAAACCCCTATTCGGTTCTCTCTACTTAATATCCGATTTAGAGCTTAAGGCTCTACGCGAATATCTTAGTAAGAACCTTAAGAAAGATTTTATTCGGCCCTTATCCTTATTCTCTACGTTCTCTATTCTCTTTATTAAGAAACTAGATAGCGGCCTTCGTTTTTATATAGATTATCGCGAACTAAACGGTATTACGAAAAAGAACCGTTATCTACTCCCCTTAATTAACGAGACTCTCCGTTAACTTTAAGGCTCTCGTATTTTTACTCGACTCGACCTTCGCGGTACTTATAACCTTATTTAGATTAAGGAAGGCTCCGAATATTTAACCGCCTTTAGAACTCGCTATAGCCTATACGAGTATCTTATTATACTCTTTAGCCTTACGAATACGTCTACTACCTACTAATAATTCGTTAATAATACGCTACGTAAATATCTCGACCGCTAGTACGTTATCTACTTAGATAATATTCTTATCTACTCGGAAATAGAAGAGAAGTACTACGAATACGTTTAATTAGTTCTCGAAAAACTTCGTAAAGCAGGCCTATACGTAAAAGGCGAAAAATACGACTTCTATACGACTTCGACTACGTTTCTTAGCTTCGTTATCTTCCTAGACGGTATCTCTATAGACCCGGCTAAGGTAGCCGCCGTAAGAGACTAAGAAACTCCTCGCTTAGTTAAAGATCTTTAATTATTTCTTAGCTTTATAAACTTTTACCGAAGATTTATTAAAGAATACTCTCGAAAAGCTAGAGCTCTCTTTAGGCTCCTAGCTAAGAATATTCGTTTTACTTAGGAAAAAGAATAGAATAAGATATTTACTTATCTTAAGGATGTTACGGTTTGAACCCTAAGGGTGCCTTAGATGGATCCTACGGCGAGACCTTAGGTTAAGAGGACCCTAAAGCTCAACGAAGCTTAATAAGAAAACCCTGCAACTCGCTACTAGTAAAAGGGACTCTAGAGAGATATATAAGCAGCGCTATCTTGCTTAAACCTTTCTTTCTTTTCTCTTTAGCTTAGTCTTCTCGTAGATAGTAATACTACTATATTTCCGCGAGTGTACCGGATATAAGCCATTATATTAGACTAAGCTCATCCCCTTTTCTCTATACGCTATAGCTCCTACGAATAGGATAGTGGCTAGGCTCGTTGCCAGTTAACTATACCTGGGAAATCGTTTAAGAAGGTATCCGTATAGGCACTTAAGAAGGTTCCCGAAGGAAGCCCTTTAATAAAACGATAGCGTAGCGTTTAAGAAGGCACGAAGAAGTCCCTAAAAGAAGATCTAAAAGGGAGATCTTAGAGAGGGTACCTAAGAAGACACCTAAGGAGACGCTTAAGAAGACACCTAAAGACGCGTCCTAGAATAGACGACTAACTAATAGATAAACCGTAAGAGGCCCCGCAGCGCGAATAAGAGGACCCACCGTAATAGGCGAACTAACTATTTATAATAGTTACTTAGCTATAGGCACGAATAGATAGCCAGGCTACTATACTAATAACAAGGCAGCCTAGCGTAGAAATAGCTACGTCCACCCCGACGGCTTAAGTATAAACCCTACTAACCGTAATTGCTAAAGCGGTTACTTAAGCGCTTACGGCAAGTCAAAGGCTAAGAAAAATTCTACCCGAGCTAGCAGAATTTAAAGGAGAACGAAAGGAGCTAGAAGCCTGGATTAATTAAGTAAATCAGAAACTTCGAATCGATTACGCAAGCTACCTAGAAACGATATAAGCAGCGTTGCTATTTAACTAGCTACGAGGAACCGCGCTTACCTACTTATAACTATAGTGGAGATCCTTAAGCTAGACGGCTATAATCTAGGACCTATTCGAATAGCTAAGGGCTATATTTAGCGACCTATATCGCGAGGAAAAAGCACGTCGCGAGCTCCGAGCCCTACATTAAAAAGGTAGCCCCTTTAGAGAACACTTTGTAAAGTTCCGCTACCTAATGCTTAAATCTAGTAAAAGTACTATATAGGACGATAAGCAAAAGAAAGACTCTCTTTGGGACTTAATTAGCTAGGAACTAAAAGACCGACTAGTTAGCAAGAGCTTAGAAGATCTTACGTTCCACGAATTTGCTAACTTACTGGCTAGAACTAGTAACGATATAGAGGCTGTTAATAAGGCTAAGAAGTTAGTTATACGAAGTGGGTATTAAGGAAGGAGAAGCCCAAGTCCTTAAACCGATGAGAGATCTACTCGATTAATAACGACTACTAGACCTACTACGTATCCAAAGCCTCTTTAAAACGACTAAATAGACTAGGAACTAATAGGCCCAGCTAAAGCCGCACTAACCCGGAGAGCTAAATAGGTAACTTAAGATAAGATTAACCGACGTCGTTAGAATAGGCTTTGCACGCGTTGTGGTGCTTTAGGACACTAGAAGTATACATGCCCTTATGCGCCTACCCGTCGCCCAGCTTAAGCTGCTAGTATTAGATAGTCGGAGCAGGAAGTTCCTCCGCAATTAGAGGAGGACACTAAAGTATTAGAGGTTAATAAGAATTCGGAAAAAGAGTAGCTCCTGATAAAATTCGCCGTTAGGAGCGAAAGGAGTAAAGTAAGCTTTAAGCAGATTAGAAGCAATTCGAGAATAAGTATATAGAAAAACCACCTTTCTTAGTTTTAGTACTTATTAATAAGGAGATCTCCACTTAAACCCTTATTAATTCTAGGTGCTTATCCTATAGCTTTATCGATGCTCGATTCGCTCGAAGACATAAACTCTAGCGTATCCCTATCCGACCAAGACAAATCTAGTTAGTTAATGCTATTACCGACTCCTAGATTACCGAAGTAGCAATTGCCGAGATCGATATCGGCGGACACTAAACGAAAAGAGCTTACTTCTATATAGCTCCAAGAATTAAAGGCTATAAAGTTATTCTTAGCTTACCATGGTTAGTAAAAGAGAGAGCAGAACTAGATGTAGAAAAACAAATCCTTAGATTTAAGGACTCTGGCCTAGTAGTACAAAGCCAGAGAGAGAGAAAAGAACTCGACTATAGAAGGGTCGGAGCCGCTAGGTTCCGCCTTCTTACGAGGAAGAAACGACTCGGTTACTAGGTTTTCTTAGCAAGTCTAGCTAATATTAATAAAGCACTTGCTAAGAAGAAGTATACGAACCTAAGGACGAAACTACCAGCCTGGTTAGATAAACGGTTTCTCGACACCTTCGATAGAAGTAAGGCCGACAAGTTACCTCCACACCGACCTGGAATCGATCATTAGATTAAGCTTAAGAAAGATAAGAATGGGAGGATACCAGTAGCCCCATGGGGACCCTTATATAATATGTCTAGAGACGAACTACTAGTACTCCGGAAAACGCTTACAGAGCTACTCGATAAAGGCTTTATCCGTATAAGCAATTCTCTAGCCGTAGCGCCAGTCCTCTTTGTAAAGAAACCAGGTAGAGGCTTACGATTCTATTGTGACTACCGAGCCCTTAATTAACTTACACGGAAGGATCGATATCCACTACCTCTTATCTAGGAGACCCTTAACCGGATTAGTAAGGCAAGATAGTTTACGAAACTCGATGTAATCGCAGCATTCAATAAGATTCGGGTTAAACCAGGAGATAAATGGCTTACAGCCTTTCGAACCCGCTTTAGACTATTTAAGTAGCTTATTACTCCCTTTGGACTAGCTAATGCACCAAGCACCTTTCAACGATATATCAACTAGACCCTATAGGACTTCCTGGACGACTTCGTATCGGCTTATATCGATAATGTGCTTATTTTTACCGAGGGATCCCGTACCCAACACCGAGAGCACGTAACTAAGGTTCTCGAAAAGCTATAAGCAGCGGGACTACAGCTTGATATCGATAAGTGCGAATTCGAGGTTTAGTCAATAAAGTATCTTAGATTTATTATCGAAGCTGGGAAAGGTATCCGCATGGACCTAGCTAAGGTAAAAGCTATTTAGGAATAGGAAACACTAACTACAGTTAAAGGAGTGCTTAGATTCCTTAGCTTTGCGAACTTCTACCGGCGCTTTATTAATAAATACTCGAAGACTACGGCTCCGTTACATACACTTACAAAGAAAGACGTTCCGTTCTATTAGATAGAAGGAGCAGAAAGAGCGTTTCGAAAGCTAAAGAAGGCCTTTATCACGGCACCAATCCTTGCCCAATTTAACCCGGACCGAAAGATAATCCTCGAGACTGACTCCTTAGAATACTGTACAGGAGGAATTTTATCCCAATACGATGACAATGGAGTGCTCCGGCCAGTTGCCTACTTCTTAAAGAAGAACTCGCTAGCAGAGTGCAACTACGAGATCTACGATAAGGAGCTCCTTGCGATTATTAAGTATCTTTAGTAGTGGGATGTAGAGCTACGAAGCGTAAAAGAATTTAAGATTGTTACGGACCATAAGAATCTCGAATACTTTATAATAGTCCGACGGCTCTCTAAGAGGCAAATGAGATAGCAGCTGATTCTGAGCCGATTTAACTTTACTATTGCTTACCGTCCAGGCAAGCTTGGGGCTTAGCCTGACGCACTTACACGAAGAGACTAAGACTTACCAGTATCTTAAGATAATGAGAGGCTTCAATATCGTGTCGCACGACTCTTAAGCCCAGATAAGGTTCAAGCCAACTATTGGAGAGTTTTGGCAACACCAGTGCAAACAAGACGACAAGCTATAACCGAACAAGGAGTAGACGAACAAGCAGATAAACCAGCAGATGAACTAGTAGACGAACCATCAGACAGATCTATAGACGAACTAGTATACGAACAAGGAGCAACGTTAATCGAAGACTATTTACGGCAGCTCTGGCAAGAGGCAAAAGCAGCGGATCCGGACTATGGACGTCTTATAACAGCAGTAAGAGAGGGTAGAAGAACGCTACCAAACGATTTAGAAGAACCAGTTAAGCTCTCAATTGCTGATTGCTCCTTAAATAATTAAGGAGAGTTGCTGTTCCGCAGCAGACGTTGGGTACCAAACCACGAGCCTTTAAGAACCAAGCTAATCTAGACACTCCACGATTTAACAATGGTAGTTTATCCTAGACGCACTAGAATAATAGCCCTTGTCGCAAGATAGTTCTTCTGGCCGAACTTCGTATCTAATATACGTAGATTCGTACGTAACTGTAACGTCTGCGGAAGGACTAGAGTCTAGAGAGACCGTAAATAAGGACTACTACGGCCGTTACTAGTACCAAACCGTCAGTGGAGAGAGATCTTAGTCGACTTTATTGGACCGCTACCCGAGAGCCAAGGATGTCGGATGCTTATGGTTATTACTGATCGATTAGGTAAAGGAGTCATCCTTGAGGCCTGTAAGGATATTAAAGCAGAAACAGTTGCTAGGATATTTATTCGCTGCTTCTACCGCCACTATGGAGTCCTAACCGCTATTATCTCTGACCGGGGAAGCCAATTTGTTAGCCAGCTATGGAAGAGGGTTTGCCAATTACTTAGGATCGAAAGACGAATCTTAACAGCCTACCATCTAGAAACAGATGGATTAACGGAGCGTGCGAACACCGAGATAGAAAGGAAGCTCTGCCGGATGGTTAACTACGCGCAAGATAACTGGGTTGACTGGTTGCCAGCAACAGAGCTTGCTATAAATGGCCAAGAATCCTCATCGATAGGTGTTAGCCCCTTCTTCCTCTCTCATGGATACCACCTCGAGCTACTACAGTTATTCGAGGATCCTCAACCAGTCCCGAACCCTATATTACTAATACAAAAAGGAGAAGTAATCGTGGCAAAGATTAAAGAGATAACCGAATGGGCAGAAGCATCAATGGCGAACGCACAACAGGATTAGGAGACCCAAGCAAATCGACATAGGGACCCATCACCAGCGTATAAAGTAGGGGATAAAGTCTGGCTGAATCTTAAGAATATACGAACGGACCGCCCAAGCCGGAAGCTTAATGATCGAGCAGCAAAGTTCACAGTTATCGAGGTCATTGGCCCTCATAGCTATAAACTAGACGTACCAACTAGGATACATAACGTCTTTAACGTCGATCTCTTACGCCCAGCTAGAATAGATCCTTTACTAAGCCAAGAACAGGACGATTATCAACCACTAGCTATACTCGTTGATGGAGAAGAAGAATAGAGGGTTGAAGCTATCTTAGGTGAAAAACTGGGAAGACGGCCAGGCCAGCGGAAACGGTAGAAACTCTATCAAGGGTGCCTTGGATGGATCCTGCGGCGAGACCTTGGGTTAAGAGGACCCTGAAGCTCAACGAAGCTCAACAAGAAAACCCTGCAACTCGCTACCAGTAAAAGGGACTCTAGAGAGATATATAAGCAGCGCTATCTTGCTTAAACCTTTCTTCCTTTTCTCTTTAGCTTAGTCTTCTCGTAGATAGTAATGCTACTACATTTCCGCGAGTGCACCGGATGCAAGCCATTACAAAGGAAGCCTTCTACTCTTACCTAATTCTCCGATACTTCGACTTCTAACTCGAAACTATTCTTAAAACTAACTTATCCGACTTTATTATCTCCGTAATTTTATTCTAATAGGTAACCTACGATAATAGTAGAAGAATCCTATATTCTATCGCTTACTACTCTTAGAAAATAATCTCCGTAGAGTAGAACTATAGTATTAGAGATAAGGAACTCTTAGCTATCGTAGAAGCCCTAAAGAAATACCGTTTCCTCGTTATTAACCTCTCCTCGCTACTTCTCGTTCTTATAGATTACTTAAATTTAACTAGCTTTACCTCTAAGTAAATCTTAAACCGTCGGTAAGTACGCTAGGTAATTAAACTCTTAGAACTCGACTTTAAGATCGTCTACCGCCTAGGAACTAAGAATTAATACGCGGATACGTTAATAAGACGGTTAGGAGACCTCCCTACTCGAGAGGGGCGCCTACCCCCTACTACGATTCTTATCTCTAAAAAATTCGAAAATTCGACCCTTATTTCTACTCGCTATTTAATCGCTAGGCTAGAACCGTCTCTAGCTAGTAAAATTCGCTTAGTACTCGATAAGAATACTCTTAGATAAGAGATTCTTACCGTACTTAATATCTACGTACTTTAATATTCTAAAGTAGATTTAGGCGTATATTCTAAGAATAATAATAGTCTCTTACTAGTTAATAGACTTATCTATATTTCTAAAGATCTAAGCCTTCGCTAAAGAATTATTAGCTCTCGATACTTATATCTATCTACTAGATACCTAGGCTAAGTAGTAATATTTAAACTCGTTACTCGTAATTTCTAGTAGCTAGGTCTATACTAGATAGTAGCTCGTTTTATACGAAACTATAAGACCTACTAAAGAATTAAACCCGCTTAATATACCTTTTATAAATATTTAAAACCTCTTAAAGTACTATAACGCCGCTAGTAATCCGTTTCTCTCGATTTAATTACGGGACTTCTAACGTCTAACTCGTTTAATACTATACTAGTAGTCGTAGATCGACTAACTAAAATAGCTTACTTTATCCCTTACTAAATAACCCTCGATTCGATAGAGCTTACTAAGCTTTATCGAGACTACGTTTTTCGACTATATAGCTTACCCGACGACTTCGTATCTAATCGCGGCTCGATTTTTACCTCTAAATTTACTAGAGCTCTTAGTAGATCTCTATCTATTAAGACTAACTTTAGTACGGCTTTCTACCCGTAAACCGACGGCTAGATAGAGCGTATTAACGCTATTCTCGAGTAATACCTTCGTGCCTATATTTCGTACTAATAAGACGATTAAAACGACTTTCTCTCCCTTACTAAATTCGCTTATAATAATATAATCTCGACTACGACTAAGGTTACTTCTTTCTTTATAAACTATAGCTTCTACCCTCGTTATAAGATTCTACGGAAAGACTCGATCTTAGCCCTACTCGAATTCCTACGTCTCTTCTAAGAGAACCTCGAAAACCTCGAAAACTACCTTCGTTAAGAAATTCGATTCGTATAAGATATCTACGTAGAATAAGCTAATAAAGATCGTATCTCGCTACCCGTCTTTAAGCCTAGTAACCTCGTTTAGCTTCTAAAACGGTATATCTCGATAATAAGACCTTCGGATAAACTCGACTTTAAACGCCTTAGCCCCTTTCCTATACTAGAAAAGATCTCGACTTATACCTATCGCCTAGAACTACTAAGAATAATAAAAGTCTACCCCGTATTCCACGTCTCTTTACTCGAACCCGCGGCCTCTAACCTCTTACCTAATTAAGTCTAACCTCCGCCCCCGCCCGTTATCGTTAACGGCGAAGAAGAGTACCGGATAGAAGAGATTCTAGACGTTAAAGTAACCCGGAGATAACCGAAATACCTCGTAAAATAGACTAGTTACTCGATACTAACCTAGAAACCTTACGACCTTATTAAAGACCTTAAGGCCCTTAATACGTTCTATAAACGTTACTCTTTAAAACCTCGACTCTTAGGCTAAAGGCTCGTAGGAACTTACCTCTAGAGAGGAGAGCCTACTATTATAAACGTAGCTTATATAGACCCCTTACTTATTTACCTTCGTTAATTTAAAATCTAGATCTAGACTTACCTACTTATAAATTAGAAAGCTAGTATTTTAGTTCGTTCTTTATATATATAAAGCTCGCCCCTTTACTTTATAGTTAGTTCTTTAGTCTAGTAATAAGTATTCCTCGCGTATAACTTAGTACGCCTTAAATTAGACCTTACTTACCTTTCTCGTCCCTCGTTCCTCGCTCTTTATCTTTTATACCTCGTATCTTCGCCCTTTAAACTATACTCTTATACTTTAGTATTACTTTACCTCTACTACCTTTACCGGCTTCGTTATCTCGTCTCTCCGCCCCCCCCTCTAAGGTTCGTTTATTATACTTACGTTATTTAATCCGTACCTAATTTCTACGACTATAAAAGTATAGTTACGAAACTAGAATTTCTTAGTACTAGGCTATATTTCTAATATAGTTACGCTAATATATATCTTTATAACTACGTTACTATAGCTTATCTACCCGGATAGCCGCGTTCGTAAGAATCTATATTCTATATTAGTAGACTATTTAAACGAGCGATACCGGAAGACGTTTAATTAAGTCTACTTTATCTTATAGGTCGAGCGTTCTAGTATACTAGCGACGATAAATTACTACTTTATTAATAACCTTAAGAAATAGTAAGCTAGCTCTATAATTCTCTAATTATTCTAGCTTTCTTATTTTCTCTATCTAATACTACTAATACTATCTAATATAGCCGTTAATAACGTATATATAAAGCGGCTACCGCTAAATCTATCTCCGACTACTAATATAGTACCGTCGTACGCCTTTCTAATCTAACGTAAACTTACTACGATATAACTAATTAGAAGTACCTTATCTAAGATCTTTATAATATCTTAAAATCTTACTATAAGGTCGCGCGTAAACGGATTATCGATACGCTATATATATAGACTACGGTATATTACCTCGTATCTAGTCTAAATATCCCGCTCCGCCTCTTCTCGCTAGAATTAATTAGCGGGCTATTAGGCGAGTAGTTTAAGAAGATTACTAGCGAGAAGGTACTAATAAAGAAAAGGCGTACGTAGTTATTAAAAGAGCTAGAGGATCTCGAGACGGAGAGAAGAATCTTATCGTAATTAGAGTATATACTAGGAGGAGAAAATCTAGAAATAAAGAAGAAGCTTACCTATTACCTAGTCCTCGTTATTCTCTATTTAGAGACTTTATAAAAGTAACTCTCTACTAAGATTACTAACTATTAATTCGATTATTTATATTTTTTCTATTATATATTAAACTTACTATAGTATTCTCTAGGTCTATCTAGAAACTAATATCTTTACGGTTATTCTTATACTAGCCGGCGATAATCTAAAGCGGCTATATAATAGTAAAGGCGGAGTAGCTCTTAGATATAAGCGAGAATTATAATAAGTATTCTCGAGTTCTTTATAGTATAATAAACTTAGGCTAATACTACTACCTCCGCCTTACGGTAAGCGGCTTAGTAAGCGGCCGGACTATTATCTACTTAATAGAGGTTAGTAATTATTCTATACTTAACTTAGTAGCGGCTCTATTTCTATAGGCCGGAGGAGGTTAACGTAAAAGATATTATAGAATCTAATTTATAGTTATAAGATCTAACTACCTCGATTTTAGAAAATTTTACTACTTTATTATCGAGCTTCTTACTTAGCCTATTTTTTCTTAGGTTTTTAGATATAGATAGACCTTATTATCTACTTTCTACGCCGGTAAGAAGTTTATTTATTAGTTAGCTTACTTTTCTTTTTCCTATTAAATCTCTACTATAGCTATCTATATCTAATACGTAACTTTCTTAATCTTAGCTATAATTACCTCTACTTTTAATACTAGGAAATCTCTTTAAAGGTCGCTAGGCTAGATTTTAAATAGTTTTAATAGTTTATAGTAGTACTTATTAGAGAAAAAGAAGGGCGCGGTAGGCTAGCGGCTAATACTTAATTAAGTAATAGCGAAAAAAGCGTAGAGAGGATCGTATCTAGCGCGGCGGATGCTAGTCTTAGTCGAGGAGGCGTATAAAGATAATTATTGGAAGCGGGCCGCTTACGTTCTAGGGAGGGCGACGGACGTAGTAGCCTAGAAGCGGAGTCGTCGTTCTATTACGAGGGAGTAGCTAGAGTATTAGTTTTATTCGTCTTCTTCCTCGTGCGCTTAGTCCGAAATATACCCGGAATAGTCTCGAGGCGGCAAAGAATAGGTATATATATAAATTTCTATAGATCCTAACGCGGCGAGTAAGATATATACCCGTAAGTATAAGAGTATAAATCCTAGAAAGAATAATTCTAGAAAGAATACTATGCGCTATAGATTACGCTTATAATAAGACTCGATACTACTATAGAGAGGTCGTACTTTATACTCTAGTCTACGTATAAGCGAGGGCTATAAAGCTATAGAATCGCGTAACGTTACCGCGTACCCGTACTCCTACTATCTATACGTTATTACGTGCCTTATCTTAATACTAGTTCCTTATCTAGCCGTTATAGCTACCTTCTTCCCTTTACCCTTCTAAGATTAAGAACCTATTAGTTTTAAACCTATCTTAATCGTATATCGATGCTAGTCGTAATACTTATAATTCTTAGGAGAGGCGTATATTCGCGATATAGATTTAATAGCTGTAAGAAGATTATCTATCGTAAGCCTAAAGCAGCGCTATCTACTTAAAGAAATATTAACTAAAATCTTCTTATTTCTTAGGTAGTACTTATCGTTTAGTTTATTAGTTACTATAATCTCTCGAAGATTCTACTAGAGAAGAGAAGGGCATTAATTTACTATAGTTCTTATCTAATACCCTCGGATATTACTTCCTTAGATATACTTATTTCCTTAGTTTTACTAGTTTAGATCTATATATTTAAGGATATTTATTTTTCTTTACTAGGAAGGATAGGTAGAAGTATATAGTTAGAAATTTAGTTCTTTCTTCTAACCTTATATAGATTAGGGCCTAAGGCCTACCTATAGTTTAATAGAGATCTTAGCTACTTTTTATCTATTTACTATTTTAGGAAAGTAGAGGATAAGTTTAGTAGTAGCTAGAGGGGTAGAGGGCTTCGGAGCTACTTAGGCTATAATTTATACCTAGCTACGAGTAATAGATATAGATATAGAGTTAGTTTAGATACTACTAACTATTCTTTAGACCTACTAGATCTCTTTTAGAATATTCTTTAGGCCTAGCTTCTTAGTAGTTACCTTCTAGTAGATAGTAATATAATCCTAGAAGATTATCTTAGTAATATCGAGAAAATTTTTTACCTAGCTAGAGAGGACTAAAGAAAGGCTAGCGGATGTTTATAGGGCTTAGAGGAGGGTATCTGCTGTTTTTAAGGCTCTTTTAACGTATTCTACGCTATACCGGGTACTCTACGGTTTCTTAGAAGTATATTAGGATTAGATAGAGGTAGTTACTAGGGGAGGCTATTCGCCCCTTCCTACGGCCTCTATATTAACCCTAACGCGGTTATAGCTATCTTAAGTACTATTTTAGAACTCGCGAAGCCTAGAAGAGTCCCTAGGGCCCTCTCCCGGCGCCGTAGCTTAGGGTCGATTTTTTTATATAGTCGTTTTTTTTTATCTATACTATAACCGAGGCATATAGAAAGCTTAATAAAAATTAGGTATTAAAGTACTAATTAGCTAAATATTACGCTTATATTCTATTATATATATCTTAGTATTAGATTTAAGAGTAAAGAGTTATAAGGTTAGAAAGAGAGTAGATTCTATCTAGCTTCTAAGAGGGAGGTCGTAGTAGTAGTAGTAGTAGTAGTAGTAGTAGTTGTATTAACGTCTATCTATACTAACTTTATAGCTAGTTTTACCTTCTATAGGGCTTATTAACGGGTAGAGTAGCTATCTTTTCGCTAGATAAATAAGATCCTTCGCTTTCTACCTAACTTTTATTATAAAACCTACTATTTACGGTTCCTCGTATCTCCCCCGGAATACCGCCGTTAATTTAAGGAGGTTTTAAAAGAGAAACTACCCCGTTAGTCCGAGGAGGTTCCTAATCTTCTCTACCCTCGTTATAGTTCCTAGATACTCCTAGCCCGCTGCTAGGCGGTAGTCGATAAAGTACTATTACGCCTTCTTAGCGCCGGAGAGAAAGGTCGGTAGGCTTGCTTATATATATAAGTAATAACTAAATAACCGAGGAAGTATAGATATCTAAGGAAGTATTAATCCGAGGATATTAGGTATAATTAATACCTTCTATATTTCCGTAAGAAGATTCGAGAAATAAGTTATATCTAAGGTAGTAAGGAAATAGTCTAATAGGTATATCCCTCCCTACTAAGAAAGACTTAGAACTATTACGGAAGTATTATTACTCTAGAAAGAATAGCCTCTATAGAGACTATCGTATTATAGACCCTCCTATCTTAGGAGCGCGATATCTAGCTAAATATTATTATTACTAACCGGGATAGCGCGATAGCTAAGGCGTAGATACTACTAACCGCGGATACTATCTTTACCGATAGGTAAGTAGGCACGGGCTTTATAGCGCGGTAGTAGTACGCTAGACTAGAATTAAAGGCTTTATAGTAATTAGGTAATAGATAGTATAATAGAGCTAAAATATAATAGTAGTAATGGCGGAATTACGAGC
The DNA here is from genome assembly GCA_011503125.2 of Botryosphaeria dothidea. Taxonomy (NCBI): domain Eukaryota; kingdom Fungi; phylum Ascomycota; class Dothideomycetes; order Botryosphaeriales; family Botryosphaeriaceae; genus Botryosphaeria; species Botryosphaeria dothidea. Next base: position 4,021,585 of record WWBZ02000051.1, on the reverse strand, counting down.
TATAGTATTCGTACTAGAATAGCTGGCCTAGCGCCCGCGGTAGATAAATATACTAATACTAAACCGTATCGTGTATACTTTCTAGATAGTTACGGATAGTATAAAGGCACTCTAGCGTTTAGGAACGTTATAAGTAAGCCTATTAGACTAATATCTAGTTAAGAGAATACGGGAGCTTATAGTTAGGATTAAAGTTAAGGGCGTAGTAGTTAAGTTTATATAGGTACTAGCTAATAGTAGAGTCGCCGGGAACGAGGCGGCATACTAAGCCGCTTAAGAAATAATAGTACCTAGGCTACGACTAACGATCGATAGGCGTAATAGACGGCGGGTAAGGGAAATAGTTAAGGCGCTAGTAAGGTAGCGGCTACGCTAGGATCGAGAGGATATAGTAGTAAAGCCGAGCCCGTAGGGGAAATATACGCGCAAGCTAGATGGAGCCTTTCTAGGATAATATATACTACGGCTATATAATAGCCTCGACGCGGAAAGTATAGCTATCCTTATCTAGTGTCGGACTAACTATAGCTTCCTCCGAGAATTTCTCTACTAGCTACGGAAAGAGGAATTAGGACGGTACGAGTATAGATAAGAAATGGAGATAGTACGGTATATCCTCTTAGTCTACCCGCGATAGTAGTAGGCCCGTAGCGAGTTAGAAAGCACGGTTAGAGAAAGGTGGGGAGATATTTTATATATACTTAGAGGGTAGAGTAGGAGGTAGGACTGGCGGACTAGGCAACCGGTCGATAGGCTAAAGGAACGATAGAGGCCGGATATACGGGTGGTTAAGGCGGTAATTTAATTTCTAAAATTAACTGCACGGCTATCCGGCCTAGATAGGACTAGCGGGGCGACGCAGCCGCCGTACGATTACTAAACGGAGTTAGGCTAAGAAGTAAGGCAAGGCAATAACGGATAAAAGGCGCGGCAATATATATAGGACGGCTCTTATATCTCTATAGAAGATATCGTAGCCTAAGTAGACTAATCTAATCTAATCTAATCTATATATCTTAGGGTGCGGGAAAGCTTATATAAAAGGGGAAGGACTTATATAGAGTACATTAAAAAAGTACGGTATATTCGAGCATATATCTTAGGGTTAGAGCCTTTGTCGACGTATTTAAGTCTAGAAAGTAGAAACCTATAGTAGTCAGTCGTGTCGCATGCGTAGGAACGGTTGCACGTGTCGAGCCAACTAGCTAGTTGCTTTAAACTCTCTTCTAAGCCTGTTAATACCGTTATAGGCGTGTAAGCGGAAAAAGGTTGTAGCGCTATAATCTTAACGTTAACTTTGACTACCATAAAACTTATCCGGCTATACTTATATTTTATATCCTATAACGTAATGGCGCTATAGTAAAGCCTGCTTAAAATATTATTGTCTGCTATAGTATAGCGGAAGAACCGAACGGCGAAGCGCTTTATATTATCTCTAAAAGTTATATCTAGTAAAGCTGTAACTGCCGGGAAGGTAGTACGCACGAATATTATATAAATTTAATAAAATCGGAATTTTAGATTGCCTAACCTTGACTACATAATTGTTAGATTTTAGAGTAAAGAGTATAAGGTTAGAAAAGAGAGTAGATTCTGCCTATCTCCTGAAAGGGAGGTTGGTAGGCTTGCTTATATATATAGGTAATAACTATATAACCGAGGATACTAAAGATCCGAGAGAGAGTGCCGATGCGGGGTTGGGTATTAAAGAGTGTTATTATATAAAGGATAGAACATTCGAGATAACTAAGATGCCTAAGGTAGTAAGGCAAGAAAGTCTAATACACCCCCTTTACGACGTATACGTATTAGGAGGGTCGTAATAGTAAAAGCAGTATTAAGCGTGAGAAATTAAGCAGAGTAGTTAGTTATCTTATAATTTAGTAGTAATATCTTCGAGTCTAATCTATTAAAGAAAGTATTAATATTTCTGTTTATTAAGAGGTTTCGTAAGTCTATCTGCAATTATTTCTGCAGTAGGGATCCAGGAGATTAAGATATTGCCTTATTATACTTCCTGGCGTAGCCAGTGGCTATGGATTTGGACGTGACGAAGTTTCGTAATAAGCTTGTAGGTCTCTTCATCAAGCAGGCGGATTGTTTAAGTGTTATCACACTGGATCTTTGTGTGATATCTAGTCGAGAAGTCGATTGCTTTGAAGAGGTTTTCCCACTAGATAGTTTCCTTGGCGGTAGTTGAGAGAGCGAGTAATTCTACTTCGGTGCTGCTGGTCGTAACAGTGCGTTGTTTGGCTACTTTCCAGTCGATAGCTCCTCCAAAGAGTCGGAAAAGAAAGCCTTGAATACTTTTTCTTGTATCGATATCCGAAGCAAAGGAGGCGTCGCTGGAAGTAATGAATAGATCCTTAGTGGACTGAGTGAAGCCTGAGAAAGTGAGAGCGTAGCTTCGAGTGTGTGATAGATAGATAGATAAATTCAATTTTAAGCTGATTTAGCTCCCCGAAGGGTCTATGCAGCTGTGGCTATCTGTAAGGGTATATAGAAGGGGAAACCGTGGCTACTTTCTTGGGATAGCCCGGGTAAAAACCTTCCCTATCTACAATAGTAGTATCCGCAGATACTCTATTTAGTATGGTTTTTCTATATACCGGTAGCGGTGTCTAAAGTAGGAAGAGTAGCTAAGAGGGAGGAACTGTAGAGAGAGGTAACTGTAAATCTTAAGACTAAGCCGTAAGAAGTCCCGGCTTACCTATTTATAAGCGCTGGTAAAGCGCTCTTAAAATTTATTTTTAGAAGCGCCTAGCTGGCCCTTCTCCCCCTTGTTACCGCTAGAGAGAACGCGGGTACGTATGCTTTTATAGTGGGACGTACATGCCACTTATGGCCCACCCTAACCACCTGTGGATTTTCCCCCTTATTACCGCTAGGGAGAACGCGGGTACGTGTGCTTTTAACGTGGGACGCATATGCCACGAGTAGGTAAGCGGTCTAAGATTCGAACTTAGAACCTGTGCCACCCTAGAAAGGCCAGGCAGGAAATCATACAATTGTATCTATGTACAAAGTTGTAGTAGGGTTCGACATGCCTATAACCTCCAGTCTCCCAAAGGTCTATCTAGGCCCCTACCCCAGTTTTCAGCCGCTTCTCATTGCGGCCTCCATAGTCAGGGCCGGGCTAAACCCCTCCTGCCTAAGTAATCCCTGTTTACTCCTTAAGCATGCATCGCCGGCGCTCTGTCCTAAAAGCTCCTAGTTGTTCATTCTCGTTTACTTTAGCGTTGGTTTGGAGGCGAACAGTCCCGTCTCTATGCATACCGACACGCGCATCCGTTCTCTCGAGCCACGCAGCAGTCTCTCCGGCCAGGACGTGATCCTGCCTGCCATCCAGGTGCACCGAGGGTCAGAGCCCAGCGAAGGGGTGAGGTCCTCGGAGCCAGCAGTGGCTGCTGCGCACTACGCCCCGCGGGCAGCCCAGGTATCGTGCAGGGGCGCAACACCCTATACTCACCAGGTCCCCGTTTCGCGTTGCCTGTAAGGGTCTCCCCATAACAGGCCGACCGTGTCTTGCAGAAGGGGTAACGGACTAGATCCCACGCCGGGCGACCTGCTCCACCCGCTCCTACTAACCAAGCTTGTATCCCCTCTTGTCCTGAGCTGGCCTGTGTTTCTAACGTGTTGAGTCTCTGCGCGACTGGCCTGTGACTCCTCGAGAGCCTCCCCTTACCGCTGGCCTGTGTCATCGTCATAGGTTGCGTGCTCCACGCCTATTAAGACCCTCCGTTGAGTCGCCTAGACGCCTCGAGTGTGTGATAGATATTCAAGAACTCGTTGAGCGAGATGAAGGTGCTGAGCTGAGGGATTCTGTAGGTGTTCAGAGAGTCGTGATGCTGCGTGTGTAATATCTGGTCTGGTGTGGACTGCAGCGTAGTTGATTGATCCGACTTTCTGCTGAAAAGCGTATATATCTTAATCCGTAGCTTTATCGGGATTCTGAGTGATAGGTTCATCAGGAGGGAGAGGAACTGAGCGCTTCGAGTCCTCTTTAACGTTGAATTTCGCAGCGAGTTTAGCGATATAGGAGTCTTAGCATAGCCAGAGTTTGCGCTCGTCTCTGTTTCGGATAATTCTGATTGCTAGAAACCATTGGAGTTCGCCAAGGTATCGCATCTCGTAGATTTCGAAGAGTTTTCGTTGGAATTCATCGATATAAGCAGTGTAATCCCTGTGGTAGATGATAACGATATTATCCACGAAGAAGAATAGGACTATATGTTCGTTTATGAATAGGCAAGGAGCTTTTGGCACTTTAGTAAGGCCGAGATTTTGAAGTGTTTTTGACAAGTGCTTTTGCCAGAGAGCTGGTAATTATTTAAGTCCATATAATGCTCGTAGGAGTAGGAGAACGAGTCCGTCCTTGATTTTCATGCCTAGTGGTGGTTTATAATATATTTCCTCGTCGATTGGGACGTGTAGATACGCATTAATAACATCGTACTGCCTTGATTCAAGGTCGAAAGCAGCCATGATTGCCATAAGTCCTCTAAAGATTCGTGCAGCAAGCGTGGCAGCGTAGGTATCCTAAGCAGTTGATTGAAGGTCTCCTCTAACACAGAGTCGAGCTTTGAACTTAATAAGGTATCCTTCTTCGTCGAACTTATACTTGAATACCCAGGTGAGTGGAATAATCCGTTTCTTTGCCTTGTGTGCTTGAGTAACTAGGACTTGTATCCAGGTTTAGATTTACTCAAGTTTCTGGATTTCCTCGAGGAGTAAGGCAAAAAAATCGTCCTTAAATAGATAATTAAGGAGTTCCTCGAAGTTCTTTGGCTCTGGTAGAAGATTATCTCGATGAACTTTAGACTTAGGTTTTGGAGTGTTAATTGCAGCTAAGAACGCGTTATAGAAAGTCGATTTTGGTTATTCTTAAGCTTAAGCAAGTGTTGCAGTATATGCTTCTTTTCGTGGTTTTCGAGGCTTTCTAAAAGGGTCATTGCTGTAGTTTGGATTTTGATTCCGAGAACTTCGTGAGCTGTTTTCTGGAATGATAGTTTCTTTAGTAAATGTGGCTGAGATATCTGCTCCTCGTGGTGCTCTATTGCCGGGAGCAGCGCCTGGTTGAGGTGGAGTGTCATATTGGGCAGGTAGTAGAGGTCCGAGTCGTTGTTCAGTTTGCTCTTGCTCTTGCTCTTGTTCTTGTTCTTGTTCTTGTTCTTGTTCTTGTTCTTCTTCTGATTCGAGAGGTCCTACTTCAGGTTCTACTGATTCTGAGGGTGTGGGTAGCGTTTGAGTTGATGGGTCTTTCTCAGCTTGAGATTGTTGGTTTGTTGTCTGATTGTATTGATTGAGGGTAGAGGATTCAGGTTCTTCCTGAGGCATAAGACCATAGATTAATAGCAGAGCAGGAGTATTGAGAGTCTCAATTATCTCCTTTCCAAGGGTTTTACCGATATTAGTCTCTAATGGATCGAAGAAGCTGTTTTCGTCAAAAGTGACGTCTCTGGTCCGTATTACTTTATCCTGGCTTGGGATCCAGATGCGGAAGATGTTGGTCGAGTCGTACCCAACAAGATATCCGATAAATACTCGTTCAGCAAGCTTATGAGTGCGTGGAAGATCTTTGCGTAGAGAGTAGGCTTTGCATCCGTAGGCTTTAAGATGCGAGAGATTTGGTCTATTGCCAGTGACTCTTTTAAAAGGTGTAATCTAGCCGAGTTTCTTGAGTAGAGTCCTATTATAGATATAGGCGGCGGCTCGGATAGTTTCAGGCCATAGTCTTTCTAGAAGGTTTGCGCCAATTCGCATGGCTCGTGCTCTAATGAGAAGTACACCCCCTGAGCGTTCAGAGTATCCGTTTTGCTCGGGTGTTGCAGGAGCTGAGGTTTTAAGGGTAATTCCATGATCCATAAGATAGGAGAGAAAGGTATTTCCGAGTGTAGTTTCTCTATTAGTTCTAAAGAAGATAACCTTGCCCTGGTAGCGGATCTTAATGATTTTAAGTCTATAGATGGCTAGTTCAGAAGTGTCTGATTTATGCCGGTATGTGAATGGGAGGATGAAGTTTAATAATGAGTAAGCAAGATAAGCTATCCATTTATCTCCGTTATAAGCTGGTATAAGCTGGAGAAGATCGAATGTAACGCGTGAGAAAGGCTTAGTTGGTTCTTCTTCTTTATCTGAAGATCGAGAGACGATTCTGTGAGCCTTTAATAGAGCACAGGTTTCGTAGTACTGGAGTGGTTATTCAGATAGTAATGGAGTGATTTGTGTTCCTTCGGTGGATTCTTCGAGATGTTGAAGAGTTTCCTGGCTAGCGTGGCCAAGGATACGGTGCCAGTTGGTGATGTATGCGGCTTTGGTTGCGAAAGCAGTTAGTTAAGTTACGAGAAGTGTCGAATAATAAGCTTGAAGAGGTGCTGTATTTCGTTTAAGGTAGAAGTATCCGTTGTGTCGTTCAGTGAAGCAGAGCGTCTGATTGTTCTTGCTAAGAGTTCCAGTCCTTGGGTTCCAGTCGATTCCTGCTTCAAGAGCTTTGTCAAGCGATATAAGATTAGCCATGAAAGATGGAGACATTGCAACATCTTAGAGAGTGATATGGCCTTTACTAGATGGTGTCTTAACGTTAATAGTGACTATCCCATAGGCAGTGATTGGTACAGTTGTTTCTCCACAGGTGAGGTATTCGTCTGGTTCAGCAGCTCTGGTTTGTTTAAATCTATCCTGCATGGATCGGTTGCAGATATGATGATCTGTTCTAGAGTCGAGAATCCAGGATGACTGAAGAGAGGTATTAGCTCTCCTTATAGAGTAGCTGATAACAGAGAATAAGGCGACCTCGATTAAAGGTAATTTGCTTTGAACGTTAGGTATTAGAGTTGCAGTCGTGTTTGTAGTGGATGGAGAACCGAGTTGTCTTTCCTTTTCTCGATTTAGTGCATAGTCGATTCGTGCCTTGATTTTTGGATCCTTGAGTTTCTCGTTGACACGTGTTTAAGCAGCCTTATTTGGTGTCTAGTGCTTGGGCCGTATGTCCTCGTTTAGGTAGAAACAGTCCTTATACCAGTGATTGAGTCCACAGATACAAGGTGGCTTTTCGTTGTTTTCCTATTCCTTGCCCTTGAAAGTGGCCGGGAAGGCTGAGTGCTTCGAGGATTTGGATGGTTTCTCGAGATTCTCGATGCGTAGGTGTTGCCTATAGTCTTCAACAGCTTTATGAAGGGTTGGCTTAGTTTCTTGGCCTCGTAGAAGGTGCAGTTCCATCTAAGAGTAGGTGGAATCGATTCCTCGAAGAGAGAGGAGAAAGTCTCTGACTAGTCGGTCGTCTTTGACTTGTGGCAAGTCGCGTTGCTTAGCCTTAGTGTAGACCTCTTCCCAAGATTGAAGCCATTTCTCAATGTTCTGGTTGGATGGACCTCGCTTGAGCTGATTATACTACTGTTCGAGTTCCAGATCTATAGCTTCGTTAGTTAGTGCAAGTTTAGCTTTAAGCGTTGTCAGATAGGTCTAAGGATAATTATCCGAATCCGTATTGCTGATGTACGGGAGCAGATTTGTGGCGATTAAGTCCTGGATGTAGGTTGCAAGATTAGTAAGTGCCTTTTGTTATTTTTCGTAGAGTGCGTAGTCTACGCGGTAGTTGCTTATCTTATAGTTATAAGTGAGCTTCTTATCAGCAGTAACTGTGCCTTGAATTATTAGTTTCTTAGGTTTGGTTGTGCCCTGAGGTTTGGTTGTTAGTGAAGGATCAACGAGGCTCTAGATGTCAGTGTTCTGGGCTCTTCCTTTCACCAGGAATAACTAGTAATTCTAGTCCGAAGACTTGGTGAGTATGTGGGATTTGGTAGAGTCTCCCATGTTGTCTATAAGTTGTTGTTGGTCTAGTTGGATTCGAGCAGAGGTGGTAGCCAGTGTGGCTCCGTGTTGAGTTGTTGGTTCAGTCGCCGTAGCCTATAACCGGGCAGAAGCCGTAGATGATAGCAGTTACGTGTTAGTAAAGAGTACTCAGTTGAGTAGGAGAGTTGATTAGCAAAGAGCTAAGAAGTGGGGTAGTCTTGGCGTCCAGCCGTAGCGTCCCCCGGGCTCATAACTGTTGGATTTGAGAGTAAAGAGTGTGAGGTTAGAAAAGAGAGTAGATTCTGCCTGTCTCCTGAGAGGGAGGTTGGTAGGCTTGCTTATATATATAAGTGATAACTAAATAACCGAGGGAGTGTAGATATCCGAGGAAGTGTTGATCCGAGGATATTGGGCATGATTGATGCCTTCCATGTTTCCGTGAGAAGATTCTAGAAATGAGTGATATCTGAGGCAGTAAGGAAATAGTCTGACAATAAGGAGGTATAGTTTCCCCTTAAGACTGGATAACGCGCTATAGAGTCTTATAAGAAATAGTTTTCGGATAATAGGGGGTATAAGAAGGCGCGGGGGAAGACGACCGGGGACGAGAACGTAAAGAGGGTATAACGAGGGACTTATAGAAGTAAGTAACAACGTAAGACACGAGAGATACTTATAGATCTTCGGGTCGAAGATCCCTAGGGAGGAGATAGTGTTACGGACTCTACTATAGACACTCGTTCGAGATATAATAAGCGATAAAGAATAGCACGGTCGCTCGATCTTAGGCAACCCTACGGATTAGAAACAACTAAAAGTCCGGACCTATAGTAATACCCTTAACTATTTGCCGCCCGACCCACAGGAATAACGCGACCATCTTACTCCCTTAAACTCCGACGCCCTTACAGAGTCTTACTCCCCTTAGCGTACTACTTTTCTAGATATATATAGACTACACACACTTATAGTAGATAGGACCTTCGTAGTCAATTCCAATTATTGCTTAACACCTACCTTATTTACCTTCCCTACCTAACTACGGCTGCTATCCCCCTGTACAAGTAATATCCCGATAGCGGTAGCAAAACCCTTAGACGCTGTGCACCTCCCCGATACCTAAGTCCCTTAAGCTCCTTTATTCCTTAAGACCTAGCGTAACAATGCCGTACAGCTGCCTTCGGCGGCTGGGACGGTCTATAAATCCATTATTATCATTAATATCACTATATTGGCCCGTAATCACATACTTTATTTGCTTTTGTTTATACACGCGTTCTTTCTTTACTTTTTGTCGCACCATACACTTACCCCTACACACCTCATTTACTCCTATTATGCGTATTTCCGTAAATCCGATTATTACATGTATATAGCAGACCTTAGTAGCAATAATAAGAAAACAAGCGGCGTCTTCTTTCTCGCACCGTTTCATAATAGCTTAGTTATTATTACTCTTATGAGAGGCAAGCGGGTTACCTACTATTAAACAGTGCAAAGCGATTAAATTGTACACTACTAATTCTTGGAATGAGCAGCTAGAGTAGGTTCTTAAATACATGATTCTTAAGAAGTAACGTGATAAAGCAAAGTGGTAGATTGCGTGTGCAGTGTTTGAGAAGGCGTTTGTGTTGGACTATGAACTGTTAGGAGAAACAGGGTCTTATTGTACCAAGGATCAACAGCGAAAATTTGCTAGATAGCTACTATATAAGAGGCTGCAGGGTCACCTACCCTCCTCCTCATGCCACTCATCATCTGGTAATGCGAATAATCCACAATTCAACAGTTTGAGTGAGATTTTCGCCTTGGTGTATAAGAAAAAGTAAAGAGAGCTCGGCAACTGATCGCGGCAAAGAAAGCGAAGGTACTTGGAGTTTGACACTAAACTGAATACGAAGTACTGCCTGAGAAATAAGGGGATTCTGGTTGACACCTACCCTCTTCCTCTTTATGCCGATCATCAATAGATTATCGTTGTTCATCAACAATTCAACAATATAGAATTTCTAGTTATACTTTAGGAGAGTACCCCTGCTAGAAAGGAAAGATTTTTATATAATAACCGTAAGGAGTTAGCTTTATAAGTCTGTAGTAATAAGCGTAATTTAGTCGGGTTTCTTTAAAATTAATGTTAGAATTATTTTACTCTTATGCAGGACCAGGTAATTAATAAGGGTTTTAGTTTACTTTCAAACTAAGTTCATTAAAAAAGATTTTACAAAAGGTTATTTTATATGAGGGGGGAAACCTTTTTAAAAACCCTTCCTCTCTATTTGGGCGTCCTCCCCACCGAAAACCTTGGGAAAAATTCCGAGGTGTTGCACTCCAATGCGCGCAGGTTCCAGATTCAAAGACCCCGCAGTTATCTCTTTCTTCAAAACTATGCAATATCTAACAGCAGTAACGGTATGTTTCATCACTATCAATAGTATACTATACAGCTAAAATAGTATACTATACAGCTAAGTCTGTTCTGGTCGATCGAAGCTTGGCGACTCATGGCAAGGACTCGGAGATTGCCGAGAATTTCACTAAATATGTGTATAAAACCCATTCCGAGCTTGTTAAATTCACACATTCGAAGGAGGATGTGTAAATACAACATTGTGAAAGATTCCCCGGTCCGGTTTCGGGGGAACGCGGTCCCATCCTTAATAAAAGACTTTTAGACGCAAATCTAAATAGTTAGTCTTAACCATTTAAAAAAAATACTAAGGACTGCTGTTTATATTAGACTAACTTCTCGTTCATCTCGCGAAATTTCTCTCAATAAGGAAGAGTTGACCACTTTCTCGCAAAGAGCTTCAAAAAGTATGCTGACACTATCAAATTATGCCTGAAATCGCTTGCCCTTACCGAGGAAAACTCAGGATGAGACCAGATACACATAGCATTTAATCCCTATGATTAGCTTCTTAATCACGAAAAGTATATTAAATGGGAAACCGGATGCTACGGACTCCTATAGGTTAAGGGCAAATCAAGTACTATGAAGTCGACTTTAATGATGGTCCTCCTTCAGAAGTCGCAGCAAAATACGAGAATAGACGAGCATTTACGAGCATCCTTCTTCGTTTACAGTCATAAATCCGATATATAGATGCCCAAACTTAAGAGGTCTACTTTTAGAACATTAAGTCTATATAGGCTTACCTTCTAAGAGTTAATAGTATGAGCGCTTTTAGGGATTAGCAGAAGTTAATAGAAATTAATACCAGGTTTCATACACAAGTTCGACTATCATGGTATTAATACTATTTTTAATATTTGTCATTAGTCTAATAATTTATTAACTACTTCTATTAAGTCGTAGATAGTCTCTAGTTACTCAAGGACTTAGTCAGTTATTCACTCATTATAACTAATTTATCGCATTTACTTTATCAGAAGTCAATATATTTTACTAGTTTAACTCTACGTTTATTTTCGTCTTATTTTAGCTCTAGCCTATAGTTCTAAGCTTTAAGATTATATATAGAAATTATTCAGGTATTTAAGTGAGTATCCCTCTACTACTTTAGTACTCTCTATCTTTCCTACCTCTTAAGTAGCATTTATTATTACTACGCCAGTACTCTTTACTATAATCACTAGAAATTACTTCGCTATCTTGCGTGTCAAAATATCTTCACTACCACTAGTTGTAACGCTACCTACGATATAAAATTCCCTTAAATTCTGCTAATATTTCTAAAGGAATATCGAAGATGGACGTCGGTCTTCCCATTCTCCCAGCGAGCGGTGCTGGTACTGCTGGTCTCATGGCCGCCGTTGGAAACCCACAAGGGTGCCAACAGGTTGACAGCTGCACCGGGAATACAGGCTTGCCTAGCCTAACCGGAACTGGGACGACTCAGATGACGAAGTTCGAATGCACTACGCCTGAAAATCACATGGGTCAGTGCGGGTCGACGCAGAACAATGTCTTTGTCGTCGTCGCGTCAATTAACTGGGAAACTACGAGCACCAATCCGGATCCTATTTTCAACGTTATCCTTGCCGACAGCTACAAGACGTCCTTGCCAGCCTGCGTCGCTATTCAGGAAAAGGATCAAACATATTCTTACCAGTTCACTCAAGGCTCGACCGAATGTTTTATTGACCAATTTAATGTTTTGAAACACCTGGATGGAGCTACCGTCTACCTGACTGTCAATCCAAAAGGAACTATTCAACTATTCCAAGGATAAGAAGTCCTTTTCTCTCGGCACTGATTGGTTGAAGGGGTACTAGCGTTGGAGGAGTCTTGAAATTGTTTCTAGGATAGCTATGCTACTCACGTTAAGCTAGTTCTACGCCTTTGGGATACTATTGCACTGTTAATGAATGATAATTCATTTATAATTGGTATGGAGAGGAAGAGGTTAGGTGACCCACTTGCCTCTTATACAAGTGATTGTAGCTAAGCTACATGGCGAGATATAAATAGTCTTCAAAACGAGTGATATCCAACAGATGCTTATCTATGCCTCAACGTGCCCGTGATGAGCCTGTGGTGTTGGCCGGCAGCATAAGCAAATTGATAGAATAAAATAGGTGAATCAATCATAATGAGTGAATGTGTTGCGATGGCAGCGGTATAGAGATAGCTTGTGGAAAGATGTTCGATTCTTGTTGGATTTGAGAGTAAAGAGTGTGAGGTCAGAAAAGAGAGTAGATTCTGCCTGTCTCCTGAGAGGGAGGTTGTAGTAGTAGTAGTAGTAGTTGCATTAACGTCTATCTGTACTAGCTTTACAGCCAGTTTTGCCTCCCATGGGGCTTGTTGACGGGTGGAGTAGCCACCTTTTCGCTGGACAAATGAGATCCTCCGCTTCCTATCTAATTTTTATTATAGATAGATAGATAAATTCAATTAAGCTGATTTAGCTTCCTTACGGGTCCATGCAGCTATGGCTATCTGTAAGGGTATATGGAAGGGGAAACCGTGGCTACTTTCTTAGGATAGCCCGGGTAAAAACCTTCCCTATCTACAATGGTAGTATCCGTAGATACTCTATTTAGTATGGTTTTTCTATATACTAGTAGCGGTGTCTAAAGTAGGAAGAGTAGCTAAGAGGGAGGAACTATAGAGAGAGGTAACTATAAATCTTAAGACTAAGCCGTAAGAAGTCCCGGCTTATCTATTTATAAGCGCTGGTAAAGCGCTCTTAAAATTTATTTTTAGAAGCGCCTAGCTAGCCCTTCTCCCCCTTATTACCGCTAGAGAGAACGCGGGTACGTATACTTTTATAGTGGGACGTACATGCCACTTATGGCCCACCCTAACTACCTATAGATTTTCCCCCTTATTACCGCTAGGGAGAACGCGGGTACGTATACTTTTAACGTGGGACGTATATGCTACGAGTAGGTAAGCGGTCTAAGATTCGAACTTAGAATCTATGCTACCCTAGAAAGGCTAGGTTACCGTAAAAGTATACCCTACTAGTATACTACCCCGCCTTTCTCCTTATATAGTAACTAAAATAAAGAAGTAGCGAGTCTCGAGTATTTCTTAATAAATCGGCGATAAAAATTAGTAAAACTAAGAAAAGACTAAATATTAGTAACGTTCCTAGGTACTTTCTAATTCTTAACGGTATCGATCTTAGCCGGGTCTATACTAAGTCCTTTAGAAGAAATAACGAATCTAAGAAACTTAGTTAAGGTAACGAAGAACTCGTACTTCTCGCCTTTTATATAAAGGCCTACTTGTAATAGCTTGTATCCGGTGTACTCGCGGAAATATAGTAGCATTACTATCTACGAGAAGACTAAGCTAAAGAGAAAAGAAAGAAAGGTTTAAGTAAGATAGCGCTACTTATATATCTCTCTAGAGTCCCTTTTATTAGTAGCGAGTTATAGGGTTTTCTTATTAAGCTTTATTAAGCTTTAGGGTCCTCTTAACCTAAGGTCTCGCCGCAGGATCTATCTAAGGCACCCTTAGGGTTTAAACCGTAATACTACTTAGAGAAGCGTTTTAAGAACTAATCGAACGTATTAGTCGTATTTCTCTCGATTCTTAGAGTAAATTAAGACGTCGTCTAGATAGACTACGTAAAATCTATCTAGAAATATTTAAAATATATCGTTAACGAATTATTAATAAGTAGCCGGGGCGTTAGTTAAACTAAAGGGTATAACGGTATACTTAAAAAGATCGTAACGAGTACGAAAGATAGTAAGATATTTATCGCCTTCTCGAATACGAATTAAATTAAATACTCTACGAAGATTAAGTTTCGTAAAGATCTTAGCTTTTTAAAGCTAGCGGTATAAGGTAGCAAAGCCGAAATAATAGTATTACTTTTAACTAAAAATCTATATATAAGAAGAAAAAATATAACTATACTAAAAAATCGACTCTAAGCTACGGCGCCGGAAGAGGGCCCTAGAGACTCTTCTAGGCTTCGCGAGTTCTAAAATAGTACTTAAGATAACTATAGCCGCGAAGTAGTTAATATAGAGAATATAGGAAGAGGCGAATAGCCTCTCCTAGTAACTACCTCTACTTAGCCCTAATATATCTCTAAGAAACCGTAGAGTACCTAGTATAGCGTAGAATACGTTAAGAGAGCCTTAAAAATAGTAGATACCCTCCTCTAAGCCCTATAAACATCCGCTAGCCTCTCTTTAGTCCTCTCTAGCTAGGTAAAAAATTTTCTCGATATTACTAAGATAATCTTCTAGAATTATATTACTATCTACTAGAAGGTAGCTACTAAGAAGCTAGGCCTTAAAAATATTCTTAAAGAGGTTTAATAGGTCTAAAAGATAGTTAACCGTATCTAGGCTACCTCTATATCTATACCTAATACTCGTAGTTAAATATAAATTATAGCCTAAGTAGCCCCGAAGCCTCCTACCCCCCTAGCTACTACTAAACTTATTCTCTACTTTCTAGAGATAGTAAATAGATAAGAAATAGCTAAGCTCTTAAATAAGATAATTATTAGAAAGATTTAGATAGAAAAAAGCTAGGCGTATAAGAAAGTATTTACTACTAAGAAGCTCCCTAGTAGAGACGTTAGAATCTTTATACTAGATAAAGTAACTAGAATAGCCCTTCTCTAGAACTAGAAATAGACTATAGAACTAGGAAAAGAAGTTAGGCCTAACTAGTAGCTATACTTAGTACTAGTATATAACGTTTCTTAAGAAGAAATCGATACTATAGACTTCTAAGCTATCTAAACTATCTAGAAGTAAAATCTATCTCTATATCTAGAACTACGTATTAGTAAGCTAGTCTAGCTAAAGAGAAAGCTTCTAAAGAGAAAAACTTACTCGGCTATTATCCTTAGTACTATAAACCTTAAAACCGCTAACTAGATTATTAATAAGAGGCTTATTATTAACTTTACTATCTATATAGCGTAGTACTATAACGTAGTCTTTATAGTAACCTAGTATTTTAAGTACTAGGCCTACGGTTATATTACTAACTATTATAAAAAGAAGGAAAAGTACGGATAGTATAGTAAGGTATATAATACTAGGAACTACTCTAAGAAAAGTATATAGTACGTAAACTACTCTTAAAGATATATAGCCTAGAGTAACTCCTATCTAGTACGTAGAGCCTACTATACTAAGGCCGTCTAGGCCCGCCTAGTAGTACTAGAAAGGCACTAGAAAGGACCCCTAATAACTAAAATATAGCCTTAAACTAATTAGTTAACCGTTAGACTAAGAAAGAGAATTAGGAAGAAGAAGTCGGTTAAGAGGGGACTAGGTAGGCTAAGAGACTTAAGCCGCCCTCCGCCTTCTAACTAAATAAGGTTTACCGGACTTAATAGCTTATAATACGCCTTAGAGAAGCCCGCGGGAACTCTCTTCTTATAGCCTATACTATTAGCTCTCTCGTAGCCGGACCTAGAGATAGAAGGAAGTTAATATTAGATATAGGCTCTCTCTCTATTATATAGTATAACGTTTATAAAAGTAAGAATAGAGTAATACTCCCGCTCTTTAAGAAAGTAAACCTAAAGATCTACTATATTTTAGCTATCTAGAAACCTTAGAGAAACCCGAGGGTTAAGATAATAGTAAGATATTCTATCTACTATATAGTTTTTCCCTAGAAGAGAGTAGTAAAAACCTACTTCTTTATAAGTAAGGCTATTAGCCCCGACTCCTAGTAAGTAATATTCTATTTACTAGATTTTATTATACTATTTCTTATTACTAGAATATATATAATCTATATCTATAACTACTATAATTCCCCGCTAGCCTCTTATACTAGTATAGCGCTAAAAATCCTATCTCTTCTATCGGAAGTTCTTAGAAAACTAGGAGAGTATATTCTCCTAGGGGACTTTAACCTCTACTATCCTATCTAGGAAGATATAACCTTCCTAATATACTATATCCTAGCGGATAACCTAATTAAGATAGCTACCGTAACTAATCTTAATCTAGCTCTTTTAAGGGGTACTATTACTAGACGAGATAGTAGTAGCGAGAGTACTTTAGATCTTATCTTTATATTACGGTAGCTAAAAAAGAGAATTCTTAGCTATAGAGTTAGCTAGAAACTCGAATTATTCTCTAACTACCTATCTATCCTTACTATACTTAATTTTTCTCCTACCTTCGTAGAACTACGCCTTCTAAGACCCTAGTAGAAGAAAGTAGACTAGAAGAGAACTAATAATATACTCTAATTAAAGCTCGAATATCTTAAAGTAGCCCCTCTTAATACTAAAGTAGACCTAGATTACTTTACTATACTACTTTAGAAGGCTATCTAAAGAATAATCTAAAAGACTATTTTAATAGCGAGATCCTCGCCCTAGACCTCTATATAATAGATAAAGAAGTATTTGGACCTAGTATACTAGACTAAAGTAGCTAGAAGAAAATAGACGGCTATAGAAAGAAAGAAGAACTAGATAGTATACTAAACTATTACTAATAGTAAGAAAAGGTAGATTAGAAGAGATAGAATAAAAGTATAGCGTAGAATAGTAGCTAAGATTACTTCGGACCTATCTATACTCTAGAAGCTCTTAAAGTAGATAAGAATAAGAGTACTAGAACCTCTAGCTCTATTTTAGTTTCTACCTCTCTAGAGAGTAGATAAATAACTATATTACGATAACTAGTCTAAGGTAGAAATTTTTACTAACTAGTTCTTTCTACCTTCTAGGACTACTAACCTCTTAGACTTAGATAGATATATATACCTAGTACTAGTAGAGATTCTCTAAGACCTTACTAAAGAGTAGATTCTCTATATTATTAAGAAGCTTCCTCTAAATAAGGTACTAGGCCTAGATAATATTACTAATAGGTTCTTAAAGTAATACGCTAAGATACTAAGAAGACCCCTTACTAGGCTCTTCTAGAAATACCTCGTACTTAGATACTATTCTAGATAGTTTAAAAGCTCTATTACTATAGTCCTTAAAAAACTATAGAGGAATAACTATACTAAAGCTAAGTTATTTAAGCTAATTACTTTACTTAATACGCTAGAGAAGCTACTTAAGAGAATTATAGTAGATAGAATCTTCTAGGCTATTAAAGTATATAGCCTACTTCCTAATATATAGATAGAAGCTAGGAGAAATAGATCCGTAGTAGTAGCTCTTAATCTACTTATAGAATAGATCTATACTATCTAAGTATAAGACCTAGGGCTAGTAGCTTTAGTTCTTAGCCTAGATATCTTAGGAGTATATAACTACGTATCTTATAGAAGGCTTCTCTATAATATAAGAATAGTAAAACTCCTAGAATAGGTAGAAAGATTTACCCGATTCTTTCTATAGGACCGTACTACTTAGCTATCCTTCGGAGACTTTACTAGTCTACTAATCTAGATCTTAACCGAGATTTTCTAGGAATTCTTACTATCGCCGATACTCTACCTATTCTTTACTTCTAATCTACTTATATAGCTACGTAGAAGTAATACCTTCCTTCTTAGATTCGTTAATAATACTAATATTCTAACCTTTAGTAGATCTATAGAATAGAACTATAGGATACTAGAGGGAGTATATTAAATTTACGAGTACTAGGTAGCTACCTACGGGTTAGCTTTCTCGCCCGATAAGTATTATCTTATTTATTTTATAAGAAAACTAAGGAGATTTAATATAGTAGTAGAGATCCGTATCCCTAGATTTACTAGATACCTAGAGCCTATAATTAAGATTTTAGGAGTCTACGTAGATAATAAGCTTAGATAGAGGCTCTATATTAGAAAAATAGGAGCTAAGATAATTAAATAGTATATATCTCTCTCTAGACTCGTAGCGTCTACCTAGGAAGCCTTATTTACTAAAGCTCGTTATATCTATACGGCCGTAGTAAGGCTAGTTCTTACCTACGGCTATAGAGTATAGTATATCCTAGAGGAAATCCTAGAGTAGAGAAAAATAACTATCTAGCTACTAAAGAAGATCTAAAACTAGTACTTACGTACTATCTTAGGGGCGTATAAGTTAACTAGTATATAAACCTTAGAGTATAAGATAGGAATTCCCCTACTCTTACTATACCTAGACGAACTAGTACTAGCCTAGGCTATTAGAGCTAGGAATAGCCTAGTCGTAATAGTAGTAGAGGAAACTTACTAGAGTATTAAATAGATAGCTCGGGCTACTCTAAGTACTAGAGGCGCTACTAGCCCTACTAGAAGAACCCTACTTAGAAAAAAGATAAACTTACTTCTTAACTACTATCTCTCTACCTACTAGAGTCTCTTAGAGCGAACGAAGCTACGTATAGTATATAGAAATAAGTAGAAGAAGAGATAGATAAAGTCTACTAGCTAGGAAAGATAAGATAAACTAGTAGCCTAAAGTATATAGTAGAACCTAAAAATTAGATAAATTTATAGCGAACTATCTAAGCTATAAAGTATACTCGCTACCCTACTACGTATAGAGTATATTAGATTAGAGAACTTTCTCTTAAGGCGTAAGGTACTAGAGTATCTTAGTCCTATCTATCTATACGGCTAGTATAGATAAACCCTAAAGTATATCCTTCTCTTCTACCCCTACTTCTAATAAAATAGAATATAGATACTCTAAAGGGTAGAGACTACGGACTACTACTCTCTCCTCTTAATAAAAAAGAGGATTAAAGTAGTAATAGGCTAGTTCCTACGCCTAGGGCTACTTAGTTAGTTTAGTCTTACTAGGAAACTAATCTAAGAGAATAACTAAGAAGAGGAACTAGAAGGACTATTAGAAATACTAGAACCCGGATAACTACGAGGATAAGAACTAAAGAGGTAGAGCTAGTAGGCGAATATAGAGCTACTATAGTAGCCGCTACTAGTAAGAAGGAAAAATAGAACTAGTAGAGATAAATAGGCCTAGATAGAAAGGAGAGGTTTTTACTAGGCGATAAGGTTTTCCCTCTCGAGTAAAATAACTATAGATAGCTAGCCTTATATAGACCCGTAAGAAAGCTATATCGGGAAGAAATAAATTTATCTATCTATCTATCTATCTATATATAAGAAGATAGTCCTACTAGAAGAACCCTACTTAGAAAAAAAGTAAACTTACTTCTTAACTACTATCTCTCTACCTACTAAAGTCTCTTAGAGCGAATAAAGCTACGTATAGTATATAGAAATAAGTAGAAGAAGAGATAGATAAGGTCTATTAGCTAGGGAAGATAAGATAAGCTAGTAGCCTAAAGTATATAGTAGAACCTAAAAATTAGATAAATCTATAGCGAACTATCTAAGCTATAGAGTATACTTACTATTCTACTACGTATAGAGTATATTAGACTAAAGAACTTTCTCTTAAGGCGTAAGGTACTAGAGTATCTTAGTCCTATCTATCTATACGGCTAGTATAGATAAACCCTAAAATATATTCTTCTCTTCTACTTCTACTTCTAATAGAATAGAGTATAGATACTCTAAAGAGTAGAGACTACGGACTACTACTTTCTTCTCTTAATAAAGAAGAGAATTAAAGTAGTAATAGGCTAGTTCCTACGCCTAGGGCTACTTAGTTAGTTTAGTCTTACTAGGGAACTAATCTAGAAGAATAACTAGAAAGAGAAACTAGGAGGACTACCGGAAATACTAGGACCCGAATAACTACGAGAATAAGAACTAAAGAAGTAAGGCTAGTAGGCGAATATAGGGCTACTATAGTAGCCGCTACCGGTAAGAAGAAAAAATAGAACTAGTAGAAATAAATAGGCCTAGATAGAAAGGAGGGGTTTTTACTAGGCGATAAGGTTTTTCCCCTCGAGTAAAATAACTATAGATAGCTAGCCCCGTATAGACCCGTAAGGAAGCTAAATCGGGAAGAAATAAATTTATCTATCTATCTATATATTGTTACGATCCGGAGTAAGGTTAGAATTAACTTATACTTTCGACTGGCCGGATGCGAATAATCTTTTATCTACTTAGTTAAAGCTTTCCTAAATAGCGATAAAAGATAGCTTTCTTTCTTTTCTTCTTTCTTCTTTCTTCTTTACTCTAGAATCTTCGTTAATCGATATCTACTTAAACTTAGTTTCGTGCGACCGTAATATATATAAGAAGAAAGAAAAGAGAGTCTAGAAAGAGAGGGCGAAGGATAAATATATCTAGTCGCTTAGCGCTAGGCCCGTATTCTAGTATCTAACCGAGTTATTCTTAGTATAGCTAGAGCCTCTAGTTACTATTAAGTATCTACCTAGTTATCTAGAGTAGTAGCGCTTAAAAGGCCTAATACTATCTTTCTCTTCTCTAAGCGAGATCTACTAAGCTTCTTAAAAAATTTAGATAGCTTAGGCGCGTTCTTATAGTATACGTAGTACTTACGGATGTTACGGTTTGAACCCTAAGGGTGCCTTGGATGGATTCTGCGGCGAGACCTTAGGTTAAGAGGACCCTGAAGCTCAATGAAGCTCAACAAGAAAACCCTGCAACTCGCTACTAATAAAAGAGACTCTAGAGAGATATATAAGCAGCGCTATCTTACTTAAACCTTTCTTTCTTTTCTCTTTAGCTTAGTCTTCTCGTAGATAGTAATGCTACTATATTTCCGCGAGTGCACCGGATGCAAGCCATTATATTAGACTAAGCTCATCCCCTTTCCTCTATACGCTATAGCTCCCACGTAAGCACTATATCCTTATTCCCCTTTCCTCCGTGCGCCAAAGCTCTTACGTGAGCACGGCTTCTCTTTACCTAAGTTACCCAAGTCACCTAAGGAATAGGATAGTGGCTAGGCTCGTTGCCAGTTAACTATACCTAGGAAATCGTTTAAGAAGGTGTCCGTGTAGGCACTTAAGAAGGTTCCCGAAGGAAGCTCTTTAATAAAACGACAGCGTAGCGTTTAAGAAGGCACGAAGAAGTCCCTAAAAGAAGATCTAAAAGGGAGATCTTAGAGAGGGCACCTAAGAAGACACCTAAGGAGACGCTTAAGAAGACACCCAAAGACGCGTCCTAGAATGGACGACTAACTAATAGATAAACCGTAAGAGGCCCCGCAGCGCGAACAAGAGGACCCACCGTAATAGGCGAACTAACTATTTACAATAGTTACTTAGCTACAGGCACGAATAGATAGCCAGGCTACTATACTAATAATAAGGCAGCCTAGCGTAGGAATAGCTACGTCCACCCTGACGGCTTAAGTATAAACCCTACCGACCGTAATTGCTAAAGCGGTTACTTAAGCGCTTACGGCAAGTTAAAGGCCAAGAAAAATCCTACCCGAACTAGTAGAATTTAAAGGAGAACGAAAGGAGCTAGAAGCCTAGATTGATTAAGCAAATTAGAAACTTCGAATCGATTACGTAAGCTACCCAGAAACGATATAAGCAGCGTTGCTATTTAACCAGCTACGAGGAACCGCGCTTACCTACTTATAACTATAGTAGAGATCCTTAAGCTAGACGGCTATAACCTAGGACCTATTCGAATAGCTAAGGGCCGTATTTAGCGACCTATATCGCGAGGAAAAAGCACGTCGCGAGCTCCGAGCCCTATATTAAAAAGGTGGCCCCTTTAGAGAACACTTTGTAAAGTTCCGCCACCTAATGCTTAAATCTAGTAAAAGTACTATATAGGACGATAAGCAAAAGAAAGACTCTCTTTAGAACTTAATTAGCTGGGAACTAAAAGACCGACTAGTTAGCAAGAGCTTAGAAGATCTTACGTTCTACGAATTTACTAACTTACTAGCTAGAACTAGTAACGATATAGAGGCTATTAATAAGGCTAAGAAGTTAGTTATACGAAGTAGGTATTAAGGAAGGAGAAGTCTAAGTCCTTAAACCAATAAGAGATCTACTCGATTAATAACGACTACTAGACCTACTACGTATCTAAAGCCTCTTTAAAACGACTAAATAGACTAGGAACTAATAGGCCTAGCCAAAGCCGTACTAACCCGGAGAGCTAAATAGATAACTTAAGATAAGATTAACCAACGTCGTTAGAATAGGCTTTATACGCGTTATAGTGCTTTAGGACACTAGAAGTATATATGCCCTTATACGCCTGCCCGTCGCCCAGCTTAAGCTACTAGTATTAGATAATCGGAGTAGGAAGTTCCTCCGTAATTAGAGGAGGATACTAAAGTATTCGAGGTTAATAAGAATTTAGAAAAAGAGTAGCTCCTAATAAAATTCGCCGTTAGGAGTAAAAGAAGTAAAGTAAGCTTTAAGTAGATTAGAAGCAATTCGAGAATAAGTATATAGAAAAACTACCTTTCTTAGTTTTAGTACTTATTAATAAGAAGATCTCTACTTAAACCCTTATTAATTCTAGGTACTTATCCTATAGCTTTATCGATACTCGATTCGCTCGAAGATATAAACTCTAGCGTATCTCTATCCGACTAAGATAAATCTAGTTAGTTAATACTATTACCGACTCCTAGATTACCGAAGTAGTAATTACCGAGATCGATATCGGCGGATACTAAACGAAAAGAGCTTACTTCTATATAGCTCTAAGAATTAAAGGCTATAAAGTTATTCTTAGCTTACTATAGTTAGTAAAAGAGAGAGTAGAACTAGATATAGAAAAATAAATCCTTAGATTTAAGGACTCTAGCCTAGTAGTATAAAGCTAGAGAGAGAGAAAAGAACTCGACTATAGAAGGGTCGGAGCCGCTAGGTTCCGCCTTCTTACGAGGAAGAAACGACTCGGTTACTAGATTTTCTTAGCAAGTCTAGCTAATATTAATAAAGCACTTACTAAGAAGAAGTATACGGACCTAAGAACGAAACTACTAGCCTAGTTAGATAAACGGTTTCTCGATACCTTCGATAGAAGTAAAGCCGATAAGTTACCTCTATATCGATCTAGAATCGATTATTAGATTAAGCTTAAGAAAGATAAGAATAGGAGGACACTAGTGGCCCTATAGGGATCCTTATATAATATATCTAGAGACGAACTACTAGTACTCTAGAAAACGCTTATAGAGCTACTCGATAAAGGCTTTATTCGTATAAGTAATTCTCTAGCCGTAGCGCTAGTCCTCTTTATAAAGAAACTAGGTAAAGGCTTACGATTCTATTATAACTACCGAGCTCTTAATTAACTTATACGAAAGAATCGATATCTACTACCTCTTATCTAGGAGACCCTTAACCGGATTAGTAAGGCAAGATAGTTTACGAAACTCGATATAATCGTAGTATTTAATAAGATTCGGGTTAAATTAGGAGATAAATAGCTTATAGCCTTTCGAACCCGCTTTAGACTATTTAAGTAGCTTGTTACTCCCTTTAGACTAGCTAATACACTAAGTATCTTTTAACGATATATTAACTAGACCCTATAGGACTTCCTAGATAACTTCGTATCGGCTTATATCGATAATATACTTATTTTTACCGAGGAATCTCGTACCTAATACCGAGAGCACGTAACTAAGGTTCTCGAAAAGCTATAAGCAGCGGAACTATAGCTTAATATCGATAAGTACGAATTCGAGGTTTAGTTAATAAAGTATCTTAGATTTATTATCGAAGCTAGAAAAGATATCCGTATAGACCTAGCTAAGGTAAAAGCTATTTAGAAATAGGAAATACTAACTATAGTTAAAGAAGTGCTTAGATTTCTTAGCTTTACGAACTTCTACCGGCGCTTTATTAATAAATACTCGAAGACTACGGCTCCGTTATATGCACTTATAAAGAAAGACGTTCCGTTCTATTAGATAGAAGGAGTAGAAAGAGCGTTTCGAAAGCTAAAGAAGGCCTTTATCACGGTACTAATCCTTGCCTAATTTAACCCGGACCGAAAGATAATCCTCGAGACTAACTCCTTAGAATACTATATAGGAGGAATTTTATCCTAATACGATAATAATAGAGTACTCCGGCTAGTTGCCTACTTCTTAAAGAAGAACTCGCTAGTAGAGTATAACTATAAGATCTACGATAAGAAGCTTCTTACGATTATTAAGTATCTTTAGTAGTAGGATATAGAGCTACGAAGCGTAAAAGAATTTAAGATTATTACGGACTATAAGAATCTTAAATACTTTATAATAGTCCGACGGCTCTCTAAGAGGTAAATAAGATAGTAGCTAATTCTAAGCCGATTTAACTTTACTATTACTTACCGTCTAGGCAAGCTTAGAGCTTAGCCTAACGCACTTATATAAAGAGACTAAGACTTACTAGTATCTTAAGATAATAAGAGGCTTTAATATCGTATCGTACGACTCTTAAGCCTAGATAAGATTTAAGCTAACTATTAGAGAGTTTTAGTAATACTAGTATAAATAAGACGATAAGCTATAACCGAATAAGAAGTAGACGAATAAGTAGATAAACTAGTAGATAAACTAGTAGACGAACTATTAGATAGATCTATAGACGAACTAGTATACGAATAAGAAGTAACGTTAATCGAAGACTATTTACGGCAGCTCTAGTAAGAGGTAAAAGTAGTAGATCCGGACTATAGACGTCTTATAATAGTAGTAAGAGAGGATAGAAGAACGCTACTAAACGATTTAGAAGAACTAGTTAAGCTCTTAATTACTAATTACTTCTTAAATAATTAAGAAGAGTTACTATTCCGTAGTAGACGTTAGATACTAAACTACGAGCCTTTAAGAACTAAGCTAATCTAGATACTCTACGATTTAATAATAGTAGTTTATCTTAGACGTACTAGAATAATAGCCCTTATCGTAAGATAGTTCTTCTAGCCGAACTTCGTATCTAATATACGTAGATTCGTACGTAACTATAACGTCTACGGAAGGACTAAAGTCTAGAGAGACCGTAAATAAGAACTACTACGGCTATTACTAGTACTAAACCGTTAGTAGAGAGAGATCTTAGTCGACTTTATTAGACCGCTACCCGAGAGCTAAGAATATCGAATACTTATAGTTATTACTAATTAATTAGGTAAAGAAGTTATCCTTAAGGCCTATAAGGATATTAAAGTAGAAATAGTTACTAGGATATTTATTCGCTGCTTCTACTACTACTATAGAGTCCTAACCGCTATTATCTTTAACCGGGGAAGCTAATTTATTAGCTAGCTATAGAAGAGGGTTTACTAATTACTTAGAATCGAAAGACGAATCTTAATAGCCTACTATCTAGAAATAGATAGATTAACGGAGCGTATAAATATCGAGATAGAAAGAAAGCTCTACTAAATAGTTAACTACGCGTAAAATAACTAGGTTAACTAGTTACTAGTAATAGAGCTTACTATAAATAGCTAAGAATCCTTATCGATAGGTATTAGCCCCTTCTTCCTCTCTTATAGATACTACCTCGAGCTACTATAGTTATTCGAGAATTCTTAACTAGTCCCGAACTCTATATTACTAATATAAAAAGGAGAAGTAATCGTAGTAAAGATTAAGGAGATAACCGAATAGGTAGAAGTATTAATGGCGAACGTATAATAGGATTAGGAGACCTAAGTAAATCGATATAGGGACCTATTACTAGCGTATAAAGTAGGGGATAAAGTCTAGCTAAATCTTAAGAATATATAAACGGACCGCCTAAGCCGGAAGCTTAATAATCGAGTAGTAAAGTTTATAGTTATCGAGGTTATTAGCCCTTATAGCTATAAACTAGACGTACTAACTAAGATATATAACGTCTTTAACGTCGATCTCTTACGCCTAGCTAGAATAGATCCTTTACTAAGCTAAGAATAGAACGATTATTAACTACTAGCTATACTCGTTAATAGAGAAGAAGAATAGAGGGTTAAAGCTATCTTAGGTAAAAAACTAGAAAGATAGCTAGGCTAGTAGAAATAGTAGAAACTCTATTAAGTTAAGTAGAGAGAATACGCGCGGCTAACTTAGAAACTAGTAAGCGCTTTAAAAGATACTAAAGCCCTAAAGACCTACCTTTAAAGCCGGAAGGGGGGTAATATTACGGTTTAAACCCTAAGGGTGCCTTAGATAGATTCTACGGCGAGACCTTAGGTTAAAAGAATCCTAAAGCTTAATAAAGCTTAATAAGAAAACTCTATAACTCGCTACTAATAAAAGAGACTCTAGAGAGATATATAAGTAGCGCTATCTTACTTAAATCTTTCTTTCTTTTTTCTTTAGCTTAGTCTTCTCGTAGATAGTAATACTACTATATTTCCGCGAGTGCACCGAATATAAGCTATTATAACGGATTTTATTAGAAGTATTCTTATAGTTACCCTAGTATTACTATAGAAGATTAAAGTTCTACTCGTTCTAGTTACCTATAAAGATAATCTTATACTATACTCTATATCTTAAGTTTCGGTAGTTTACTACCTCTAGTACTTTCTACTCCTTATAAGTTTTATTCTTATTCTTATTAAAGATTATATATACTAGACTAGACTTCTAGACCTAACCCGGGTATAAATTATCTAGAGTAAGATATAGCTTCTAGAGGTAGAATATAGAAAAGATTCTTTTCTCTTATATATAAGAAGGTATAGTAACTTCGTATACTTTATCGTTAATTAATCTAGTAATTTTCTACGGACTAAGGTTCTTTAGTAAGAGAGACTTACTATTTCGTTCTAGATTAAAGTCTTAAGCGTTAATAAATACTTTATCGTCTATACGGAAAGTAGAGTATAACTAGCGGAATTTATCTACGTAGCGAGCTTATTCTTCTTATATCTAGGCTAGTTATTCTTAGAGAAAGCTTCTTATAGTATTTAATCTTTTAACTAACTAGTCTATTCTAATTACTTCTACTTTTCTAGTACTTTAGTAGATTTTTATAGACTCTAAACTAGTACGTAGATAGAATTCGTTATTAGCGAAGAATAGCGATATACTAGTTAATACGCTAATATACGTATTAGCTATATATTTAGCTTTAGATAGAAAGTCGACCTAGTTATCTTACGCGTAGTTAATATATATCTAGAGATACTTTTTAAGATCTTTAATAGAGCTCTCGCTCTAGCCGTTAGTCTAGAGATAAAAGATAGTTAATATTTTAATCTTTACGTTATATCGTTCTATAATTTTTCTATAGATATAGAAGTTTATAGCGCTACCTCGGTTAGAGATAATATTTATTAGAAAATCTCGTATATAAAAGAGACGGCGGTTTAGAGCCTCTACGGTTTCTTTAGTATCTAGTATTATTATTAGCTCGTAGATCTTTCTTTTAGTTAAACGGTTTATAATAACTAGATAGTATCGATATCTCTAATTCTTTCTAATATATAGCGGTAGTTTTTCTTAAAGTCTAGAGTTACGTAGAGCTACTTCTATTAGAAAATAGATAGCGGTTTAAGTAGTTCTTACTTTTACTTTAAGTATAGCTTATAGCGGCGGTAGTAGTAATAGTTTTTATAGAAACGAGTAACGTCTTCTCTTTATCTAGCTTACTAGTAGTTTTTTATAAGCTTTTTATATATAGCTTTAGATTCTAGATATTTTATAAGTAGTTTTTTATAATAATTCTATAGGAGGCGTAGGCGTAGTAGTTAGTAGTCTAGGATAATAAGCGCGTGTTTTAGCTATATCTAACTATCTTTTACTAAGAAGTTCTAAATATTTTTTTTATAGCTCTTTCTAATTAAGTAGCTTAGTATACGTCTATCTCTAGTATTAATACTTCTATAAAGATTCTAGATTACTCTATTCTCCTCGTAGACTTCGCTAATAAGTATATCGAGATCTTTTTATCTAGCTTTCTAGGTTTTCTAGACTTCTTAGATTTCTTAGGCTTTCTAGGTTTTTTAGATCTAGTTATCTTCCGGCTCTTAAAAGTCTAATTCTTTCTTCTCTAGATTATTAGTAGTAAAGAAAATAGAATTAATAGCGATCTTTATATTAGATTCTAGATTTAAGTCCCGAAGTAGTTATTAGAACCGGTATTATTTTCTTAGATCGTTAATTTCTTATAGTAAGTTCTACGTTCTCTTTATAAATAAGTCTAGCTTTTTTTTTTATTTATCTAGCTAGTAGAAGATAATAAAGTTAAAGGTAGATAGAAATTTAGCCTAGCGGGCTTAGCGGCTAGTTAGCTACTTAGTTATTATAAAATACTTTAGATTCTTATAATTCGTAAGTACTTTAATAGGCTTATTTATAGAAGTATTTATAAGTTCTAGTTTCTAAGTTTTAAAGAAGCGAATAATAGTAAGTAGCTCTTTATTATAGATTATATAGTTATACTAGCGGGGTAGTATACTAGTAGAATATACTTCTACGGTAATCTAGTCTTTCTAGAATAGTATAGGTTCTAAGTTTAAATCTTAGACCGCTTACCTACTCGTAATATATACGTTCTACGTTAAAAATATACGTATCCGCGTTCTCTTTAGCGGTAATAAGAGGAAAAATCTATAGATAGTTAGGGTAGGCTATAAGTAGTATATACGTCCTACTATAAAAGTATACGTACCCGCGTTTTTTCTAGCGGTAATAAGGGGGAGAAGAACTAGCTAGGCGCTTCTAAAAATAAATTTTAAGAGCGCTTTACTAGCGCCTATAAATAAGTAAGCCGGAACTTCTTACGGCTTAGTCTTAAGATTTATAGTTATCTCTCTCTATAGTTTCTTCTTAACTACTCTTTCTACTTTAGATACCGCTACTAGTATATAGAAAAACTATACTAAATAGAGTATCTACGGATACTACTATTATAAATAGAGAAGGTTTTTACCTAGACTATTCTAAGAAAGTAGCTACGGTTTTCTCTTCTATATACTCTTATAGATAGCTATAGCTATATAGACCCTCCGGAGAGCTAAATTAGCTTAAAATTAAATTTATCTATCTATCTATCTATATAGTTATACTTAGTTAAGAATATTTTCTTAGAAAAGTATATAACTAGTTTAAGTACTTCGTCGTATATTTATAATAGAATATTTATACTAATAAAGTCTAAGATATTCGTTTTAATCTATATTTTCTTTTTAGAGTCGAAATATATAAAGATAGATACGAAGATAAATATAGCTTATAGTTAGTTAAAGGCGGCTTATTTCTTATTATTCTATATAAACTTCTAGTATTTTATCTTACGTTTTCTATTCTTAGTTATAAATTATTCTTCTTTTATTATCTTAGTAAGAAGGCGTACTATATAGAAGAAGTTCTTAATAAAGCGGCGGTAGAAGTTTATAAAGCTAAGAAAGATTTATATATTCTTAACTAACGTTAGTAATATTTTATATTAATATAGATAGATAGATAGATAGATAAATTTAATTTTAAGCTAATTTAGCTCTCCGAAGAGTCTATATAGCTATAGCTATCTATAAGAATATATAGAAGAGGAAACCGTAGCTACTTTCTTAGAATAGCCCGAGTAAAAACCTTCTCTATCTATAATAGTAGTATCCGTAAATACTCTATTTAGTATAGTTTTTCTATATACTAGTAGCGGTATCTAAAATAGGAAGAGTAGCTAAGAGGAAGAAACTATAGAGAGAGATAACTATAAATTTTAAGACTAAGCCGTAAGAAGTTCTAGCTTATCTATTTATAAGCGCTAGTAAAGCGCTTTTAAAATTTATTTTTAGAAGCGTCTAGCTAGCCCTTCTCTCTCTTATTACCGCTAGAGAGAACGCGGATACGTATACTTTTATAGTAGGACGTATATACTACTTATAGCCTACCCTAACTATCTATAGATTTTCCTCCTTATTACCGCTAGAAAGAACGCGGATACGTATACTTTTAACGTAGAACGTATATACTACGAGTAGGTAAGCGGTCTAAGATTCGAACTTAGAATCTATACTACTCTAAAAAGACTAGATTACCGTAGAAGTATATTCTACTAGTATACTACCCCGCTAAGACTATATATAATATATAGAAATAAGTAGAAGAAGAGATAGATAAAGTTTACTAGCTAAGAAAGATAAGATAAGCTAGTAGCCTAAAGTATATAGTAGAATCTAAAGATTCGATAAATTTATAGCGAACTATCTAAGCTATAGAGTATACTCGCTACTCTATTACGTACTAAGTATATTAAACTAGAGGACTTTCTCTCTAGATATAAGATACTAAAATATTCTAGCTCTATCTATCTATACGGCTAGTATAGATAAACTCTAAAGTATATTCTTCTCTTTTATCTCTACTTTTAATAGAGTAGAGTATAAATACTCTAAAGAGTAGAAACTATAAACTACGATTCTTTTCTTTTAATAAAAAAGAAAATTAAAGTAGTAATAGACTAGTTCTTATACCTAGGGCTACTTAAGTAATTTAGTCTAGTAAAAGAACTAATCTAGAAGAATAACTAGAAAGAGGAACTAGGAGAACTACTAAAACTACTAGGACCCGAATAACTACGAAAATAAAAACTAAAGAAATAGATTTAGTAGATAAATATAGGGCTACTATAGTAGCCGCTACTAGTAAAAAGAAAGAATAAAAACTAGTATAGAATAGTATACCTAGAGAGAGAGAAGAGGTTTTTACTAGGCGAAAAGGTTTTCCTTCTTATATAAAATAACTATAAATAGCTAGCTCCGTATAGACCCGTAAGAGAGCTATATCGGAAAGAAATAAATTTATCTATCTATTTATAAAATCTTATAACGAGAGTAGAAGCCGTAGTTTATAAAGAAAGAGATAACCTTAGTTATAGTTAAGATCGTATTATTATAAGCGAATTCTATAAGAGAGAGAAAGTCGTTTTAATCGTCTTATTAGTATAAAACGTAGATACGAAGATATTATTCGAGAATAGCGTTAGTATACTCTATCTAGCCGTTAGTTTACGAATAGAAAGCTATACTAAAGTTAGTCTTAATAGATAGAGATTTACTAAGAGCTCTAGTAAATTTAGAGGTAAAAATTAAGCCGTAGTTAGATACGAAGTCGTCGGGTAAGCTATATAGTCGAAAAACGTAGTCTCGATAAAGCTTAGTAAGCTCTATTAAATTAAGAATTATTTAGTAAGAGATAAAGTAAGCTATTTTAGTTAGTTAATCTACGACTACTAGTATAGATAGATAGATAAATTTAATTTTAAGCTAATTTAGCTCCCCGAAGGGTCTATATAGCTGTAGCTATCTATAAGGGTATATAAAAGGGGAAACCGTAGCTACTTTCTTAGGATAGCCCGGGTAAAAACCTTCCCTATCTATAATAGTAGTATCCGTAGATACTCTATTTAGTATAGTTTTTCTATATACTAGTAGCGGTATCTAAAGTAGGAAGAGTAGCTAAGAGGGAGGAACTATAGAGAGAGGTAACTATAAATCTTAAGACTAAGCCGTAAGAAGTCCCGGCTTACCTATTTATAAGCGCTGGTAAAGCGCTCTTAAAATTTATTTTTAGAAGCGCCTAGCTGGCCCTTCTCCCTCTTATTACCGCTAGAGAGAACGCGGGTACGTATACTTTTATAGTAGGACGTACATGCCACTTGTGGCCCACCCTAACCACCTATAGATTTTCCCCCTTATTACCGCTAGGGAGAACGCGGGTACGTGTGCTTTTAACGTGGGACGCACATGCCACGAGTAGGTAAGCGGTCTAAGATTCGAACTTAGAACCTATACCACCCTAGAAAGGCCAGGTTACCGTAGAAGTGTACCCTACTAGTATACTACCCCGCGACTACTAGTATAGTATTAAATAAGTTAAACGTTAGAAGTCTCGTAATTAAATTAAGAGAAACGGATTACTAGCGGCGTTATAGTACTTTAAGAAGTTTTAAATATCTATAGAAAGCGTATCGAGCGGGTTTAATTCTTTAGTAGGTCTTATAGTTTCGTATAAAACGAGCTACTATCTAGCGTAGACCTAGCTACTAAAAATTATAAGTAACGAGTTTAAATATTACTACTTAGCCTAGATATTTAGTAGCCGGATACGAGTATTAAAAGCTAATAATTCTTTAGTAGAGGCTTAGATCTTTAGAAATATAGATAAGTCTATTAACTAGTAAGAGACTATCGTTATTTTTAAAATATATACTTAAATCTACCTTAGAATATCGAAGTACGTAGATATTAAGTACGGTAAGAATCTCTTATCTAAGAGTATTCTTATCGAGTACTAAGCGAATATTACTAACTAGAGACGGTTCTAGCCTAGCGATTAAATATTAAGTAGAAATAAGAGTCGAAATTTTAAATTTTTTAGAGATAAGAATCGTAGTAGAAAATAGGTACCCCTCTCGAGTAGAGAGGTCTTCTAACCGTCTTATTAATATATCCGCGCGTTAATTCTTAGTTTCTAGGCGGTAGACGATCTTAAAGTCGAGTTCTAAGAGTTTAATTATCTAGCGTACTTACTAATAGTTTAGAATTTACTTAGAGGTAAAGCTAGTTAAATTTAAATAATCTATAAGAACTAAAAGTAGTAAGAAGAGATTAATAACGAGGAGACGGTATTCTTTTAGGGCTTCTATAATAGCTAAGAGTTTCTTATTTCTAATATTATAGTTCTACTCTACGGAGATTATTTTACGAGAGTAGTAGGCGATAGAATATAGAAGTCTCTTACTATCGCTATAGGCTATCTATTAGAATAAGATTACGAAGATAATAAAGTTAGAGAAGTTAGTTTTAAGAATAGTTTCGAGTTAGAAATCGAAGTATTAGAGGATTAGATAAGAATAGAAGGCTTTCTTAAGGTAAGTAAATATCTTATCTTACTCTTTTCTCTAAGTAAAACGAATATTCTTAGCTAGAAGTCTAAAGAGAGCTTTAGCTTTTTAAGAGTATTTTTTAATAAATCGTCGGTAAAAGTTTACGAAGCTAAGGAATAATTAAAGGTCTTTAACTAAACGAAGAGTCTCTTAATCTCTTACGGCGGCTATCTTAGCCGGGTCTATAGAGATTCCGTCTAAAGAGATAATAAAGCTAAGAAACGTAGTCGAAGTTATATAGAAGTTATATTTCTCGCCTTTTACGTATAGACCTACTTTATAAAGTTTTTCGAGAACTAATTAGACGTATTCGTAGTACTTCTCCTCTATTTCTAAGTAGATAAGAATATTATTAAGATAGACGACGTACTAGCGGTCGAGATATTTACGTAGCGTATTATTAACGAATTATTAGTAGATAGTAGGCGTATTCGTAAGGCTAAAGAGTATAATAAGATACTCGTATAGGCTATAGCGAGTCCTAAAGGCGGTTAAATATTCGGAGTCTTTCTTAATCTAGATAAGATTATAAGTACTACGAAGGTTAAGTCGAGTAAAAATACGAGAGTCTTAAAGTTAACGGAGAGTCTCGTTAATTAAGAGAAGTAGATAACGGTTCTTTTTCGTAATACCGTTTAGTTCGCGATAATCTATATAAAAACGAAGGCCGCTACCTAGTTTTTTAATAAAGAGAATAGAGAACGTAGAGAATAAAGATAAAGGCCGAATAAAATCTTTCTTAAGGTTCTTATTAAGATATTCGCGTAGAGCCTTAAGCTCTAAATCGGATATTAAGTAGAGAGAACCGAATAGGGGTTTCTTACCCTCTTCTAGCGAAATCTTATAATTAATATATCGATATAGAGGAAGCTTATCGGCCTTTTTCTTAGTAAAGAAAAGAAGAAGATAGTAAAATCGAGCCGGGATTCGTAAGTAGAGGGTTTCGAGTTCTTATTCCGGGGTTTATTATTCCGTTTTTTTAAGGCTTTTAAGATATTCTTAGATTTTCTTAATTAATACGGTATAGATCCTAGTTTTATCTCGTTAAATATAGCGGATAAGAGCGGCGTAGAATACCGTAGCGTAAGAGATTAAAGGCGGATTAGAAGGCGTAATCGTAGATTATTAAGTAGGTAAGTAATTTACTTAGTAGAAAGAAGAAGCGAAGATAATAGTATTTTTTAACTAGAGAATCTATAGATCGTATCTTTCTAGCTAAGGTTTTTTAAGAATAATAGAATATTAACTAAGCTTAGTTACCTAAAAGATAAAAAGTTCTTAGTATTAATTAATATTAAGTTAAAGGTCGGCTTTATAAGTAATCTATCTAGCTATAGATCTATTAGCTAGCTCGAGAAATTTAGATTATATTTTTTAACGAGTAGGAAGCGAGTATTTCTTAATAAAAGTATTATCTATAAATAAGAACGAAGTACTAGAGTCTAGTATAGACGAGGTTTTAATTATATTATTAACTACTAACTTAAGAATAAGAAGTAGGCGTTTTCTAAGATTAATAGCGCGTAGTATTAAGGTACGAGGTTCGGAGAATAAAAATAAGAGTATTTTAAGGTTCGACGATAAAGAAGTAAGAATAGAGAATTAATTTAAAGTAGAAAGTAGCGGAGGACTAGATAGGTACCGGGTACTATCTAGTCTTCTATATTTTTTAATATATAGAGAACTAAAGCCGTAGAAGAAGTTATAGAAGTCGAGATTTTAGAGAAGATAAGTAGACTTATTACTAGTAGCGAGATAAACGGAGAGAGTATAGTTATAGTCGAATTAAGGTTTAGACTCTTTAAATTCTTTAGACTCTTTATCTTAGAATACTTACGTATCTAGTAGTTTAGATTACTATAGTAAGCGTAGAGATTATTAGCTCTTTAGTACGCTTTTTAAGTAGAGATATCTAGTTCTATAGGTTTATTTTAGAAGATCGAGGTTAGCGCGGAAGAAGTAGCTAGTATAAAAGAAGAAGAAATTAAGGTAGAAGTACGAGCTAAGAGTATCTTTTTCTTAACGGTTTAAGTATAGAGTTAGTTATCTAGTATAATATAAGCCTTAGCGAACTTTTCGAATTCTAGTAGTATAGAACGTCTAATAAGAAGATTCTTAAGATTCTTCTTAAGGCTAAGGCGGAAGTAGTAAATCTTTACTACGTTTTTCTTTTAACTAAGAGTCGTAATAAGTAAGAGAAATCGTAAGTAATAAGCTAAGTAGAACTTATTTTATTTAAGTACGAGGAGGGATCGTTTAGCCGTTACGTAAGTATTAGAATTATTAAATACGGCCTTAAGAGCTTAGTAGAAGGCCTTATAATTATCGAAGTCTACGAAATCGTTCGAAGTAGAGATATAAGAGATAAACTAAGTATAAGCCGTATCGCGAAGATATAATCTAGCGTAGATAATCTTAGCTATATCCGTTATAAAAATAGATAGATTTAAGATAAATTTAAGTTAAAGTTGCGTAGCGAAGTTCTAGAACCGAGTACGTTCTTCTTTAAAAGGTTCTAGATTTAATACCTTAGGAATACGGGGACGAAGGATTTCTAAAGAAGATATCGTAGACGTAGTAGCCGGCGTATTAGTAGGAAGGTTCGGAGCTAGTAGTTAGAGTCGGGCGAAGGCTTTATTTTAGCTAAAACCGTAGTAGTAAAAAATATAAGTAACTTAGGCGTTCGTAGTATTCTTAAGAATAACTAGTAAATTAATATTAGATTTTAGGTAAGATTATCTTCCTCTAGCGTATATCTAGCTAAGAATAACGCGTAAAGAAACCGGGATATCTTTAAGAAAGATAGGACGAGCGTTAATAGAAGTAGGAACTTAATTAAGAACTTAGAAGAGCGTATTCTAAGAATTAGGAGGTATAGTTCTATTAACTATTTTAGAAATTATAGTCTAGAGCTTCGGCGAGAGCTTTAGGCCTACTAGAGAGAGTTTAGTAAAATATAATAAACGGATTTTAGGGGGGCGGAGAGACGAGATAACGAAGCCGGTAAAGGTAGTAGAGGTAAAGTAATACCGAAGTATAAGAGTATAGTTTAAAGAGCGAGAGTACGAGGTACGAGAGACGAAAAGCGAGGGATAAGGAATAAGAGAGGTAAGTAAGATCTAATTTAAGGCGTACTAAGTTATACGCGAGAAATACTTATTACTAGACTAAAGAACTAACTATAAAGTAGAGGGGCGAGCTTTATATATATAAAAAACGAACTAAAATACTAGCTTTCTAATTTATAAGTAGGTAAGTCTAGATCTAGATTTTAAATTAACGAGAATAAACGAGAGGTAAGAAGTCTAAGTAAGCTACGTTTATAATAAGCCGTAGAAGAAGTTATAAGAGTCGAGGTTTTAGAGAAGACGAGTAGACTTATTACTAGTAGCGAGGTAGGCGGAGAGAGTATAGTTATAGTCGAATTAAGGTTTAGATTCTTTAAATTCTTTAAATTCTTTATCTTAAAGTACTTATATACCTAGTAGTTTAGATTACTATAGTAAGCGTAGAGATTATTAGCTCTTTAGTACGCTTTTTAAGTAGAAGTATCTAGTTCTATAAATTTACTTTAGAAGATTAAGATTAGCGCGGAAGACGAGAATTAAGAGGTAGCTAGTATAAAGAGAGAAGTTAAGATAGGAGTACGAGTTACGGATATCTTTTTCTTAATTATTCGAGTATAGAGTTAGTTATCTAATATAATATAGGTTTTAGTAAATTTTCCGAATTCTATTAGTATAGAACGTCTAATAAGAAGATTTTTAAGATTCTCTTTAAGGCTAAGACGAAAGTAGTAGATCTTAACTACGTTTTTTTTCTAACTAAGAATTATAATAAGCGAGAGAAATCGTAAGTAGTAAGCTAAGTAGAACTTATCTTATTTAAGTGCGAGGAGGAATCGTTTAGCCGTTACGTAAGTATTAGAATTATTAAATACGGCCTTAAGAGCTTAGTAAAAGGCCTTATAATTATTAAAGTCTATAGAACTATTCGAAGTAGAGATATAAGAGATAAACTAAATATAAGCCGCGTCGCGAAGATATAATCTAGCGTAGATAATCTTAGCTATATTCGTTATAAAAGTAGATAGATCCGAGGTAAATTTAAGTTAAAGTTGCGTAGCGAAGTTCTAGAACCGAGTACGTTCTTCTTTAAAGAATTCTAGATCTAATATCTTAGAAATATAAGAACGAGAAGTAGAGGTTTCTAACGAAGATATTATAGACGTAGTAGCTAGTATATTAGTAGAGAGGTTCGGGGCTAGTAGTTAGAGTCGAGCGAAGGCTTTATCTTAGCTAAAACCGTAGTAGTAGAAGATATAAGTAACTTAGATATTCGTAGTATTCTTAGAGATAACTAGTAAATTAATATCGGATCTTAGATAAGATTATCTTTCTCTAACGTATATCTAGCTAAGAGTAACGCGTAAAGAAACTAGAATATCTTTAGAGAAGGTAGAACGAGCGTTAATAGAAGTAGAAACTTAATTAAGAACTTAGAAGAGCGTATTCTAAGGATTAGAAGATATAGTTCTATTAACTATTTTAGAGATTATAGTCTAGAACTTCGGCGAGAGCTTTAGATCTACTAGAGAAAAGTCTAGTAAAATATAATAAACGGACCTTAGAGAGCGGAGAGACGAGATAACGAAGCCGGTAAAGATAGTAGAAGTAAAGTAATACTAAAGTATAAGGATATAGTTTAAAGGGCGAGAGTACGAGGTACGAGAGACGAGAAGTAAGAAACGGGGAACGAGAAAGATAAGTAAGATCTAATTTAAGGCGTACTAAGTTATACGCGAGGAATACTTATTACTAGACTAAAGAACTAACTATAAAGTAGAGGGGCGAGCTTTATATATATAAAGAACGAACTAAAATACTAGCTTTCTAATTTATAAGTAGGTAAGTCTAGATCTAGATTTTAAATTAACGAAGGTAAATAAGTAAGGGGTCTATATAAGCTACGTAAAACATGACCACACCAAAAAATCGACCCCAAGCTACGGCGCCGGGAGAGGGCCCTAGGGACTCTCCTAGGCTTCGCGAGTCCCAAAACAGTACTTAAGATAACTGCAGCCGCGAAGTGGTTAATGTAGAGGACATAGGAAGAGGCGAACAGCCTCCCCCAGTGACTACCTCTACCCAGCCCCAATATACCCCCAAGAAACCGTAGAGCACCTAGTACAGCGTAGAATACGTTAAGAGAGCCTCAAAAATAGCAGACACCCTCCTCTAAGCCCTATAAATATCCGCTAGCCTCCCTTTAGTCCTCTCCAGCTAGGTGAAAAATTTTCTCGATATTGCCAAGACAATCTTCTAGGATTATATTACTATCTGCTAGGAGGCAGCCACCAAGGAGCTAGGCCTTAAGGACATCCTTAAAGAGGTCCAATAGGTCTAAAAGACAGTCAACCGTATCTAGGCTACCTCTACACCCACACCCAACACTCGCAGCTGGGCATAAATTGCAGCCCAAGCAGCCCCGAAGCCCCCTACCCCCCCAGCCACCACTAAACTTACCCTCCACTTCCCAGAGACAGTAAATAGACAAGAAATAGCCAAGCTCTCAAATGAGGCAATTATTAGAAAGATCTAGGTAGGAAAAAGCTAGGCGTGTAAGAAAGTACTTGCTGCTAAGAAGCTCCCCAGTAGAGACGTTAAGATCTTTATACCGGATGAAGCAACCAGAACAGCCCTTCTCCAGGACCAGGAATAGACTATAGGACTAGGAAAAGAAGTTAGGCCTAACCAGCAGCTATACTTAGTGCTAGTACACAACGTCCCTCGAGAAGGAATCGACACTACAGACCCCTAAACCATCCAAACCATCCAGGAGCAGAACCTATCTCTACACCCAGGACTACGTATCAGCAAGCTGGCCTGGCTAAAGAGGAAGCTCCCAGAGGGGAAAACTCACTCGGCCATCATCCTTAGCACCACAAACCCCAAAACCGCTAATCAGATCATTAATAAGGGGCTTGTTATTAACTTTGCTATCTATATAGCGCAGTACTATAACGCAGCCTTTATAGTAACCCAGTGTTTCAAGTGCCAGGCCTACGGATATATTACCAACTATTGTAAAAAGGAGGAAAAGTACGGATAGTGCAGCAAGGCACATAATACTAGGGACTACCCTAAGGAAAGCATACAGTGCGCAAACTGCTCTCAAAAGCACATAGCCTAGAGCAACTCCTGCCTAGCACGCAGAGCCTGCCATACTAAGGCCGCCCAGGCCCGCCTGGCAGCACCAGAAAGGCACCGGGAAGGACCCCTGATAACCAAAACACAGCCTTAAACTAACTGGTTGACCGTTGGACCAAGGAAGAGGATTAGGGAGGAGGAGCCGGTTAAGAGGGGACCAGGCAGGCCAAGAGACTTAAGCCGCCCCCCGCCTCCTAACTAAATGAGGTTCACCGGACTCAACAGCTCACAACACGCCTTAGAGGAGCCCGCGGGAACTCCCTCCTCACAGCCTACACCACTAGCCCCCTCGTAGCCGGACCTAGAGATGGAAGGAAGTCAATGTTAGATATAGGCTCTCTCTCTATTGTATAGTATAACGTCTATAAGAGCAAGGATAGGGTAATGCTCCCGCTCTTTAAGGAAGTGGACCCAAAGATCTACTATATCCTAGCTATCCAGGAACCTTGGAGGAACCCGAGGGTCAAGACAACAGCAAGACACCCTGCCTACTATATAGTTTTTCCCCAGGAGGGAGTGGCAAGAACCTGCTTCTTTATAAGCAAGGCTATTGGCCCCGACTCCTAGCAAGCAACAGTCCATTCACCAGATCTTATCACACTATCCCTTATTACTAGGACATATACAATCTATATCTATAACTACTATAATCCCCCGCCAGCCTCTCATACTAGTACAGCGCTAGAAACCCTATCTCTTCTACCGGAAGTTCTTAGAAAACCAGGGAAGTATATTCTCCTAGGGGACTTTAACCTCCACCATCCTATCTAGGGAGGTATAACCTTCCTAATATACTACACCCTAGCGGATAACCTAATTAAGATAGCTACCGCAGCTAATCTTAACCTAGCCCTTCTAAGGGGCACTATTACTAGACGAGATAGTAGCAGCGAGAGTACTCTAGACCTTATCTTTATATCACGGTAGCTAGAGGAGAGAATCCTTAGCTATAGAGTTAGCCAGGAGCTCGAATTATCCTCTGACCACCTACCTATCCTTACTATACTTGATTTTTCTCCTACCCCCGCAGAACTACGCCCCCTAAGGCCCTAGTAGAAGAAAGCAGACTAGAAGAGAACTAATAATATGCTCTAATTAAAGCTCGAACACCTTAAAGCAACCCCTCTTAACACTAAAGCAGACCTGGATCACTTTACTACACTACTCCAGGAGGCCATCCAAAGAACAATCCAAGAGACCATCCCAGTAGCGAGACCCTCGCCCTGGGCCTCTATACAATGGACAAAGGAGTGTTCGGACCTAGTGCACCAGGCTAGAGCAGCTAGAAGGAAGTGGACGGCCACAGGGAGGGAGGAGGACTAGGTAGTATACCAAACTATTACTAATAGCAAGAAGAGGCAGATTAGAAGAGATAGAACAAAAGCATGGCGCAGAACAGTAGCTGAGATTACTTCGGACCCATCTACACTCTAGAAGCTCTCAAAGTGGGCAAGAATAAGGGCACTGGAACCTCCAGCCCCACCTCAGTTCCCACCCCTCTAGGGAGCAGATGAACAACTACATTACGATAACCAGTCCAAGGCAGAAATCCTTACCAACCAGTTCTTCCCACCTCCCAGGGCCACCGACCTCTCAGATCTGGATGGGTATATATACCCAGTGCCAGTAGAGATTCCCCAAGACCTTACTGAAGAGCAGGTCCTCCACACCATCAAGAAGCTTCCCCCAGACAAGGCACCAGGCCCAGACAAGATCACCAACAGGTTCCTAAAGCAATGCGCTGAGACACTAAGGGGACCCCTCACCAGGCTCTTCCAGGGATGCCTCGCACTTGGATACCACCCTAGGCAGTTCAAAAGCTCTATTACCGTAGTCCTTAGGAAACCACAGAGGGACGACTATACCAAAGCCAAGTTATTTAGGCCGATTGCTTTACTTAATACGCTAGGGAAGCTACTTAAGAGGATTATAGCAGATAGAATCTCCTAGGCTACTAAAGCATACGGCCTGCTCCCTAATATATAGATGGGAGCTAGGAGAAACAGATCCGCAGTAGCAGCTCTTGACCTGCTCACAGAACAGATCCATACTATCTAGGCATAAGACCTAGGGCTAGTGGCTTTAGTCCTTAGCCTAGATATCTCGGGAGCATATAACCACGTATCTTATAGAAGGCTTCTCTACAATATAAGGATGGCAAAACTCCTAGAATGGGTAGAAAGATTCACCCGATCCTTTCTACAGGACCGTACCACTCAGCTATCCTTCGGAGACTTCACCAGTCCACCAATCTAGACCTTAACCGGGATTCCCTAGGGATCCTTACTATCGCCGATACTCTACCTATTCTTTGTATCTAACCTACTTACACAGCTACGCAGGGGTAATACCTTCCCCCTTAGATTCGTCGATGATACTAATATTCTAACCTTTAGTAGATCTATAGAATAGAACTGTAGGACACTAGAGGGAGCACATCAAATTTGCGAGCACTGGGCAGCTACCCACGGGTCAGCTTTCTCGCCCGACAAGTATTACCTCATTCATT
Organism: Botryosphaeria dothidea; assembly: GCA_011503125.2. NCBI lineage: Eukaryota > Fungi > Ascomycota > Dothideomycetes > Botryosphaeriales > Botryosphaeriaceae > Botryosphaeria > Botryosphaeria dothidea. The sequence continues at coordinate 3,980,032 of WWBZ02000051.1, read as the reverse complement.
TTACAAGGAAACCAAGGAGATTCAATATGGCAGCAGGGATCCGTATCCCTGGATTTGCTAGATGCCTAGAGCCTATAATTAAGATTCTAGGAGTCCACGTAGACAACAAGCTTAGATAGGGACCCTATATTAGGGAAACAGGAGCTAAGGCAATCAAACAGTACACATCTCTCTCTAGACTCGCGGCGTCTACCTGGGGAGCCTCATTTACTAAAGCCCGTCATATCTATGCGGCCGTGGTAAGGCCAGTCCTCACCTACGGCTGTGGGGTATGGCATACCCTAGAGGGAATCCCAGGGTGGAGAAAAACAACCATCCAGCCACTAAAGAAGATCCAAAACCAGTGCCTACGCACCATCTCAGGGGCGTATAAGTCAACCAGCATACAAACCTTAGAGCATGAGACAGGGATTCCCCCACTCTTACTACACCTGGACGAACTAGCACTGGCCCAGGCTATTAGAGCTAGGGATGGCCCAGTCGCGACAGTAGTAGAGGAAACTTGCCAGAGTATTAAACAGATAGCTCGGGCTACTCTAAGTACTAGAGGCGCCACTAGCCCTGCCAGAAGAACCCTGCTTAGAAAAAAGGCAAACTCACTTCTCAACTACTGCCCCTCTACCTACCAGAGTCTCCCGGAGCGAACGAAGCTACGCATAGCATATAGGAACAAGTGGAAGGAGAGATAGATAAAGTCTACTAGCCAGGGAAGATAAGACAAGCTAGTAGCCCAAAGCACACAGTGGAACCCAAAAATCAGACAAATCCACAGCGAACTATCCAAGCCACAGAGCACACTCGCCACCCTACTACGTATAGAGCATATTGGACTAGAGGACTTCCTCTTAAGGCGTAAGGTGCTAGGGTACCCTAGTCCTGCCTGTCCATGCGGCTAGCATAGACAAACCCCAAAGCATATCCTCCTCTTCTGCCCCCACTTCTAACAGGGCAGGGCACAGATGCTCCAAAGGGCAGGGACCACGGACTACTACTCCCTCCTCTCAACAAAGAAGGGGATCAAAGCAGCAATAGACTGGTTCTTACGCCTAGGGCTGCTCAAGCAATTTAGCCTGGTAAGGGAACTAATATAGGAAGATAACCAGGAAGAGGAACTAGGAGGACAACTAGGACCACTAGGACCACTAGGACCCGGACAACTACGAGGATAAGGACTGAAGAGATAGGTCTAGCAGGTGAATGTAGGGCTGCCACAGCAGCCGCTACTAGTAAGAAGGAAAAATAAGAACTAGTATAGGATAGCATGCCCAGAGAGAGAGGAGGGGTTTTTGCCAGGCGAAAAGGTTTTCCCCCTCGTATAAAATAACTACAGATAGCCAGCCCCGCATAGACCCGTAAGGGAACTATATCGGGAAGAAATGAATTTATCTATCTATATAAGCTACGTTTATAACACTATATTCGCCTACTAGCTCTACCCCTTTAGTTCTTATTCTCGTAGTTATCCGGGTTCTAGTATTTCCGGTAGTTCTCCTAGTTTCTCTTTCTAGTTATTCTTCTAAATTAGTTTCTTAGTAAGACTAAACTAACTAAGTAGCCCTAGGCGTAAAAACTAGCCTATTACTACTTTAATCCTCTTCTTTATTAAGAGAAGAGAGTAGTAGTCCGTAGTTTCTACTCTTTAGAGTATTTATACTCTATTTTATTAGAAGTAGAGGTAGAAGAGAAGAATATACTTTAGAGTTTATTTATACTAGCCGTATAGATAGATAGAACTAGAGTATTCTAGTATCTTACGCCTTAAGAGGAAGTTCTTTAGTCTAATATACTTTATACGTAGTAGAATAGCGAGTATACTCTATAGCTTAGATAGTTCGCTATAGATTTATTTAATTTTTAGGTTCTACTATATACTTTAGGCTACTAGCTTATCTTATCTTCTCTAACTAGTAGACTTTATCTATCTCTTCTTCTATTTATTTCTATATATTATATATAGCTTCGTTCGCTTCGAAAGACTTTAGTAGATAGAGAAGTAGTAGTTAAGGAGTAAGTTTATCTTTTTTCTAAGTAGAGTTCTTCTAGTAGAACTAGTAGCGTCTTTAGTACTTAGAGTAGCCTAAGCTATCTATTTAATACTCTAGTAAGTTTTCTCTACTACTATCGCGACTAAACTATTTTTAGCTCTAATAGTCTAGGCTAGTACTAGTTCGTCTAGATATAGTAAAAGTAGAAGAATCTCTATCTTATACTCTAAGATTTATATACTAGTTAATTTATACGCTCCTAAGATAGTACGTAGATACTAGTTTTAGATCTTCTTTAGTAGCTAGATAATTATTTTTCTCTACTCTAAGATTCTCTTTAAAGTATATTATACTTTATAGCCGTAGATAAGAACTAGCCTTACTACGGCCGTATAGATATAACGGGCTTTAATAAATAAGACTTTCTAAGTAGACGCTACGAGTCTAGAGAGAGATATATACTATTTAATTATCTTAGCTCCTATTTCTCTAATATAGAGTTTCTATCTAAGCTTATTATCTACGTAGATTTCTAGAATCTTTATCGTAGGCTCTAGGTATCTAGTAAATCTAGGAATACGGATATTTACTACTATATTAAATCTCCTCGGCTTTCTTATAAAGTAAATAAAATAATACTTATTTAGCGAGAACGCTAACCCGTAGGTAGCTATCTAGTACTCGTAAACTTAGTATACTTCCTTTAGTATTCTATAGTTTTATTCTATAGATCTACTAAAGGCTAGAATATTAGTATTATTAACGAATCTAAGGAGAAAAGTATTACCTCTACGTAGCTATATAAGTAGATTAAAGATAAAGAATAGATAGAAGATTAAGAATAGAGAGGATTTCTAAGAAATCCCGGTTAAGGTCTAGATTAGCGGGCTAGTAAAGTCTCTAAAAGATAGCTAAGTAGTCCGGTTCTATAGAAAGAAGTACGTAAATCTTTCTATTTATTCGGAGAGCCTCGCTATTCTTATATTATAGAGGAGTCTCTTATAAAATATATAATTATATACCTCTAAGATATCTAGGCTAAGAACTAAGACTACTAGCCTAGAATCTTACGCCTAGATAGTATAGATTTATTCCGTAAGTAGGTCGAGAGCTACTACTACTAATCTATTTCTTCTAGCTTCTATTTATATATTAAAAAGTAGTTTATAGACTTTAGTCGCCTAGAAGATTCGATCTACTATAATTCTCTTAAATAGCTTTTCTAGCGTATTAAGTAAAGTAATTAGTCTAAATAACTTAGCTTTAGTATAGTTATTTCTCTATAGTTTTCTTAGAACTACGATAATAGAGTTTTTAAACTATTTAGAGTAGTATCTAAGTACGAGGTATCTCTAGAAGAGCTTAGTAAGTAGTCCGCTTAGTATCTAAGTATACTACTTTAAGAATCTATTAATAATCTTATCTAGGCCTAGTACTTTATTTAGGGAAAGCTTCTTAATAGTATAGAAAACCTACTCTTTAGTAACGCCTTAGGAGATCTCTACTAGCTCTAGATATATATATCTATTTAAGTCTAAGAGGTTAGTAGCTCTAAGAGGAGGAAAGAATTAGTTAATAAGAATTTCTACCTTAGCCGGATTATTATAGTATAGTTATCTATCTACTCTTTAGAGGAATAGAAACTAAAGTAGAGCTAGTAGTTCTTATACTTTTATTCTTACCTACTTTAAGAGCTTCTAAAGTATAGATAGGTCTAAGATAATCTTAGCTACTATTTTACGCTATACTTTTATTCTATTTCTTCTAATTTATCTCTTCTTACTATTAGTAATAGTTTAGTAAACTATCTAGTTCTTCTCTCTCTCTATAGCTATCTACTTTCTTCTAGCTACTCTAGCCTAGTATACTAGATCTAAATACTTCTTTATCTATTATATAGAGGCCTAGAACGAGAATCTCGCTACTAAGATAGTTATTACGGTTTAAATTCTAAGAGTACCTTAGATAGATTCTACGGCGAGACCTTAGATTAAGAGAACCCTAAAGCTTAATAAAGCTTAATAAGAAAATTCTATAACTCGCTACTAGTAAAAGAAACTCTAGAGAGATATATAAGTAGTACTATTTTACTTAAATCTTTCTTTCTTTTCTTTTTAGCTTAGTCTTCTCGTAGATAGTAATACTACTATATTTCCGCGAGTATACCGGATATAAGCTATTATAATAGTCTTCTAGATTATTTTTTAGATAGCCTCTTAGAGTAGTATAGTAAAGTAATTTAAATCTACTTTAGTATTAAGAGGGGCTACTTTAAGGTATTTAAGCTTTAATTAGAGTATATTATTAGTTCTCTTCTAGTCTACTTTTTTCTATTAAGGCCTTAGAGAACGTAGTTCCGCGGAGATAAGAGAAAAATCGAGTATAGTAAGAATAGGTAGGTAGTTAGAGGATAATTTAAGCTTCTAACTAACTCTATAACTAAGAATTCTCTTTTCTAGCTACTATATAGTAAAGATAAGATCTAGAGTACTCTCGCTACTACCCTCTCTTCTTATAATAGTATCTCTTAAAAGAGCTAGGTTAAGATTAGCTATAGTAGCTATTTTAATAAGATTATCTATAAGAGTATAGTATCTTAAAGCGGTTATACCCTTCTAGATAAGATAGTAAAGATTAAAGTCTTTTAAGAGAATATACTCTTCTAGTTTTCTAAGAGCTTCTAGAAGAAGCGATAGAGTTTTTAAAGCCGTACTAGTATAGAAGACTAGTAGGAGATTATAGTAGTTATAGATATAAATTATACGTGTCTTAGTAGTAATAGATAGTATAATAAGATTTAGTAAGTAGGCTATTACTTACTAGAAGTCGGGGGTAATAGCCTTACTTATAAAGAAGTAGGTTCTTACTACTTTCTTCTAAGAAAAAACTATATAGTAAATAGAATATCTTACTATTATCTTAACCCTCGGGTTTCTTTAGAATTTCTAAATAGCTAGAATATAGTAGATTTTTAAATTAACCTTCTTAAAGAACGGAAGTATTATTCTATCTCTACTCTTATAGACGTTATACTATACGATAGAAAGAGAGCCTATATCTAATATTAACTTTCTTTTATTTCTAAGTTAGACTACGAGAGAGTTATTAGTATAGGCTACGAGAAGGCGAAAGTTCTCGTAAACTCTTTCTCTAAGATATACTAGAAGCTATTAAGTCTAGTAAATCGTATCTAGTTAGAAGACGGGGGGCGGCTTAGATCTTTTAGTCTATCTAGCTCTCTCTTAGTCGGCTTCTCTTCTCTAAGCCTCTTTCTTAGCCTAACCGTTAACTAGTTAGTTTAGAGCTATATCTTAGCCGTAGGAGTACCTTCTCTATATTTCTCTAGTACCGCTAGACGGGCCTTAGTAGTCTTAGTCTAACGGGCTTTACGCGTTAGATAGAAGTTACTCTAGGCCGTATACTCTTAGTTATAGTTTATATATTACGTCTTCTCTTTAGAGTACTCGTAGATATTATATATCTCGGCGTACTAGCCGTATCTATTCTCTCTTCTATAATAGATAGAGATATAGCTATAATTTTAGTACTTAAAGTACTAGGTTACTATAAAGATTATACTATAGTACTCTACTATATAAAGAGTATAGTTACTAATAAGTTCTTTAGTAATAATTTAGTTAGCTATCTTAGAGTCTAACTCTAGTTCTATCTATCTATACGGCTAGTATAGATAAACCCTAAAGTATATTCTCCTCTTCTACCTCTACTTCTAATAGAATAGAATATAGATACTCTAAAGAATAGAAACTACGGACTACTACTCTCTTCTTTTAATAAAAAAGGGGATAAAAGTAGTAATAGGCTAGTTTCTACGCCTAGAACTACTTAATTAGTTTAGTCTAGCTAGAAAACTAATCTAGAAGAATAACTAGAAAGAGGAACTAGAAGAACTACTAGAAATACTAGAACCCGGATAACTACGAGAATAAGAACTAAAGAGATAGAACTAGTAGGCGAATATAGAGCTACTATAGTAGCTACTACCGGTAAAAAGAAAAAATAGAACTAGTAGAAATAAATAGGCCTAGATAGAAAGAAGGGGTTTTTACTAGGCGAAAAGATTTTTTCTCTCGAGTAAAATAACTATAGATAGCTAGCCCCGTATAGACCCGTAAGAAAGCTATATTAGAAAGAAATAAATTTATCTATCTATCTATCTTAGAGTTTATAGTACTAAGAATAATAGCTAAGTACGTCTTTTCCTCTAGAAGCTTTCTTTTTAGCTAAACTAGCTTACTAATACGTAGTCCTAGATATAGAAATAGATTCTAATTCTAAAGAATTTAGGCGGTCTAGAAGTTCTTAGTATTAATATCTTTAAGAAGAACGTTATAGACTAGTACTAAGTAGAGCTACTAGTTAGAACGAACTTCTCTATTTAGTTTTATAGTCTATTTCTAATTCTAAAGAAGGGCTACTCTAGTCTAAGTATTAGATATAAAGAGCTTAACGTCTCTACTAGGAAGCTTCTTAGCCGCTAGTACTCTTTTATAAGTTAGGCTTTTTTCTATTTAAATCTTTTTAATAATAGCCTCGTTAGTAAAATTAGTAACCTTCTATCTATTAGTTTTATTTAAGAAGTATAGAGTAAGCTTAGTAGTAGTTAGAGAAGTAGAGAGCTTTAGAGCTACTCGGGCTATAATATTAGTCTAGCTAGATATTATAGGCGTAGAAGTAGTCTAGAGTTAGCTAATTATCTTCTAAATCTACTAGACCTTCTTAAGAATATTCTTAAAGCCTAGCTTTTTAGTAGTTATCTTCTAGTAGATAGTAATATAATTTTAGAAGATTATCTTAGTAATATTAAGAAAATTTTTTATCTAGCTAGAGAGGACTAAAGAAAGACTAGTAGATATTTATAGAGCTTAGAGAAGAGTATCTACTATTTTTAAAACTTTTTTAACGTATTCTACGCTATACTAAGTATTTTACGGTTTATTAGAGGTACGCTATAGTTAGATAGAGATAGTTACTAGAGAAGGCTATTCGCCTCTTTCTACGGCTTCTATATTAACTATAATACGGCTATAGCTACTCTAAGTAGTATTTTAAGTCTTACTAAGTTTAGAAGAGTTTCTAGGGCCCTCTCTTAGCGCCGTAGCTTAGAGTCGATTTTTTAGCGTAGTTATATTTTTTTTATTATAGATATAGAGATAGCCTAGATATAGTTAACTATCTTTTAGATCTATTAAATCTCTTTAAGAATATTCTTAAGGCCTAGCTTTTTAGTAGCTACCTTCTAGTAGATAGTAATATAATTCTAGAAGATTATCTTAGTAATATCGAGAAAATTTTTTATCTAGCTAAAGAGAATTAAAGAAAGGCTAGCGAATATTTATAGAGCTTAGAGAAGAATATCTACTATTTTTAAAGCTCTTTTAACGTATTCTACGCTATACTAGATACTCTATAGTTTCTTAGAAGTATATTAAAGCTAGATAGAGATAGTTACTAGAGAAGACTATTCGCCTCTTTCTATATTCTCTATATAGCCGCGAAATTCTATTATACGCGTCCTCGTCGCCGTAGCTAGTAATATCTATTAGAGAAGAGTCTCTAATAGATAGCTAAGTATAGAGGTAATAATTAGTAGTCTATAATACGCTATTATAGGCTATTAGAGTACGGCTTCGACGCGATAAAAATTTTTTATCGACGCGCCGACCGCGACTATAACTACGCTATCTACTACCTCCGCTTAGATAACGCGACTATCTATCTAAAAAGGCCTATCGAGGAAAACTAAGATATAAAAACTACCTAACGTACGACTACCTAGCTCGTAGCTAGGCCCGACGCTAGCCTATCTAGCTAGCTAATATAGACGCGCCCTAGGCGTATAATAGGATACTCTTAGGCTTATACCGGCTCTAAGATCGCTAAGAACGCGGCGAGGGCGTAGGGAAACCTCTTTTCTAAGAACTTATTAAGACTAACGTATTATAGACCCTTAGTACGAAACCTATTAAGGCCTTAAGGCCTCTAACCGCGAAGCTCTTATTAAGGTCTAACCTCGAGAACTCGTTAAGGCCTCTCTAAGAGAGCCGATCCGGTACGTATATAGGAGACCTAATAGAGGGTCTTAATAGGCGTAGTACTCGTAACCTAGCACGATACGACCGGTCGGCTCGACGAGACGGAAATATAGATAAGCTCTAGAAAAGAGAAATATAGGCTAGCTTCGACGGCCCTTAGCGAATCTATTAAGCGGGCGTCTAAGCGACTTAATAGAGAGTCTTAATAGACGTAGAGTATATAATCTATAACGATAATATAGGCTAGCGGTAAGAAGAGGCTCTCGAGAAGTTATAGGCTAGTCGCGTAGAGACTTAATACGTTAGAAATATAGGCTAGCTTAGAATAAGAGGGAATATAAGCTTAGTTAGTAGGAGCGGGTAGAGTAGATCGCCCGGCGTAAGATCTAGTCCGTTACTTCTTCTATAAGATACGGTCGGCCTATTATAAAAAGACTCTTATAGATAACGCGAAATAGAAACCTAGTAAGTATAGAGTATTACGTCTCTATACGATATCTAGGTTACCCGCGGAGCGTAGTACGTAGTAGCTACTACTAGCTCCGAGAACCTTACTCCTTCGCTAGACTCTAACTCTTAGTATATCTAGATAGTAGATAGGATTACGTCCTAGCCGGAGAGACTACTACGTAGCTCGAGAGAACGGATACGCGTATTAGTATATATAGAGACGGGACTATTCGCCTCTAAACTAACGCTAAAGTAAACGAGAATAAATAACTAGGAGCTTTTAGAATAGAGCGCCGGCGATATATACTTAAGAAGTAAATAGAAATTACTTAGATAGGAGAGGTTTAGCCCGGCCCTAACTATAGAGGCCGTAATAAGAAGCGGCTAAAAACTAAGGTAGAGGCCTAGATAGACCTTTAGGAGACTAAAGGTTATAAGTATATCGAACTCTACTATAACTTTATATATAGATATAATTATATAATTTTCTAACTAGGTAGGCTAAGAGACTTAAGCCGCTTCCCGCCTCCTAACTAAATAAGGTTTACTAGACTTAATAGCTTATAATACGCCTTAGAGAAGCCCGCGGGAACTCCCTTTTTATAGCCTATACTACTAGCCCCCTCGTAGCCGGACCTAGAGATAGAAGGAAGTTAATATTAGATATAGGCTCTCTCTCTATTATATAGTATAACGTCTATAAGAGTAAGAATAGAGTAATACTCCCGCTCTTTAAGGAAGTAGACCTAAAGATCTACTATATTCTAGCTATCTAAAAACCTTAGAGGAACCCGAGGGTTAAGATAATAGTAAGATATCCTATCTACTATATAGTTTTTCCCTAGAAGAGAGTAGTAAGAACTTACTTCTTTATAAGTAAGGCTATTAGCCCCGACTTTTAGTAAGTAATAGTCTATTTACTAGATCTTATTATACTATCCCTTATTACTAGGATATATATAATCTATATTTATAACTACTATAATCTTCCGCTAGCCTCTTATACTAGTATAGCGCTAGAAACTCTATCTCTTCTACCGGAAGTTCTTAGAAAACTAAAGAAGTATATTCTTCTAGGGGACTTTAATCTCTACTACCCTATCTAGAAAGGTATAACCTCCCTAATATATTATACTCTAGCGGATAATCTAATTAAGATAGCTATCGTAGCTAATCTTAACTTAGTTCTTCTAAGAGATACTATTACTAAATAAGATAGTAGTAGCGAGAGTACTCTAGACTTTATCTTTATATTACGGTAGCTAGAGGAGAGAATTCTTAGCTATAGAGTTAGCTAAGAGCTCGAATTATTCTCTAACTACCTACCTATTCTTACTATACTTAATTTTTCTTCTACCTTCGTAGAACTACGCCCTCTAAGACTTTAGTAGAAAAAAGTAGACTAGAAGAGAACTAATAATATACTCTAATTAAAGCTCGAATATCTTAAAGTAGCCTCTCTTAATACTAAAGTAGATTTAGATTACTTTACTATACTACTCTAGGAGGCTATCTAAAGAATAATCTAGAAGACTATTCTAGTAGCGAGACTCTCGCCCTAGACCTCTATATAATAGATAAAGAAGTATTCGGACCTAGTATACTAGGCTAGAATAGCTAGAAGAAAGTAGACGGCTATAGGAAGAAAGGAGGACTAGATAGTATACTAAACTATTACTAATAGTAAGAAGAGGTAGATTAGAAGAGATAGAATAAAAGTATAGCGTAGAATAGTAGCTAAGATTACTTCGGACCTATCTATACTTTAGAAGCTCTTAAAGTAGGTAAGAATAAGAGTACTAGAACCTCTAGCCCTATCTTAGTTCCTATCTCTCTAAAAAGTAGATAAATAACTATATTATAATAACTAGTCTAAGATAGAAATTCTTACTAACTAGTTCTTTCTACCTTCTAGAGCTACCGACCTCTTAGATCTAGATAGATATATATACTTAGTACTAGTAGAGATTTCCTAAGATCTTACTAAAGAGTAGGTCCTCTATACTATTAAGAAGCTTCTCTTAGATAAGATACTAGGCCTAGATAAAATTACTAATAGGTTTCTAAAGTAATACGCTAAGATACTAAGGGGACCTCTTACTAAGCTCTTCTAGAAATATCTCGTACTTAGATACTATTCTAAATAGTTTAAAAGCTCTATTACCGTAGTCCTTAGAAAACTATAGAGGGACGACTATACTAAAGCTAAGTTATTTAGGCCGATTACTTTACTTAATACGCTAGGGAAGCTACTTAAGAGAATTATAGTAGATAGAATCTCCTAGGCTACTAAAGTATACGGCCTACTTCCTAATATATAGATAAGAGCTAAAAGAAATAGATCCGTAGTAGTAGCTCTTAACTTACTTATAGAATAGATTTATACTATCTAGGTATAAGACCTAGGGCTAGTAGCTTTAGTTCTTAGCCTAGATATCTTAGAAGTATATAACTACGTATCTTATAGAAGGCTTCTCTATAATATAAGAATAGTAAAACTTCTAGAATAGATAGAAAGATTTACCCGATCCTTTCTATAGGACCGTACTACTTAGCTATCCTTCGGAGACTTTACTAGTCTACTAATCTAGACCTTAACCGGGATTTCCTAAGAATTCTTACTATCGCCGATACTCTACCTATTCTTTACTTCTAATCTATTTATATAGCTACGTAGGAGTAATATCTTCCCCCTTAGATTCGTCGATAATACTAATATTCTAACCTTTAGTAGATCTATAGAATAGAACTATAGGATACTAGAGGGAGTATATTAAATTTACGAGTACTAAGTAGCTACCTACGGGTTAGCTTTCTCGCCCGATAAGTATTATCTTACTTATTTTATAAGAAAACTAAGGAGATTTAATATAGTAGTAGAAATCCGTATCCCTAGATTTGCTAGATACCTAGAGCCGATAATTAAGATTCTAGAAGTCTACGTAGATAATAAGCTTAGATAGGAACTCTATATTAGGAAAATAGAAGCTAAGGTAATTAAATAGTATATATCTCTCTCTAGACTCGTAGCGTCTATCTAGAGAGCTTTATTTACTAAAGCCCGCTATATCTATACGGCCGTAGTAAGGCTAGTCCTTACCTACGGCTATAGAGTATAATATACTCTAGAGAAAATCTTAGGGTAGAGGAAAATAGCTATCTAGCTACTAAAGAAGATTTAAAACTAGTATCTACGTACTATCTTAGAGGCGTATAAGTTAACTAGTATATAAACCTTAGAGTATAAGATAGGAATTCCCCTACTCTTACTATATCTAGACGAACTAGTACTAGCCTAGGCTATTAGAGCTAGGAATAGTCTAGTCGTAGTAGTAGTAGAGGAAACTTACTAGAGTATTAAATAGATAGCTTAGGTTACTCTAAGTACTAGAGGCGCCGCTAGCTCTACTAGAAGAACCCTACTTAGAAAAAAGATAAACTTACTCCTTAACTACTATCTCTCTATCTACTAGAGTCTTCCGGAGCGAACGAAGCTACGTATAGTATATAGAAATAAGTAGAAGAAGAGATAGATAAAGTCTACTAGCTAGGAAAGATAAGATAAGCTAGTAGCCTAAAGTATATAGTAGAACCTAAAAATTAGATAAATCTATAGCGAACTATCTAAGCTATAGAGTATACTCGCTACTCTACTACGTATAGAGTATATTAGACTAGAGAACTTCCTCTTAAGGCGTAAGATACTAGAGTATTCTAGTTCTACCTATCTATACGGCTAGTATAGATAAACCCTAAAGTATATCCTTCTCTTCTACTTCTACTTCTAATAGAGTAAAGTATAGATACTCTAAAGAGTAGAGACTACGGACTACTACTTTCTTCTCTTAATAAAGAAGAGGATTAAAGTAGTAATAGACTAGTTCTTACGCCTAGAGCTACTTAAGTAATTTAGGCTAGTAAGAAAACTAATATAGAAAGATAACTAGGAAGAGGAACTAGGAGGATAACTAGGACTACTAGAACTACTAGAACCCGGATAACTATAAGAATAAGAACTAAAGAAATAGGTCTAGTAGATAAATATAGGGCTACTATAGTAGCCGCTACTAGTAAGAAGAAAAAATAAGAACTAGTATAGGATAGTATATCTAGAGAGAGAGGAGAGGTTTTTACTAGGCGAAAAGGTTTTCCCCCTCGTATAAAATAACTATAGATAGCTAGCCCCGTATAGACTCGTAAGGGAGCTATATCGGGAAGAAATAAATTTATCTATTTATCTATATTCTCTATATTAACTACTTCGCGGCTATAGTTATCTTAAGTACTATTTTAGAACTCGCGAAGCCTAGAAGAGTTTCTAGGGCTCTCTTCCGGCGCCGTAGCTTAGGGTTAATTTTTTAGTATAGTTATATTCTTTAGCCGGGTATTCTTTTAAATCTAAACTATAGTAATAACCCTTTTAAAAAGCCTCGAAAACTACGAAAAGAAGTATATACTATAATACTTACTTAAGCTTAAGAATAACTAAAATCGACTTTCTATAACGCGTTCTTAGCTATAATTAATACTCTAAAACCTAAGTCTAAAGTTTATCGAGATAATCTTCTACTAGAGCTAAAGAACTTCGAAGAACTTTTTAATTATCTATTTAAGAACGATTTTTTAGCCTTACTTCTTAAGGAAATTAAGAAACTTAAGTAAATTTAGATTTAGATAGAAGTCTTTATTATATAAGTATATAAGATAAAGAAACGAATTATTCTACTTACCTAGATATTTAAGTATAAGTTTAACGAAAAAGAATACCTTATTAAGTTTAAAGCTCGACTTTATATTAGAGAAGATCTTTAATTAACTACTTAGAATACCTACGCTACTATACTTACTATATAAATCTTTAGAGGACTTATAGTAATTATAACTACTTTCGACCTTAAATTAAAATAGTATAACGTTATTAATATATATCTATACGTTCTAATTAATAAGAAAATATACTATAAACTACTACTAGGTATAAATATTAAGAACGGACTCGTTCTTCTACTTCTACGAGTACTATATAGACTTAAATAATTACTAGCTCTCTAGTAAAAGTACTTATTAAAAATACTTTAAAATCTCGGCTTTACTAAAGTACTAGAAGCTTCTTACCTATTTATAAACGAATATATAGTTCTATTCTTCTTCGTAGATAATATCGTTATTATCTACTATAGGGATTATACTATTTATATCGACGAATTCTAATATAAGCTCTTTAAAATCTACGAAATACGATACCTCGGCAAAATCTAATAGTTCCTAGTAATTAGAATTATTCGAAATAGAGACGAGCGTAAACTTTAGCTATACTAAGACTTCTATATCGCTAAACTTACCGCGAAATTTAACGTTAAAGAGGACTCGAAACGCTTAGTTCCTCTTCTTTCTAATAAACTTATTACTTAGAATCCCGATAAAGCTACGGATTAAGATATATATAGATAGATAAATTTATTTCTTCCCGATATAGCTCTCTTATAGGTCTATACGGGGCTAGCTATCTATAGTTATTTTATACGAGAAAGAAAATCTTTTCGCCTAGTAAAAACCCCTTCTCTCTCTCTAGGTATACTATCCTATACTAGTTCTTATTTTTTCTTCTTACTAGTAGCGGCTACTATAGTAGCTCTATATTTACTTACTAAACCTATCTCTTTAGTTCTTATTTTCGTAGTTATTTAGATTCTAATAGTTTTAGTAGTCCTAGTTATTCTTCTAGTTTCTCTTCCTAATTATCTTTCTATATTAGTTCTCTTACTAAACTAAATTACTTAAGTAGTTCTAGGCGTAAGAACTAGTCTATTACTACTTTAATTTCTTTCTTTATATAACGAGCGGGCCTCTACCTCTAAGGATCTAAATACTAAAGAGGGTAGAAATCTATCGAGGGGTTTTCCTTAAGTAGGTATAAGAAGAGGTACGCGAGGAACGAGTAGACGACTAAAGACTAAGCACTGCGTACGAAGGCCTTATTACTAATAATTAGTACTAAATTATTATTAAAGTTAACTACGAAGGTTAAAGCTATCTAATAAGTATAGTTTATATATACGTAGGAGAGTGTCTATAATCTAATATTAATCTATTTAATCTATGTTACCTCTTGGGCAGGAGCGTATAGATTAGATAGATTAATATTATCTTAATCTTATTAATCTATTCCTTAATGCCTAAGGCATGTAGGATTAAAGGGATTAATTCCTTAGTATTACGTAATACACGTGACTTATAGTGGGTCTTTATAGCGCGTGTCTGCGCCCCGCTTACTTCCCTTTCTACTCTATCCCGACTCTATAAAGGCTATGCCGTAACACTATCCCCCCCCTTAAGGATCTTCGGCCCGAAGATCTTTCTACTCGGTAAGTATAAGTTCTTAGGGATTCCCTCGTGTTATTCCGTGCGCTTCTTCGCGTTTCGCTTATTATAGGTAGGGCCCCTACTTCTTCTACCTCTCGTCGCTATTATCTTATAAATTCGGTTGCTCGCAAACCGTATAGAATGCCTACTTCTTGTAGTGCTTATCGTTCGGCGGGAGCTTAGTGCTTCGTAAGTTTAGATTCTAGTCGGTATAGTCGCTATATCTAGAAGAACCGGAGGTATAATCTAGTTATTACACAACGGGATTATATACGCCCTTTTTCCGTTATATTTCCTTACTAACTTCCGTAGGGCAGAAGATTTATTCTAAGATAGATAATTTAGAGCGATAGTTAGAGGAAGCCTAGGAATTAGAGGAGTAGATCTTACTCGAGAAAATAGCGATCTAGAAGCGTCGTTTAGAGGCTCGCTCTAAGGTACGCCGTCTAAAGCGTTAGATTGGCTTCCTAGACGATCGTCGTAAGAAAATATTTAAGCGTAAGCTATCCTCTATTAAGGAGCTCGAAAAGCTAGAGAAAGAGGATCGCGATGCACGGCGTGCAGCTGGCGAGAATATGCCGTCTCTAGAGCGTTCTCCGAGTCCCCCTATTATTGCTAGTTCCTTAAATCTTAGGGGTCCTTAGCCGGATTCGGTGGCTAGGATTACGTTTCTATCCGGGGCTAAGTTAACGATAGATCCGTTCTTCTAGGTCGACCCCGTTTCCGCGGGAGACTAGGGTTCTAGCGATAGAATTCTATAACGAGATCCGGATGTATATCGTTTCTTAGTACCTATTAGTTATCCTTATTCCCGTATCCTTCCTATTTAACGAGATATTTAAGCTAATATCTAAATCTTTTATAGTCTAAGATCTTCTCGACTAGGTATTCGTTTTCTTCGGTATCTAGGTTTTCTAGGATTATCTCTTCTAGAGTTTCTAGGATTATAGCGTTTTCTAGTACTAGCTCGAGCAATACTACGTAAAAGATAGAATTTATCCGTATCGTTGTTGGCAATTTAAGTCGATACGTAACGTTTCTAAGTTTTTCTAAAATTTCGAATAGACCGGTTTTCTTAAAATCTAATTTGTCGCTTAGTCGCTTTAATTTGATGTTTTTTATAAGGAGGTACACTTTATCCCCCCTCTTTAGGTTCGGTGCCGCCTAGTGCCGTCTATTATAGTATTTAGATATTATAATTCGTACGTGCTCGAGGTCGAGACTAATGGCTTTATATAGTTCTTTTAGCTACTCGGCTTTAAGAATATCTTACTAGGCTAATTTTTAACTTAGGATAGCTTCTCTATACGCGTCTAGTTCGAATCTATAGTTAATAAAGAATAGGAATACGTTAGTTAACTCTTGTTTAGCGCTATTATAGGCGAACTATACTATAGGTAGCTATATAGCCTAATCGTTCTATAGGTAGTTAACGAAATAGCGGAGGTACTATTCGAGAGTCCGGTTTATCCGTTCTATCTAACCGTTCGTTTACGGGTATACGGTTATAGAGAGTTTATTCTTAGCCCTAAGTTAACGCATAAGCGTTTACTAAAATTCGGAACGTATTAGCTTGTCCCTATCCGAAACTAGTTCTTCCGGTATTCCGTAATCCGCGAAGATATATCGGAGAAACGTATAGGCTAGCTATTCTACGTTAGATGCCTCGAGATAGAGTAAGAAGTAAGCGTACTTCGTAAGTTTGTCGATAAAGACTAGGATCGAGTCGTGCTTAACTTCTATAAGCGAATCTTTAGACTATAGCAACTTCGTAATAAAGTCTAGCGTAACTAATTGCTATAGTCGTTCTAGAACTTCTAGGGGTTATAGTTATCCGTACGGAGCGTGTGTCGCAGCTTTGCTTCTAATATAAAGGTTATATTACGAGACTATACGCTAGACTATCTTCCGTAACCCTAGAAAGTAGAAGTTTCGTATAATCCTTTCGGTTATCCTGTCGATACCCTAATATCTATACGCGGGTACTTCGTATATATCCTTAACTAGTACTTCTCGTAGTCTTACCGGGATATAGATTAATTCTTTAAAGAGAAGCGTTCCTTCTCTATCTCGAGTAATACGCGGGTTATTCTTAAGCGCTAAAAGTTCCTACGCGAAGGAGTCTTATACGTATACTTCTCGGATCTTTAGATACTATAGGTTTAACTTAATGCGAAGTATTAGGAAAGACGGTCTAGTAAGGGTAAGCGATCTATCGCTATCTACTACGAATACTATAGGGTACGGCTCGATTCGTTCTTCTATATAGTCTACCCTTCTACTAAGCGCGTTAGCGGCGGCGTTATCTATACCTTTTCTATATATAATCTTAAAATCGTAGGAGGCTATTTCTTCTAACTAGCGAACCTATCGTCGGTTTAGCTCCTTAGTCGTAGTAAAGCGCGTAAGATTTTAATAATCGTAATATACTACTATCTAATAGCTGGCTCCTTTAAGATAGTATCTCTATTACTTAAATACTAAGACGATGGCTAAGAGCTCCTTATCGTGGGTATCGTAGTTAAGCTCTACTAGTGTAAACTTTCTAGAGTAAAACGCGATTAGGTGCTATCTACCTTCTTCGTTAGGCTGGCTAAGATATACTCCGAGGGCGAATTCTAACGTATTAGTTTCTACTTCGATAGGTTTATCGGGATTATATATCCCTAGAACCGGTGCTTCGCAAAATATACGTTTAAGCGATTCGAAGGCTTACTACTAATCGTCTCTCTATTTAAAGCTATACTTCTTTCGAGTAAGTCGCGTTAAAGGTTCCGTAATCTTCGAGTAGTTCTAAATAAACTTCCGATAGAAGTTCGCGAATCCGAGGAAGGACTAAACTTCCTTAATCGTCTTAGGTACTAGCTATTCTCTAATAGAATCTAGTTTCGAGTCGTCTATACCGACGTGACCTAGGGTAATAATAAAGCCTAAGAATTCTATCCTTTAAACGTGCTATTCGTATTTCTCGGGTGCGATAGATAGATTCTTTACCTAGAGGGCTTCTAGGACCTTTCTAATATACTTTTTATAATCCTCGAGAGTTTCTAAAAAGATAAGGATATCGTCGAGGTAAGCTAAGTAGAAGATATCTAAGTATTCGCGTAGCGTGTCGTTAACGAGATTTTAGAAGGTTGCTAGCGCGTTAGTAAGCCCGAATAGTATAACCGTATACTCGTAGAGTCCTAGCCTCGTTCTAAAGGCTATCTTCTATTCTTCCCCTTCTTTAATCCTAACTAGATAATATTCTTCCCGGAGGTCTAGCTTCGTAAAGTACTTTACTTTCCCTAACTTATCCTAGAGCTTATTAATGCGTAGGAGCGGATAGCGGTTTTTAATCGTAATATCGTTAAGTTGCCGGTAGTCGACACAGAGGCGTAGTTTACTATTCTTCTTTAGGACGAAAAGGATCGGATATCCGGCTAATAACGTTAAAGGCCGAATATATCCGCGTTCGAGGTTCTTCTCGATATATTTCCTTAAAGCCTCTATTTCCTTTGCTAATAAGGAGTAGATAGGCTTATAAGCTAGCTTCGTGCCCGGCTTAAGTGGAATCTCGTAGTCCTATAGTTAATACTTCGGCAAATCTCCTTTTTCTCTTTCTTAGCAAACGGCTTTTAAGTTCTAGTACTCGCTAGGTACCGTTTCTATTTCCGGTATTAGAGGTTCTCCGTATAGATTATTCTATATCTCTAAGCTACCGTGTTATCCCCTTCTAATCCTCGCGGGATCGTCTCCTCTAATAGGAGTAGGACTATTCTTATTCTTAAGCCTTTCCCGTACGGCCTTAGCTAGTACTCTCTATTATACCGTCTATAAGGGTTTAATATATATAAGGTAGACCTGTTAGCCTTAGCGTCTTATACGCTTAAATACCTCTCCTAAGATTATCTAGACGTCGATCTAAGAATCTACGGCTGCTAATTGCTTACGCGAAGCCTTACTCTTAGCCTTATGCCTTTTCCTCGTAGTCCTTCGTAATATATACTATACTTATTCGTCGGAAATACTAGACTCGATTAGTCTTACTCCGCTTAAGGTGCTATATTTTACCGAGGAGGCGGCGTCTCGTACGCTACTATCCTAGTTCTATCTTACGCTTTTCTTAAGGTTACCGTCGATACTACCGTCGCGGGGTCTTACGCTATCGTTACTAGAGTCGTAGCTTAATTCGGGGGTATCGTTTCGCTTAGTAGGGTTTATTTCTATAATAGGGCTATATTTTACCGAGGAGGCTTCGCTACTTGCGTCGTAGTCCTAGTACTAACTTATACTACTATCGGAGTCGCCTATATAGTTACTATATTTAGGCCTTATACTAGCTACTTCTCGTATTAATATCGATAGGAGCTTTCGAAGGGTATCTAATAACCTATTCTTCTTCTATAATCCTTATTTTCGTAGAAGATCCTCGAGCTTCTCTCGAAAGATAATAGAGTCTTCTTCTCCGAAGTCGAAGATAGGTTTCTATATCCGGATCTAGGGTATACCTAGAATAATATCGTGCCTAGAAATACGTTAGACGTCGAGGGAAATCCGTTCTTAATAGTTCCCTATCTAAAGGATTACTTCCTCCGTTTTTATCTTTACCTAGCCTTCTCCGTAGGCTGCCTAGAATCCGTCGAATCTACTAAGGAGATACGGTTTCTATTTCTTACGGTATAGGATATTCATCTTCTATACAAGCTCGTTATAGATAAAATTTCCGCTTAATCCTATATCGATTAGGATTCTAGTAGGTACTTCGTTAAGTATTCTCTATATCTTAAACTATTTCTATAGGTTTAGTCCGGTAAGAGTTTCCGTTTCCGATATACGCGATACTATATAAAGGGACCTAGACTATAGCCCCGGGGTTGGTCCTATTACCGTAGGGCCGTCTAGTTTTTTAATATAGAGTAGCCGTAGACTTTACTATATATATAGTCTTTCTATTCGTTAACTTAGAGATATACTTACTTCTAGTTAGTCTATTTATCGGAGTTCTATTTCCTTCGCTAGTAGACTTTATCCTTTCGCACCTAATATCTAAAGGTTAGTCGATTAAGCTTCTTATCCGGAATCTACTAGAGTATACGATGCTAGATCGTTGCCGTGCCGTACTAGTAAAGGATCCGTGCTAGTTCCCGGAGGGAGTCGTAGTCTACTTACTCGCGTGCTAAGGTTCCTTAGTAGTAGCGTTCGACGAGTATCGTTTCTTTAGTTACCGGAAGTTCGTACTTTTTTCCGTCTTGTTTAATTCGGGTTTCCTAAAGAGTGTTCTAACGCTATCCCCAAATAACCGTAAGCGCGATGCTTTTCTAATACGGAATCTAGATTATTTAGTTAAGATTACCCTATTCGTCCCGTAGGTAGTTACTAATACCGTATCTTTTAGCGAGAACTTCTAACGAGACGAGGGTGTCTAGTTTATCCGATAGTATAGATGTATTATCTATCTGCGTTTTACTAGTACTCTCGTATAGTTCTCCTGTTTCGCTGTTAATAGATTCGTCGTCTAGAGGGAAACTATCGATAATATCGTCGGTTTCGATAACTTCTTCGTTCCTAGTTATTATACCGAAGTTTCGAGGTTCGTAGGGGTACTATCTAGAGATATCCTTGCTAGTTTAATACGTCTAATAGCCGTTATCGTAATAGGCTATCTAGTATAGCGTATCGTAGTTATCTTAGCGAGATATAACCGACGCTTTACGCTAAGCGCTCGAAGTCTACTTATTATTCTTCTTACTACGAGGGTTCTACGAATACTTAGAAGAGAAGTATTTATTACTACCGTAGGTAATATAGAGTCGATTCTTATAGCGCTGTTTCTACTTATCCGTCTAGTTCGGGTTAGGTCCCTTAGGCTTTTTATTATTATAACTATTATTACCCTTCTTAGAATCCTATCTATTAGCCGCGTCGAGGGCTATAGCGTCTCCGCCTTCGAGGGTTATTCTTTTACGGCGTAGCTTCGAGGTATTAGATTATCGAGAACCTATCTTCTATTCGTATATACGACCGTCGATCTAAGACGTAAGGTCTACTATCTTCTAGAAGGTAGGTAGATATTCGTAAGTAATTATATTCTTCTTAACTTCGTCCTTTAGGCTCTTATAGAAGAGGTCGCGGAAAGTCTCGTCTAACCGTTCGAGGTAGGCTATAAGCTACTAAAACTTAGTTATATAGATAGCTATAGATTCTATCTATCTAACGGTTATAATATCGTTAGAGGCTTTACGGACTTCGTCCCGATCGTTAAAAGTAGCCTTAAGGTTATCTGCGAATCCCGTGTAGGTATCGAAGATCTTCTTAGTCTTTGCCCTTCTCTTCTCGAGAGAGTATTTATTAGCTAGATAGTCGCGAAGGTATAGTTTTATCTATACCTCTGCCGTTCCCCTAAGGTAGGTTAATACGAAGAGTACTTCCTCGGCGTCGTTATCGAATTATACTTAGTTAAACTAGAGGTAGCGTTATATCTAGAGTAGGAAGGATTAGAGCTTCTTCCTATCCCTATTAAACTTCTCGGGTGCCGCTACTTTAACCTTAGTAGCGCTTCGTTTTATCTAGTACGCTAGTAGGCGCTCGATCTAGGCTTTTTATTCCTAAATAAGTGCCTAGAGTTCTTCTCGAGTAGGCTCTATTTACTACGCGGGCGGAGCACGCCCCTAAGTACTCTTAGCGCGACCCTCTATTAGGTCGACATCTATCTAAGATCCCGGTGCTATCGTATACTTTCCCTAAACGCGTTAGGCGGGGTAATACTTAACCTAATAAACTCGTTTCTAAAAAGATCTCTCTCCTTGCAAGGATAGTAGTTAAAGTATAACGAGCGGGCCTCTACCTCTAAGGATCTAAATACTAAAGAGGGTAGAAACCTATCGAGGGGTTTTCCTTAAGTAGGTATAAGAAGAGGTACGCGAGGAACGAGTAGACGACTAAAGACTAAGCACTACGTACGAAGGCCTTATTACTAATAATTAGTACTAAATTATTATTAAAGTTAACCACGAAGGTTAAAGCTATCTAATAAGTATAGTTTATATATACGTAGGAGAGTATCTATAATCTAATATTAATCTATTTAATCTATATTGCCTCTTAGGCAGGAGCGTATAGATTAGATAGATTAATATTATCTTAATCTTATTAATCTATCCCTTAATACCTAAGGTATATAGGATTAAAGGGATTAATTTCTTAGTATTACGTGATGCACGTAACTTATAGTGGGTCTTTATAGCGCGTGTCTGCGCCTCGCTTGCTTTTCTTTCTACTCTATCCCGACTCTATAAAGGCTATACCGTAATACTTTATTAAGAGAAGAAAGTAGTAGTCCGTAGTTTCTATTCTTTAGAGTATTTATATTCTACTCTATTAGAAGTAGGGGTAGAAGAGAAGAATATACTTTAAGATTTATCTATACTAGCCGTATAAATAGATAGAACTAGAGTAAGATATATATACTTTTTAGTAGAAAGTCGGATTAATTAACTATACTATAGTCTATACTAGACTAAATATTATATATATAGTATTACGACTCTCTAAATATCTATAGAATTCTTTAGCTTAGTATCTTTATCTAGCTTAACGAGTTCTTAAATATCTATTATATACTCGAAGCTACGCTCTTACTTTCTTAAACTTTACTTAGTCTACTAAGAATCTATTTATTACTTCTAGCGACGCCTTTTTATTAGGCCTCTTAAGCGCTACTACTCTAGATAACTAAATAGATACTTAATAGTAACTAAAGGCCCTAGCTTTACTAAGAATAACTCGGTTAAATACTAGAGTACGGGCCTAGCGCTAAGCGACTAGATATATTTATTCTTCGCCCTCTCTTTCTAGACTCTCTTTTCTTTCTTCTTATATATAGATAGATAGATAAATTTATTTCTTCCTAATATAGCTCTCTTACGGGTCTATACGGGGCTAGCTATTTATAGTTATTTTATACGAGAGGGAAAATCTTTTCGCCTAGTAAAAACCCCTTCTCTCTCTCTAAATATACTATTTTATACTAATTCTTATTTTTTCTTCTTACTAGTAGCGGCTACTATAGTAGCTCTATATTTATCTACTAGATCTATCTCTTTAGTTCTTATTCTCGTAGTTATTCGGGTCCTAGTAGTTCTAGTAGTTCTAGTTATTCTTCTAGTTTCTCTTTCTAGTTATCTTTCTATATTAGTTTTCTTACTAGACTAAATTACTTAAGTAGCTCTAGGCGTAAAAACTAGTCTATTACTACTTTAATCTTCTTCTTTATTAAGAGAAGAAAGTAGTAGTCCGTAGTCTCTACTCTTTAGAGTATCTATATTTTATTCTATTAAAAGTAAAAGTAGAAAAGAAGAATATACTTTAGAGTTTATCTATACTAGTCGTATAGATAGATAGAACTAGAGTACTTTAGTACCTTACGTCTTAAGAGAAAGTCCTCTAGTCTAATATACTCTATATATAGTAAAGTAGCGAGTATATTTTATAGCTTAGATAGTTCGCTATAGATTTATCTAATTTTTAGGTTCTACTATATACTTTAGGCTACTAACTTATCTTATCTTCTCTAACTAGTAGTAGGAAATTATATAATTATATCTATATATAAAGTTATAGTAGGATTTAATATACCTATAACCTCTAGTCTTCTAAAGATCTATCTAGACCCCTATTCTAGTTTTTAGCCGCTTTTTATTACGGCCTCTATAGTTAAAGCCGGGCTAAACTTCTTCTATCTAAGTAATCTCTATTTACTTCTTAAGTATATATCGCCGACGTACTATTCTAAAACCTCCGAGTTCTTATTATTATTTACTTTAGCGTTAGTTTAGAGGCGAATAGTTCCGTCTCTATATATATCGATAAAATATAACTACGCTAAAAAATCGATTCTAAGCTACGGCGCCGGGAGAGGGCTCTAGGAACTCTTCTAAGTCTAGCGAGACTTAAAATACTACTTAGAGTAGCTATAGCCGTATTATAGTTAATATAGAGGCCGTAGAAAGAGGCGAATAGCCTCCTCTAGTAACTACCTCTATCTAACTATAACGTACTTCTAATAAATCGTAGGGTATCTAGTATAGCGTAGAATACGTTAAAAGAGCCTTAAAGATAATAGATACTCTTCTCTAAGCTCTATAAGTATCCGCTAGCCTCTCTTTAGTTCTCTCTAGCTAGGTAAAAAATTTTCTCGATATTACTAAGATAATCTTTTAGAATTATATCTCTATATACTAGAAAGTAAATACTAAAAAACCCGGCCTTAAGAATATTCTTAAGAAAGTATAGTAAGTCTAGAAGATAGTTAGCTAACTTTAGACTACCTCTACGCCCGTAGTATCTAGCTAGGCTAATATTATAGCCCGAGTAGCTCTAAAGCCTTCTACCCTCCCGGCTACTACTAAGCTTACTCTATACTTTCTAAATAAGACTAATAGATAGAAGATCGCTAATCTCTCTAATAAGACTATTATTAAGAAGATTTAGGTAGAAAAAAGCCTAGCGTATAAAAAGATACTAGCTATTAAGAAGCTTCCTAGTAGAAACGTTAAGCTCTTTATATCTAATACTTAGACTAAAGTAGCTCTCCTCTAGAACTAAAAATAGACTATAGAACTAAGTAGGGAAGTCCGCTCTAACTAATAGCTCTATTTAGTACTAGTCTATAACGTTCCTCTTAAAGATATTAATATTAAGAATTCTTAGACCGCTTAAATCCTTTAGAATTAGAATCTATCTCTATATCTAAAACTACGTATTAGTAAGCTAGTCTAGCTAAAAAGAAAGCTCCTAGAGAAGAAAACTTACTTAGCGATTATTTTTAGTACTATAAACCCCGAGGTAGCTAACTAAATTATTACTAAAGAACTTATTAGTAACTATACGCTCTATATAGTAGAATACTATAGTATAGTCTTTATAGTAACCTAGTACTTTAAGTACTAGAACTATAGCTATATCTCTACCTACTATAGAAGAAAGAATAAGTATAGCTAGTATATAGAGGTATATAATACCTAAGAGTGCCCTAAGAAAAAAATATAGTATATAAACTACTTATAAAAGTATACGGCCTAGAGTAACGCCTACCTAGCACGTAGAGCCTACTAAATAAAGACTACTTAGACCCGTCTAGCGGCTCTAAAGAGATATAGAGTAAAATACTCTATAGCTAAGATATAGCTCTAAACTAACTAGTTAACGGTCGGGCTAAGAAAGAGGCCTAGAGAGAAGAAGCCGACTAAGAGAGAGCTAGATAGGCTAAGAGACTTAAGCCGCCCCCTACCTCCTAACTAAATACGGTTTACTAAACTTAATAGCTTCTAATATATCTCTAGGAAGAAGCCCGCGGGAATCTCCTCCGCCTCGTAGCCTATACTACTAACTTTCTTATAGCCTAACTTAGAAATAGAAGAAAGTTAATATTAGATATAGGCGCTTTTTCTATCGTATAGTATAACGTCTATAAAAGTAAGAATAGAGTAATACTTCCGCTCTTTAAGGAGGTAGACCTAAAAATCTACTATATTCTAGCTATCTAGAAACCTTAGAGAAACCTAAGGGTTAAGATAATAGTAAGATATTCTATCTACTATATAGTTTTTTCTTAGAAGAGGACGGTAAGAACCTACTTCTTTATAAGTAAGGCTATTACCCCCGACTTCTAGTAAGTAATAGTCTACTTATTAGATCTTATTATACTATCTCTTACTACTAAAATACGTATAATCTATATCTATAACTACTATAATCCCCCGCTAGCCTCTTATACTAGTATAGCTCTAGAAACTCTACTTCTTCTATCGGAAGTTCTTAGAAAACTAGAAGAGTATATTCTCCTAGAGGACTTTAACCTCTACTATTCTATCTAGAAAGATATAACCTTCCTAATATACTATATCCTAGTAGATAACCTAATTAAGATAGCTATTATAGCTAATCTTAATCTCGCCCTTCTAAGAGATACTATTACTAGACGAGATAGTAGTAGTAAGAGTACTCTAGATTTTATCTTTATATTACGGTAGCTAGAGGAGAGAATTCTTAGCTATAGAGTTAGCTAGGAGCTTAAATTATCCTCTAACTACCTATCTATTCTTACTATACTTAATTTTTCTCTTACTCTCGTAAAACTACGCTCCCTAAGGCCCTAGTAGAAGAAAGTAGACTAGAAGAGAACTAATAATATACTCTAATTAAAGCTTAAATATCTTAAAATAGCCCCTCTTAATACTAAAGTAGACTTAGATTACTTTACTATACTACTCTAGAAGGCTATCTAAAAGATAATCTAGAAGACTATTCTAAGAGCGAGACCCTCGCCCTAGGCCTCTATATAATAGATAAAGAAGTATTCGGATCTAGTATACTAAATAAGAGTAGCTAGAAGAAAGTAGATAGCTATAGAAAGGGAGGAGGACTAGGTAGTATACTAAACTATTACTAATAGTAAGAAGAGGTAGATTAGAAGAGATAGAATAAAAGTATAGCGTAGAATAGTAGCTAAGATTACCTTAGACCTATCTATACTCTAGAAGCTCTTAAAGTAGATAAGAATAAAAGTATAAGAACTACTAGCCCTATCTTAGTTCCTACTCCTCTAGAAAGTAGATAAATAACTACGCTACGATAATCCGGCTAAGATAGAAATCCTTATTAACTAGTTCTTCCCCCCTCTTAGGGCTACCGACCTCTTAAACCTAGATAGATATATATACTTAGTACTAGTAGAGATCCTCTAAGACCTCGCTAAAGAGTAGGTTATCTATACTATTAAGAAGCTTCCCCTAAATAAGGTACTAGGCCTAGATAAGATTATTAATAGGTTCCTAAAGTAGTATACTTAGATACTAAGTAGACTACTTACTAGACTCTTCTAGGAATACCTCGTACTTAGATACTACTCTAGA
Source organism: Botryosphaeria dothidea (assembly GCA_011503125.2). Taxonomy (NCBI): domain Eukaryota; kingdom Fungi; phylum Ascomycota; class Dothideomycetes; order Botryosphaeriales; family Botryosphaeriaceae; genus Botryosphaeria; species Botryosphaeria dothidea. The sequence continues at coordinate 3,953,284 of WWBZ02000051.1, read as the reverse complement.
TAGTTTAAAAGCTCTATTACTATAGTTCTTAGAAAACTATAGAGGGATAACTATACTAAAGCTAAGTTATTTAGGCCGATTACTTTACTTAATACGCTAGAAAAGCTACTTAAGAGGATTATAGTAGATCGGATCTTCTAGGCTACTAAGGCCTATAAACTACTCCCTAATATATAGATAGAAGCTAGGAGAAATAGGTTAGTAGTAGTAGCCCTCGACCTACTTACGAAATAGATCTATACTATCTAGGCGTAAGATCCTAGGCTAGTAGCCTTAGTTCTTAGTTTAGATATCTTAGAAGTATACGACTATATATCTTATAGGAGGCTTCTCTATAATATAAGGATAGTAAGGCTCCTAGTATAGATAGAAAGATTTACTTAATCCTTTCTATAGAACCGTACTACTTAGCTATTCTTCGGAGACTTTATTAGTCTACTAATCTAGACCCTAACCGGGATTCTCTAGGAATTCTTACTATCTCCGATACTCTATCTATTCTTTACGTCTAACCTACTTATATAGCTACGTAGAAGTAATATCTTCCCCCTTAGATTCGTCGATAATACTAATATCCTAATCTTTAGTAGATCTATAGAATAGAACTATAGGATACTAGAGGGAGTATATTAAATTTACGAGTACTAGGTAGCTATCTACGGGTTAGCTTTCTCGCCCGATAAGTATTATCTTATTTATTTTATAAGAAAACTAAGAAGATTTAATATAGTAGTAGGGATCCGTATTCCTAGATTTACTAGATACCTAAAGCCTATAATAAAGATTCTAGAAGTCTACGTAGATAATAAGCTTAGATAGGAACTCTATATTAGAGAAATAGAAGCTAAGGTAATTAAATAGTATATATCTCTATCTAGACTCGTAGCGTCTACCTAGGAAGCCTTATTTACTAAAGCCCGCTATATCTATACGGCCGTAGTAAGGCTAGTTCTTACCTACGGCTATAGAGTATAGTATACTCTAGAGAGAACTCTAAAGTAGAGAAAAATAGCTATCTAGCTACTAAAGAAGATCTAAAACTAGTGCCTACGTACTATCTTAAGGGCGTATAAGTTAACTAGTATATAGACTTTAAAGTATAAGACGGGGATTCTTCTACTCTTACTATATCTAGACGAACTAGTATTAGTATAGGCTATTAGAGCTAGGAATAGCCTAGTCGCGATAGTAGTAGAAGAAACTTACTAAAGTATTAAATAGATAGCTCGGGCTACTCTAAGTACTAGAGGCGCCGCTAGCCCGGCTAGAAGAACTCTACTTAGAAAAAAAGTAAACTTACTCCTTAACTACTATCTCTCTATCTACTAGAGTCTCTTAGAGCGAACGAAGCTACGTATAGTATATAGAAATAAGTAGAAGAAGAGATAGATAAAGTCTACTAGCTAGAAAAGATAAAATAAGCTAGTAGCCTAAAGTATATAGTAGAACCTAAAAATTAGATAAATCTATAGCGAACTATCTAAGCTATAGAGTATACTCGCTATTCTACTACGTATAGAGTATATTAAACTAGAGAACTTCCTCTTAAGGCGTAAAGTACTAGAATATCCTAGCTCTATCTATCTATACGGCTAGTATAGATAAACTCTAAAGTATATTCTCCTCTTCTACTTCTACTTCTAATAAAATAGAGTATAGATACTCTAAAGAATAGGGACTACGGACTATTACTTCCTCCTCTTAATAAAGAAAGAGATAAAAGTAATAATAGACTAGTTTCTACGTCTAGAGCTACTTAATTAGTTTAGTCTAGCTAGAGAACTAATTTAGAAGAATAACTAGGAAGAGAAACTAGGAGGACTACTAGAAATACTAGGATCTAGATAACTACGAGAATAAAAACTAAAGAGGTAGAACTAGTAGGCGAATATAGGGCTACTATAGTAGCCGCTACCGGTAAGAAGAAAAAATAGAACTAGTAGAAATAAATAGGCCTAGATAGAAAGGAGGGATTTTTACTAGGCGAAAAGATTTTTCCTCTTAAGTAAAATAACTATAGATAGCTAGCCCCGTATAGACCTATAAGAGAGCTATATCGGAAAGAAATAAATTTATCTATCTATATATATTAATACGTATATTCGTTTTTTCGAGCTACGTAGTAGTCTCTTTAGCTAAAACGTAATTCTATCTACTATCTAAGTATACTAAGAATTAGAGTCTAGCGAAGAAGTAAGGTTCTTAGAGCTAGTAGTAGCTACTATATACTACGCCCCGTAGAAAACCTAGATATTATATAAGGACGTAATACTCTATACTTACTAGGTTCCTATTTCGCGTTATCTATAAGAGTCTTTCTATAATAGGCCGACCGTATCTTATAGAAGAAGTAACGAACTAGATCTTACGCCGAGCGACCTACTCTACTCTCTTCTACTAACTAAGTTTATATCTTCTCTTATTTTAAGCTAGTCTATATTTCTAACGTATTAAGTATTTACGCGACTAGCCTATAATATCTTAAGAGTCTTTTCTTACCGCTAGCCTATATTATCGTCGTAGATTACGTATTTTACGTCTATTAAGACTCTCCGTTAAGTCGCCTAAACGCCCGCTTAATAGAGTTAGTAAGAGCTATCGAAGCTAGTCTATATTTCTCTTTTTTAGAGCTTACTTATATTTCCGTCTCGTTAAGCTAACCGGTCGTATCGTACTAGATTACGAGTACTACGCTTATTAAGACCCTCTACTAAGTCTCTTATATACGTACTAAATCGGCTCTCTAGAAGAGGCCTTAACGAGTTCTTAAGATTAGGCCTTAATAAAAACTTCGCGGTTAGAGGCCTTAAGGCCTTAATAGATTTCGTACTAAAAGTCTATAATACGTTAGTCTTAATAAGTTCTTAGAAAAGAGATTCTTCTACGCTCTCGCCGCGTTTTTAGCGATCTTAGAGCCGGTATAAGTCTAAGAGTATTCTATCGTACGCCTAGAACGTATCTATATCGGCTAGCTAGATAGGCTAGCGTCGAGTCTAGCTATAAGCTAGGTAGTCGTACGTCGAGTAGTTTTTATATCTTAGTTTTTCTCGATAGGCCTCTTTAGATAGATAGTCGCGTTATCTAAGCGAAGATAGTAGATAGCGTAGTTTTAGTCGCGGTCGGCGTATTAATAAAAAATTTTTATCGCGTTAAAGCCGTACTCTAATAGTCTATAATAGCGTATTATAGACTACTATCTATTACCTCTATACTTAGCTATCTACTAAAGACGCTTCTCTAATAAATATTACTAGCCGCGGCGACGAGGACGCGTATAATAGAATTTCGCGGCCTCTTCTTATATATAGATTTTTAGTTAAAAGTAATACTATTATTTTAGCTTTATTACCTTATATAATCTATATACTACTAATAAGAAACCTAAACTCGATAATCTAATACCCGTACTATTAACTAGAACCTAAACTCGATAATCTATAACTAGAACCCGATAATACTAATAACCTATAACTAGAACTTAATAATACTAATACTCTATAATAAGTAACCTAGAAATATTAAAATCTATACTATTAGAGAAATAATAGTATAATTATAGAAAATCTATCTTTTTTAATAAGATATAAAGATTCTCGTTAACCCCGTACTAATCTCTTTAGAGTTTTTACCCGTAATACGAGTTAAACTACTCTAAAAAACTAGAATAATTAGCGAAGATTATAGCGTAATAAAGCCTATTTCCCGTAAGCTATAGTCGTAGCCGTACTAGTAGTATCGCTAGTACTACCTCTATTTATCTAAGCGATAATAAAGAAGAATTATTTAGTAATATAGTTAGAAAACCTAGTTAGAATCTTAACGAGTTTATAAGTAGTACTATTCTATTTTAGAACTTTTCTAATATCTTAGACTAGTAAAGTTAAGCTACTAATTCTATCTTACGTCGTACTATTTTACGTAGAAACCTAGAATCTAAAGAACTTATATATTTATTAGCTACGGATCTTAATCTTACTATTAACCCCGGAATACTAAGTAACTACGAACTCGACTCTATTCGCTAGCCTAACGAATATATCTTTTATAACTAGTATACTATAGTAATAGTAAACTAGCGTACTAAGTTCTACTACGTTCTCTAAGTTATTTAAATAGCTACTAGTAAAGAATATATAGTCTACGTCTCTCTTTAGAATAAGTATAAAAAACTTAAATAGACCTATAAGAAGATAATCGCTAGATCTAATAAAGTTATTAAGAAAAGTAATAATAAGATTAGCCGGCTTATCTAAGAAAATAATCTTCTAACTAAAAATATTACTAACTATTACGAAGATACTCTCTCTAGTACTAATATTCGTAGCCTTAACTAGAAACGTTAACTAAGAGAGAAAACTATTATCTTATAGCGAATTCTCTCTTATTAGAGCTTACGTAAGATACTTATAGAAGATATTAATAAGCTTATCTCTACTAATATCTATACTTTCGTTAACTTTAAAAATAATATAATCTTTAAGCTTAAAGTCGAAGAGGACTTCTTTAAAAGAAATTAGAAGCTAATAATTCGCTATATCTACTCTTACCTTACTAATTTAATTACTACTATAATACGCCCGTATATTAGTAGCTACTAAATAGCCCTAGATTTCTTAGAAAAGCTAGAAAAGATATATAGAATAGATATCGTAAAGAAAAAAGCTACTAATAATCTTATTCTTACTAGATAAAGCGAGAAAGAGACGGTAGACTTCTACTACGTCCGCCTATATATACTTTAGTTTCTTACTAATCTAACTAAAGAAGAGAAGATTAATAAGATATAGAATAGTATTTCTATTAGCTTAGCCCTCTTAGTAGCTACTCTTATCTTTATCTTTTTTAAATAGCTACTTAAAACTCTCCGTAAGACCGAATATCGTTATTAAGAGATTAAGTCTATAAATATCCGTTCTAATAAAAGAATAAATAATAGTAATAATTCTAAAAGAGATCGTACTAAGTCTATCTATAATTAGAAACCTATTTAAGGTAATCTTAGCCGCTAGAGTAGAACTAGAAGCGGTAATATAGACTAAGATAGCTAATAGGGCCGTATATCTACTACTACTAAACTAAGAGACTAGATTAGACTATAGTATAAGCCTAAGCTAAAACTCTTAAAGCTATTAGATAAGAAACGCCTCGTAATAATAAGGTAGAAACGCTACCGTAGCTATAGAGGCTTAGACTACTTTATATCTAATATCTACTATTCTAATAATAACCGCGCTAGATTCGCGTATATCTAAAGTATTAAGAAACTTAACTCTAATAGTAAGTCGGAAAACTTCTAGTTCTAGAAGTAAGTTACTTTCTAGAACTATAAGAGTAGAAGAAGCTAGACGAGTAGCTAGCTAGTCGTAGTTAGAAAAAGATAAAGATATTAAACTTCGTAGTAGATAATCGCGCGTATAAAATAAAGAAAACTTATCTTATTATATATACTATAGTAGCTAGTAGTAATATACGTTCTCTTATTAATAATAGAAGCTAAGCTAAGCTTATTAATATCTTCTTTATTTACGCGTATAAGATAATAAAGATTTCTCTTATTAAACGGATTACTATAACTTTAGAAGACGGAATATTCTTCTAATATATTACCTATACCTCCCTAGTTAATATTAATATTAGTTTTTATAAGAAATAACTTCTCTACTATATTACTAACCTAGAAGACTATCTACTAATTCTTAGAGACGGATAGTTACGTACTTATAACCCGTATATTAACTAAGATAAGCGGTTAGTTAAGTTTTATAAGCCTTAGTGCTTTAAGGCTAGCTATCTTACTATAAAACCTTATACTAAATACGCTATTAGATACCGACCTAAATAGAAGATAGAGAAATTCTAACTAAATATTTAACTATATTCTATATTTAGCGGGGTAATATATTAGTAGAGTATACTTCTACGGTAGCCTAGCCTTTTTAAAGTAGTATAGATACTAAGTTCGAATCTTAGACCGCTTATCTACTCGTAGTATATACGTCCTACGTTAAAAGTATACGTATCCGCGTTCTTTCTAGCGATAATAAGAGGGAAAATCTATAGGTAGTTAGGGTAGGCTATAAGTAGTATATACGTCCTACTATAAAAGTATACGTACCCGCGTTCTCTCTAGCGGTAATAAGGGGGAGAAGAGCTAGCTAGGCGCTTCTAAAAATAAATTTTAAGAGCGCTTTACTAGCGCTTATAAATAGGTAAGCCGGAACTTCTTACGGCTTAGTCTTAAGATTTATAGTTATCTCTCTCTATAGTTTCTTCTTCTTAGCTACTCTTTCTACTTTAGATACCGCTACTAGTATATAGAAAAACTATACTAAATAGAGTATCTACGAATACTACTATTATAGATAGAGAAGGTTTTTACCCGGGCTATTCTAAGAAAGTAGCTATAGTTTCTTCTTCTATATACTCTTATAGATAGCTATAGCTATATAGACCCTCCGGGGAGCTAAATTAGCTTAATTAAATTTATCTATCTATCTATCTATATTCTATATTTATACTCTTCTACTTAGTATTACTTTCTAGATATAAAGAATACTACTATATATCTACGGAACCTACTATAAATACTAGCGTAGCTATAACTAAAAAAGACGACTTTTAGAAATTTATAAATAGAAAGAAAATATATAGACGAGAAGAACGCCTTGCCCGGCTACCGAAGAAATACTACTAGATTAAAGAACTCTAGAATAAAATAGAAGCGAATATACTCCCTCCTTACTAGAAAGAAGACTATAAAATTAAGCTTAAATCTAACTATAAACCTCCTTATATAAAAAGCTACCGTCTAATATCTTAATAAGAAAATAAAGCGGTTAAGAAATATATTAACGAATATCTCGGAAAAGGGTTTATTCGCTCTAGTTCTTCGGACTATACCGTATCTCTACTTATTATTAGAAAGCTAGAAGAAGAACTTAGAATCTATATTAACTATAGAGCTCTAAACGCTATTACTAAGAAGAACCGATATCTAATTCTATATATTAATAAAACTCTTATCTAGCTTAGTAAGGCTAAGATCTTTATAAAACTCGACGTTATTTATATCTTTAACCGGATCCGAATTAAGAAAGGCTATAAGTACCTTACCGCTTTTAATACTCGCTTTAGTTAGTACGAATATCTAGTTATACTCTTTAGGCTCTATAATACGCTAGGCACCTTTTAGAGCTATATTAATAATTCTATACTCGAATACCTAGATAAGTTTTATATAGCGTACCTAGATAATATTTTTATCTATAGTAAAAAGGAGGATAAATATACTAAAAATATTAATAAAGTCCTCTAACGACTAAAGGACCGTAGTCTCTAACTCGACCTTAATAAATACGAATTTAATATTAAATTAGTTAAGTACCTCGGCCTTATTATTAGTATAAACGGAATTAAAATAGACCTAGAAAAAGTCTCTACTATTATTAACTAGAAGGTACCGACGTTAGTTAAGGGTATATAAGCCTTTCTTAGCTTTATAAACTTCTACTACCGCTTTATTAAGAACTTCTCCTATATAGTACGCCTTCTTACTAAGATAATAAAAGAAGAATAATTTATAACTAAGAATAGAAAACGTAAGATAAAATACTAGAAGTTTATATAGGATAATAAGAAATAAGCCGCCTTTAACTAACTATAAGCTATATTTACCTCCGTACCTATTCTTATATATTTCGACCCTAAAAAGAAAATATAGGTTAAAACGGATGCCTTAGACTTTATTAGTATAGATATTCTATCGTAGATACACGACGGAGTACTTAAACTAGTTATATACTTTTCTAAGAAAATATTCTTAACTAAGTATAACTATATAATCTACGATAAAGAGCTACTTACTATTATTCGCTCTTTTAAGATTTAAGAACTAGAACTTATAAGTACTTCTATAGATAAGCCTATTAAGGTACTTACGGATTATAAGAACTTAGAGTATTTTATAATAACTAAGTAGCTAACTAGCCGCTAAGCCCGCTAAGCTAAATTTCTATCCGCCTTTAACTTTATTATCTTCTACCGGCTAGGTAAATAAAAAGAGAAGCTAGACTCGCTTATAAGGAGAACGTAAGACTTACCGTAAGGAATTAACAACCTAAGAAAGTAATACCGGTTCTAATAACTACTTCGAGACTTAAACCTAGAACCTAATATAAAGATCGCTATTAATTCTATTCTCTTTACTACTAATAATCTAGAGAAGAAGAAGTTAGACTCTTAAGAGCCGGAAGATAACTAGATCTAGGAAACCTAGGAAGCCTAGAAAACCTAGGAAGCTAGATAAAAAGACCTCGATATACTTATTAGCGAAGCCTACGAGAAGAATAGAGTAATCTAGAACCTTCGTAGAAGTATTAATACTAGAGATAGACGTATACTAAGCTACTTAATTAGGAAGGACTATAAGAAAAATATTTAGAACTTCTTAATAAAAGATAGTTAGATATAGCTAAAAGACGCGCTTATTATCCTAGACTACTAACTACTACGCCTACGCCTCCTATAGAATTATTATAAAAAACTACTTATAGAATATCTAGAATCTAAAGCTATATATAGAGAGCTTATAGAAAACTACTAGTAGGCTAGATAAAGAAAAGACGTTACTCGTTTCTATAAAAACTATTACTACTACCGCCGCTATAAGCTATACTTAGAGTAAAAATAAGAACTACTTAAACCGCTATTTATTCTCTAATAGAAGTAGCTCTACGTAACCCTAGACTTTATAGAAAAACTACCGCTATATACTAGAAAGAATTAGAAATACTAATATTATCTAGTTATTATAGATCGTTTAACTAAAGAAAAGATCTACGAGCTAATAATAATACTAGGTACTAAAGAAACTATAGAGACTCTAAACCGCCGCCTCTTTTATATACGAGGTTTTCTAATAAATATTATTTCCGACCGAGGTAGCGCTATAGACTTCTATATCTATAGAAGAATTATAGAACGATATAACGTAAAGATTAAAATATTAACTATCTTTTACTCCTAGACTAACGGCTAGAGCGAGAGCTCTATTAAAGATCTTAAAAAGTATCTCCGGATATATATTAACTACGCGTAAGATAACTAGGTCGACTTTCTACCTAAAGCTAAATTTATAGCTAATACGTATATTAGCGTATTAACTAGTATATCGCTATTCTTCGCCGATAACGGATTCTATCTACGTACTAGCTTAGAGCCTATAAAAATCTATTAAGATACTAGAAAAGTAGAAGTAATTAGAGTAGACCGGTTAGTTAAAAGGTTAAATACTATAAGAAGCTTTCTCTAAGAATAACTAGTCTAGATATAAGAAGAATAAGCTCGCTACGTAGATAAATTCCGCTAGCTATACCCTACTTTCCGTATAGACGATAAAGTATTTATTAACGCCTAAGACTTTAACCTAGGACGGAATAGTAAGTCTCTCTTACTAAAGAATCTTAGTCCGTAGAAAATTACTAAATTAATTAACGGCAAAGTATACGAAGTTACTATACCTCCTTATATATAAGAGAAAAAAATCTTTTCTATATTCTACCCCTAGAAGCTATACTTTACCCTAGATAATCTATATCCGGGTTAGATTTAGAAGTTTAGCCTAGTATATATAATCTTTAATAAGGACGAGAATAAAACTTATAAGAAGTAGGAAGTACTAAAGGTAGTAGACTACTAAAACTTAAGATATAGAGTATAGTATAAGGTTATCTTTATAGGTAACTAGAACGAGTAGAACTCTAATCTTCTATAGTAATACTAGAGTAACTATAAGAATACTTCTAATAAAATCCGTAAGTACTACGTATACTATAAGAACGCGCCCGAGCTACCTAAATTTTTTAAGAAGCTTAGTAGACCTCGCTTAGAGAAGAGGAGAGTAGTATTAGGCCTCTTAAGCGCTACTACTCTAAATAACTAGGTAGATACTTAATAGTAACTAAAGACCCTAGCTTTACTAAGAATAACTTAGTTAGGTACTAAGGTACGGGCCTAGCGCTAAGCGACTAGGTATATTTACCCTTCGCCCTCTCTTTCTAGACTCTCTTTTCTTTCTTCTTATATATAGATTTTTAGTTAAAAGTAATACTATTATTTCGGCTTTACTACCTTATACTATATTCCTCCGGGTAATTAACTCTCTAGCTAGTATAATAGCTATATCTAAGCGGGCCTACTCTAGTATATTTATAGATATTAATAGCCGTTTAATAGCTACCTAATTATCTATATAGATCCGGATATTTTTATCGGTATATCTTCTCTCTACGGCGAGGTTTAGGGCTTAGATTAGCTCTTCTACCTTTCTATTATAGACTATACTCTTTATACCGAGGTTTATAGAGATTATAGTAAAGGGTTCTACTCTTAACTAGCTATAGTCGTACGTAGCTACTTCTACTCCGATATTTCCTCTTTTAAATAGTACTAAAGCGTCTAAGTAGATTACTATACGGTTATCCGAAGACTCTCTCTAATTCTAGATATAAGTAGCTCCGGTAGTAGTCTTATCCTAGGTAGAAATTCTAGTAGTATAGGGGAGGCGATCTACCTAAGGTAGGAAGAGGAAAGAGTTAACTACTTTAAGATTAGCTAGCTACTTCTCTCGTAGCTATTTAATCCGTTCTAGCTATATTATTACCCTACCTTCTCTTCTTCCTAGGTTAATCTTCTCTAGTTCGATTCGAATAGAATAGTCTTCTCCGATTAGGTTTGTCCGGAAGGCGTACTTCCTTATATTAGTATCCAGCCGGATCTCTACTAGTAGGATTCTACTCTCGATTTCTATTAGAATTATTAGTATAGTTCTAAACACTCCTAGAATCTTACGGAGGGCTAGGTTCTATAGTATTTATACTTAGCTTTTAAACTACCCCTATTTATTCTAGTAGAGTTCGGATCCGTAGTCGGTAACCGTAGTAATATATACTAGGTATAGCTGGCGAGTAGCTTGAGGAGATAGCCCTCGTTTAATATTAGCTAGTTGGGAGAGCCTCTAGAAAGCTAAACGGGCTCGGCTAATTCTTATAGAGACGTAGTCTTTAAAGGTTAAGCCGGGATTAAAGAAAATTCCTAACCAGCGGACTAGCTGGCCTGGCTTTATTATATTTTTATTAGGGAGTTGGATTGTAGTTTGTTAAGCCTTAGAGTCCCTCTTTTTAGAGCTAAAGTTAATAAGTTCCGTCTTCCGAAGGTCAAACTTAACATAGTTTTCTTTACCTCGTTTAAAAAGCTCTCTTACCTCCTCTTCTAGTAGACGTTTATTACGTTTATAACTGCCGGAGCTAGTAATTAAAGTAATATTATTAATATATAAGAGGTAGGTAATTCTTAACTTAGGAAAGAGTTCGCGGAGGTAGATTAGGAAGAGGATAGGAGAGATAGGACTCCCCTAGGGGATCCCCGTCTCTATCGGACTAAACTCCTCTATTTCTCCATTAAAAGAGTAGCCGAGCGTTCGGTTCCTTATAAATAACCTTACCTATAATAGTAGATTAACTAGGAGTCCTATTCGGGCTATAATTGCTATAAGTTGTTCGTCCGCTATATAGTTAAAAGTACTCTTTACGTCAAGGAATAGTATAGAGGTCTTCCGGCCTAGCCGTCTATTTTCTTAGACCTTATTTATAAGGAGTAGGGTAGCATCTATAGCTGACTTCTTTAGCCTTCCCCTAATCTAGGAGGGGTCGAGAAGGTTAGAAGTCTTAGCTAGATAGCCTAGCCTTTTTGCTATAATTCGCTCTAGTACTTTGCTGTTACGACGGACCGACCGTGTTGGGTTTCAGTCGGTGTGTAAGACCATTCGGCCAACCTCCCGTCGACTCTCAGTCGACAAAAGGTTCAGCAATGATCAGCCTGGTGGCTGATCGTGCCCCAACAACTCTATATACAGGTAGATCCGTAACACTACCTCCCCCTTTAAGGCAGATGGCCCAGCTGCCCAGAACTCAGCCGGCTGTCATCTGGATATAGAGTTACCCCCAACCATCCAGTCATGCACCAGTCAAACAAGACCGGACCTGCAGCGGACTGTGGCTGTGAGCCGGGGGAACGAGTCACCTGGTTGCTTCGCTCGGGCGCGCTCGCTTGCCGCGAGAGTGGGGGGACCAGACCCACTTCTTCTCTCACGCCTGTCAACTAGGCAAACTTCCAGTTGACGCAACCGGGGCTCGAACCTGTCGACCCATGGGCAGGCTGATCATATTGTTACGACGGACCGACCGTGTTGGGTTTCAGTCGGTGTGTAAGACCATTCGGCCAACCTCCCGTCGACTCTCAGTCGACAAAAGGTTCAGCAATGATCAGCCTGGTGGCTGATCGTGCCCCAACAACTCTATATACAGGTAGATCCGTAACATTTGCCTAGGCAGCTAAGGAGGGAGATAATTCGGTAGGACTTTAGGTCCGCCGTATTCTTCTTTCCTTTCCCTAGTATAGCTCTAGTAGCTATTCGCTAATAGACGGGGTAGTATTCGTATTTAAGTAGTATAGTAAATACTTAATAGAAGACATCTAGGGATGCTCTATACGTATAGGTAATGATCTCCTGCGTAATAGCGTCTAGCCCCGGTGTTTTTCCTTTTATCTAGGTAAGGCATGCGTACTCTAGCTCCCTTTTACTTAGTTTAGGCCAGTCCTACCAATCTAAGGGCTGGTACTCCGCCCAGTTAAAAGGGTTTACCTTTAGGGGTTCTAGAAAGAGTCCTATGCGTAGGGCTAAGTACTTCTCTTTAAAAGACCCTTTAAGGTCTCCGGCTCTATTCCAGATCTTAGAGATCCTTTCGTAGGCTCGGGGCTTTATATAGGATATAGCCTTAAAGATATCCTTAGGGGTATTACTCTCTAGAAAGTAATTCTAGTAGTTCCGCTTTTCTCTCTTAATTGCCTTAAAGTATATATTCCGGCTCTAGCGTACTACTTAAGAGTTCTCTTGGAATAGATAGCGTCTATTCCTAGTTACTATTTAACGGAAGGCTTATCTAAGTTTAGTAAGTTTCTTTATCTACTATAGCTTCGACCTAGGTCCTAGTTTAAGATAGGGGATAGTTAAACTTACTACTACTAAGATTGTACTAGAGAGGGTTTCTCTAAGCTAATCTAGCTATAGGACCGTATTACTTAAGCTATTAACTATTTTCCGTAAGGTATCCTAGGTTAGGCCTGTATTTCTAGTGTCTTAGAGGATATTATCTAATTAGGCCTTAACCTAGTCTTAAAAAACCTCTTAAAACTTCTTCTAGTCTACCTTCTTTATATTAAACTTTACTATTTTAGCTATAGATGGGGGTTCCTAGGTTCCTTCTAGCCTAATTATAAAGAAGATTACCTTATAGTTAGATCTAAAGTCTAGGAGGACTTCCTATAAGGAAACTCTTCTAGCGAGGCCTAGGGTCGCTAGCGTAAGGTCGATTACTATCTCTCTCTCTATATAGCTCCTATAGAAGGTACTAACCCCGGGCTTATTTAAGAGGAAGAGATTATTGGACTTAATCTAGTCTACTAGCTATGTTGCTCTAGAGGAGGTTAGTAATAAGGGGTCCTACTACGCATGGTGGGTATTAAAGTCTCCAGCTATAATAGTAGGGAAGTTTATTTACTAGAAGTTTACTACCCTTTCTATTGTTCGCTAAGGACTTATTTTCTCCTACCCATTCTAATTATATAGATTTAGAATATAGAATTTCGATTTTCCTTGCTCTACCTCTAGGAGAATCGTATCTAGGCTAAGGAGGGCTGTGGCCTTATAGTTAATCTGCGTGTTTTTAAGAAACCTTGACACGTAGACTAAAGTACGAGGCCTTTGACCAGGATAATATACCGGGAGGATCTAGCTAAACGAATTGTAGTTTATAGATCGTCTCTCTGTAGGGTTGTCTAGGCTTAAAATATACGGTTCTTAGATTAGAACAAGGTCTATTTTAAGCTCGACTGTAAGTTCTAGGATTAACTCTATTACTAGGATACTCCGGTTAAGGTTAGCTTACAATACCCTTATAGATTCTATTATATTTAGATTCTGGAGCCGTGCGAGGTTTTTCTCGGTTTAAGAAGTTCTACCTTATATAAAACTCTAGTAATATTTAGTCGCTTCGAGATAGCACGTTAAGCTTCCTCCTTAGTCTTAAATACGAGAACGATTAAGCCTGCCCGGCTCTAGAAGCGCTTCTCCTTACTAGAGAGCTAATATAGGTCTCTAATTATCCGAAGGCCGGTGTTAAAATTAGAGACTTCCTTAGTAATCTACTTCGTAAAGTCTCCTCTTAGTATATTCCGGAGATCCTAGGTTGGGACTCTATAGACTATAATCTTAGCCCATGCTTCGCTCTCTTCTATAGATTTAATTAGAATAACTAAGTTAATAACCTCCCTATATTTAAGGAGAAAGGCCGTAGATAAGAATTTAGAGGCTGTAATAACTAGGTTGCCCCTTATCGATATAGTAACTCCTACTACTACTAGCTTCTTTCCGGGAGTACTTTTTACGAAAGCCTTATTAAACCTCTCCCTAAATATTAGGAAAATACTTTCGAGTAGTGTAACTAGTTTAGCCGTTACCTATCGAGAGATTTTTATAGGTAGGGGGGTAGGCTTTCTGGCTACGTCTTTAGTCGGAACTTCTTTCTATTCTTCTCTACTTCTAGCAACGCTTATAAACGAGCGTATCTAGGACTAGTGTCTCGGTCGGAATTAAGTATAGGGTTAGGTCTAAGGGGGTATAGGGGTCCTAGTAGGTTAGGCAGGGGTGGTTGCTGCTAGGGCTTTCTTTAGTTCCTTTATCCGGTTGGCTAGGGCATTTACCGTGTTTTCTAAGTAGCGGAGTTGGCCCTGGAATGCTGCCTTGGCCCTACTTACAGCACCTTTCTCTATAAAGTCTCTAAATACTTAAATTAGGTCCGAGAGGTTCCGAGCCTTAGTTCGGTCTTTCTCGAGAGGGATTGCCTTTATAAGGTAGTTAAAAGCAATGTTAATAGCCTATTAAACTAATTTAATCTGTCTAGAGAAGCTAGCCCTCTCTAGGGTCTCTTAAGCTTAGTATACTAATAGGGTATAGATTAAGGCTCGGAGGCCTTCGGCCTGTACCTCGCCCTCCTAAAGCCGGGCACGTACCTAGAATCTAAAGACCGGGGGAGAAGAGAGGCCAGTTAGGTCGATTGTACGCTTTTGCCCTTAGGCTATAGGGGTAAGAGCCTCGATAGTATCGTTCTAAGTATTTTCTATTTAGATTTCGTTCTATTCGGGCTGGAGGGTTCCGTATTCCGTTAGTAGGGCTAAGAGGCTTATAATAGGGGAGCCTAGGATTACCCTATTAGGCGGTGGACTGCCTAGGGGGTCTAGGGGTATATCGCTGGGTAGGTTCTCGTGGTCGAAATAAGGTTTAGCGGGGCTTGGCGGACCCTAAAAATTCTGCGGAAGTCGGGGCAGAAGGGGCTATACTAGGGCTAGCGGGTGTTCCCCTCCGGGTATCCCTATGCAACTCTATCTAGGATTTCTTTATATGCTAACGAAGCTTAGGATAGAATTTAGGAGGAATCGGGAGTAGTTCAAGGTTAGGATAGGTGTGCGAAATTCGCGTTGGATTCTAGAGCCCCTAAACGTCTCTTTTCCACGCAACTACGCAGTAGCGCGTGTAGCTGCGAGGCTAAGATTCGAGGGCCTAGCTAGGGGAATTAAGAGCTTTCGAGCGGTACCGGTCTTGGCGCTAACAAAGTAGTTCGATTGTGTGTGGAGAGGGGCTTAATGCTGCCCGCTCTAGTTGCATTGCTATCTGCTGTTAGTGTTGATGCGTGTATAAAGTATGTGCCCTTACTAAAATAAAAAATAAGAAAGGGCACCACGTGAGTGATAGGAAAGCCGCAAGCTTATTACTTATCTTAATCGATATTTGCGGCCCGCTACCAGAATCTTGGGCCGGTTACCGTTACTTCCTTAAAATTATCGACAACTACTTAAGGAAGACATGGATAATCGCGCTTAAGAAGCGAGATGAAGTGCCACGCGCCCTAAACGAATGGCGCGTGAAGGCAGAACTTCAAGGGGGAGCAAAACTAGCCGCTGTTCGCAGCGATAACGCTACTAAACTTAAGTCTCTTCTTAACTAGTAGTGCGCAACCCTTAGAATAACTCCCTAATACACTATTCTATACTAGTCAAGTCAAAATAGTGTAGTAGAGCGAGCTATCTAGACTATAGAAGCCTAGGTAAGAGCAATAATAAAAGAAGTAAAACTACTAACGGACTTCTGGGTAGAAGCAGCCGAAACCGACGCTTACCTACGGAATCGGACTATAACTAGACCTCTTATTAACGGAAAACCTATAACCCCCGAGGAAGCATTCACAGGTTAGAAGCTAAGCATCGATTATATACGTGTCTAGGGGTATAAGGTCTACTTATATATTGACCCTAAATCTCTGCCGATCGGTTTAAGGTATAATAAATTTATGGACCGAGCGAGAGTAGGAGTCTTTATAGGATACGTAGACGAAACTAAAAAGCACTATCGTCTATGGGCCCTGGACCTTAAAAGGGTGATCCGTAGTTATGTCGTACGGTTCCTAGAGAACGAAAAGGGAGGGGATGTAGACCTAAACCTAGAGGTTAAGATAAGTAATAATACCGTCCCCGAGAGGCGACCCGTGGGTCGGCCAAGGAAAGTTCTTTTCGAATTCGAACTAAACGCGGAAGAGAGGAAAAGCACGCTAAGAGTAGAAGAGGAGGTAGAATTACAAGCCGACTATGAACCTAGTAGTCAGGAGTAAGAGAACGAGGAAACTTAATCCTACGAGGCTCTAAGGACGCGTTCAAAATTAGGCGCAGCTCCGGCACGGGAGCACCTACCTACTACTTAAGGAGAGGAAGAGCAACCTGGAGGATAGCAGAGCGTACCAGGAATAGGACGCTTTGGAGGAGTCTTTATCCCCAAGCGCAAAAGGACGGAGGAGGAACCCTCTGTAGAAGAACTAGTACCAAAGGTGCCTCGGAGCCTATTTGTACTTATTAGCCAATCACCAATTGAGTGCTATAAGCAACCAGAGGCATAGGTATTCTATGCTTTCGCTGCAGAACTTAGAAGAATAATTAGAACAGAGATTCTAATCCCAGGAAGCTACGCAGAAGCAGTGGGAGATCCTTATTTTGGAGAGCTATGGCAACGAGCTATCTAGGATAAACTCACTGCACTCGCAGGCAATGGAACCTGGGAAGAAGTCGTTCCACCAAAGGGTGTAAACATTGTAATAAGCAAGTGGGTTTTCAAGCCAAAACTAAATACTAATAGCTTACTTAAAAAGGCTAAAGCTCGCCTTGTTGTAAGAGGATTCACCCAAAGGTTTGGACATGACTTTTAGGATACCTTTGCTCCAACTGTCCGTTATAAGACCCTCCGAATATTCCTGGCCATTATAGCGCTTTTAGATCTCGAGCTGCATCAGGTTAATATAAATAATGCCTTTACCGAGTCACGCCTTCGTGAAGATATCTATATAGCCCCACCCGAAGGAGTTATAGTCGCACCAGGACGAGTCTTTAAGCTCTTACGTAGTCTATACGGCCTTAAGCAAGCCGTAAGAGATTGGAATAGTAACTGCATGAAAGCACTAAAAGACCTTAGTTTCCAGCAAAGCGTAGCAGACCCCTATTTACTTATTCACGATGAGAGAAAGATCTTACTCCTTGTATACGTTGATGATATCCCTATCGCTGCACCGAAGCTAGAGGACGTTATCTGGTTCAAAGACGCACTTAGTAAGATCTTTAAGACCAAGGATCTGGGGGAGATAAAGAAGATTCTTGGTGTTCAGGTCTCTCGTGATCGCCGCAACAGGACGTTACGCATCGACCAGTCCTATTACTTGCAGGAGACACTCTAATTACTCTGTATGGAACAGGATAAGTCGAGACCGTCTACGCTGCTAATGAACGGATATAACTTACTCCGCCCCGCTGGGCCACAAGATAAGAGAATCGACCCAAAGGAATATTAGCACGTTATTAGAAAGCTGATGTACCTCGCGGTTCTTACTCGTCCGGATATTGCATTCCCAGTTAGTAGACTTAGCCAATACTTAAGTGACCCTGCAGAACACCACGGCCAAGCACTTAAAGGCCTTCTACGATATCTTAGGTCAACTATTAACTTAGGAATTACATACGAGGATAGTGGGAGCCCTAATCTTATTGGGTACTTAGACTCCGACTACGCTATAGATAAGATAAATAGGAAGTCAGTCTCCGGATTCGTCTTCCTACTCGGAAACGGGCCAATTAGCTGGAGGAGCCAAAAGCAAAGATCAGTGGCAACCTCTACAGCCGAAGCCGAGTATATAGTGATGTCAACCTGTGCAAAAGAGTCACAGTGGCTGGTAAGGCTACTACGGGAAATGAGCGCAGGAGAGTACCTAGGGTCTTTCCCTTACCGAGGAATGTTGCGTAAGAACGAGAAGTTCCGCGATAGTAGTGTTAACATGAAGGGAGATAACCAGGCGGCGCTTAGCCTGGCAAAGGATCCTCAAGTGCACGATCGATCAAAGCATATCGATATACATTATCATAACATCCGAGACCTGGTACAAAGGAACCGGATTCATATCGAATATGTACGCACTGAGGATATGGTGGCGGACGGGCTTACTAAGCCTCTAGCTAAGGAGAAATTTGGGAACTTCGTCCGACAACTTGGGCTAAGGGCCCACGAGGAATAGAGCTGAGTGGGAGTGTTAAGAACACAGCCCTATTCTATGTTGGGTACTCACCTATCCTGGACAGGGGAGTAAGCGAGCTAGTCCGGGCGTTCCCAAATAGGCTTAGTGTAGCACGTGATCTACGCATATATCTTCCACGTGTAGGATTAGTAGGTAGAAAGAATCGAACGTCTCATTTCAGACCGCTGCGCACCCACATCTTCAAACAAAAAGATAGAAAACGTAGCAAGCAGACAACAAAATCTCCCGCATTTGCGTTACGCGCAGGGGAAAACCCAGGGGAAAAAACCGTGCGCGGAGAAAGGACAGAAAGAGTGTCGCCGACCCAACACCTACTAACAGCTTCTTCGTACCAAATAGAACTATATGTGCTTGTACACGCCAGTATTAGGATCTTGTGATACTCCATAGCAATTGCTGCAGTCGGAAACGAACGATTTGATTGCAACAACGCATGCCACATCGGTTGCAGGGTCTGTTTTACATAATTTGGCTTCGGTTTTGATCTCTTGCACATATGGCCAACGAATGTATCATATAACTTACCAACGAATCCCATCGCTTCTGCAGCAGAGCAAGATACAAGTATAGCTGCAGCTTCGGGTAGACACTCTATAGTAGGGTTTAGGATACCAGTTGTTATAACGCTTGAGGGTGACAGGGTTTTCTACATACTCCAGAGTTCGCATCTCCTAGAATCTAGCCATTGAAGCATGTCGATAGCGTTGTGGCATTTCGCAACAGCTGTGCTTGAACTTGAAGAGCACCTGAGTACTTTTCCCTGGATTCGATAGCTTTGACGTTTCTCCAATAGACCTCTTTCGGCTACCGCAGGTTCAGCAAGGACAGCGGCTACCGCACCAATAAGGGCGAGCAAAGAAGTCCAACGAAAAATAATCATTTTGATATTCAAAGATGGTTGTGGTGGTTAACAAAACATAGATCCATCTATGAATGTTCATATTCCTAGCATATATATAAAGTCTTTGCGGAGATCGAGTCGTAATTCTGCCCAAGAACTTCCAGGCCATAGGTCTCTAGAAATAGCAGCTTTTCACTCCGAAGCTAAGTATGGAAGCTACTGTGAGTGCCTGACTCTTAGTGCATATGGCGGAAGTATACCGCAGGGCCTGACTCCAAATACGAAGAAGGAGAAAGCGAATTCAGCGTAAGTGGGGGTTGTTTACCTGAGATAAAGAGCGGTTTTTTTTACCTAAGAGCTAATTCCCACGAAGCATTCGGCTAAACACAGAATTAGCACACCAGTCTCAACTATACGCGCACGGGAAAAATCTAAAGAACATACCTGTGGATTTCGTCTTCTTATAGACATCTCGCTTTTCGGTTTCCTTTCGTATAAGGGACCGTACAGTGCCATGATACAAGCAGAAGTACCTCAAACAAATCACAGTAGGCAACAGGCTCGTGCTTAGAGTAACCGATAAAAGGCACTGAGTCCTTGGAAGTTTTGGCTTCGACGGCACAGGTGACGCTAAAACAATGACTTCATTAAACGTTAACTTAACCCCTTATTCATTTCTAGGAAGGTCTGCGCAGCTCTGCATAGGCAGAAGCCTATGATGCTGGGTGTCTGTTGAGACTGTCTGCCTGATAGGCGGCACTTCCCTTCTACTATCCCTGCCTCTATGGGTAGCCCGGTGGTGATGACTTCAGGCATCTTCAGCGTCATCAAGTCAAGGCCGTGGTATTGCTGAACTCCAGAAAGCGGTCAGCATACTACTGCATGCTATGGAAATAGAATGACCTTTCTACAGCGCATAGCTTTCGGCCAGCTGACGTGGACGTACAAGCTGCAAGTCAATGAGACAATGCTTGCAGCGTAGTTGCGCTACATGGTTGACTTGTCCTTCTGATCGCAGTCATCGGGGCTGTGCTACCTTGCATCCGAGCGACAATCCTACGCTTCTTGAAGCTTAGTTCCCGTACGGCCGTATCTTTAGCATTGTCTGTCTCCGGAAATTCGATTGGTGAACTCGAACAAGGACAACTCTGTACGCTATACTATCTTCACAGTGATCTTTGTTTAGAATTAATATTCCTATTGAGCCTCACTACCAGCGGCGGCATCTTGTTCTCAGTGAAGGCTCCGGCCAGCTCGTAGATGTACTTGACTGTAGTATTAGAGTTTAACGACTTCCTGTCCGCTGTGGTGGAATATTTGTGCGAAGACGCGTCCTAGGGCTGATGGGATGCGCAGGTCACTGGGGTGCGCA
Source organism: Botryosphaeria dothidea (assembly GCA_011503125.2). Taxonomy (NCBI): domain Eukaryota; kingdom Fungi; phylum Ascomycota; class Dothideomycetes; order Botryosphaeriales; family Botryosphaeriaceae; genus Botryosphaeria; species Botryosphaeria dothidea. Next base: position 3,932,331 of record WWBZ02000051.1, on the reverse strand, counting down.
GATTACTAGCGAAGCACACGTTAGATAACGTGTTTCACCAGTGAGCTGCGCACATATGTGTGCGAACTTATCCGTAGAGTTTTAGAAGTTGTTATCTAGTGGTTGTAGAGATACTGTGCTACCAAATGTACGATTTTTGGCGAGAAACGCGGTGCGCAGCTCACTAGTAAAACACGTTAACTTCTAGTTTTAAGCACTGCATATAGATAGATAGATAAATTCAATTAAGCTGATTTAGCTCCCTTACGGGTCCATGCAGCTGTGGCTATCTGTAAGGGTATATGGAAGGGAAAACCGTAACTGCTTTCTTGGGATAGCCCGGGTAAAAACCTTCCCTATCTATAATGGTGGTGTCCAGAGACACCCTATTTATAGGTTTTTTCCTATATACCGGTAGCGGCGTCTATAGAAGGAAGAGTAACTAAGAAGGAGGAACTATGGAGAAAGGTAACTATAAATCTCAACACTAAGCCGTAAGAAGTCCCGGCTTACCTATTTATAAGCGCTGGTAAAGCGCTCTTAAAATTTATTTTTAGAAGCGCCTAGCTGGCCCTTCTCCCCCTTGTTACCGCCAGGGAGAACGCGGGTACGTATGCTTTTATAGTGGGACGCACATGCCACTTGTGGCCCACCCTAACCACCTGTGGATTTCCCCCTTATCACCGCTAGGGAGAACGCGGGTACGTGTGCTTTTAATGTGGGACGCACATGCCACGAGTAGGTAAGCGGTCTAAGATTCGAACTTAGAACCTGTGCCACACTGCATATAATCCATTAAACTTTTAGAGTTTATTACCCCGCCGTTGTTGAGATATTAAGGTACGATTTTTCCGATTTTTGGTGGGTTTTTGGGGTGGCCCGAGGAGTGGGGTGGCCCGAGGACTAGTGGAACACGTTAATCTTTCCGGGCATTCCGCAGAAAATACAGCTATAAAATACCCTCGCTGTCTTGCATTTTTCGCTCCATCCTAGCGACAGTGAATTTCATTCTATTCGTGCTAATACTCCGCTCGTCGTTATGAGATATTTCTCCTCACTTCCAAGCAGGCAGAGCCCAGATGCTCCATACAGCTCAAACCACAGACTACCACACCCTACTGACAACAAAGAAAGGAGTCCATGCGGCTACAAAGTGGTTTCTAAAGCTGGGGCTGCTCGGCCAATTCAGCCTGGCGAAGGAAATGGACCGGGAAAACCAAGAGGACCAGGAGAACCCAGTGGACCAAGGAGACTAGGATGGAATGAGAGAGCTAGGAATCAATACCTGGTATAATTGTAGGACTGCCACAGCAGCTACTACCGATAAGTAGAAAAACGGGTAAAGAAGGGGTAACGCACCCAACACAAAGAGAGGAGGGGTTTTCTACCTAGGAAAGGTTTTTCCCCTCGTATAAACTACTATAGATAGCCTTCCCCGCAGAGACCCGTAAGGGAGCTAAATCGGGATGAAAATGAATTTATCTATCTATGAGATATTTCCGAGTGGTAATTGGAGGGACTGCACTGCTGGCGGTATACTTTGTCAGCGCGCAGCAAGCTTACAAGGCGGGAGTAAATAGTGCGCTCAGAGACAGCAATCCCGAGGGCGTACCACGGTTCGTTGCAGAATTCGTGTTGGAAATATAGTCTCAGAATGCTCCGAATTAGGTTTAGCGTCAAATAGTCTATATAGCAGGCACCCTCTCATACCCCTCTCATGAGACATGCCAACAATCCAGACAATAATCAAATCAACTCGATTTCCAACAATTCGGTTAGTACTTTACTAGTATATCTACAAGCGCATAGACAAAAGCTAATCTGTGATGTGCAGCCCCATTATGCTATCTTCACCACGAGGAACAATACTTCCCATCCGACCTGCAAGCACACATTGACAACACCTACCCCCAAGTTGACTTTAAGACCGTATCCGACGCACCACATCCGCTTAACCTCGACAACCTGGACCTACTCAACACATTTAGTGATGTTTACTTAACCTCTAGAGGTGATATTACCGGAAATCCTGCATGGCTGCACGGTGTAAAGCCTGATTCAAACGGACGGACGCGAGACGCCATCAGTTGCGCAGTCATTATCCACGACAGAGGCACCGGTGTTGTGGACGCATTTTATATGTACTTTTATTCTTATAACTGGGGCGGCCAGGTGTTAGACTACCAGCTGGGGAACCATGTCGGTGACTGGGAACACAAGATGGTCCGTTTCAAAGACGGCAAACCAGAGTGGATTTGGTACTCGCAGCATGGAAATGGGGAGAACTTCGCGTACAGTGTCGTTCATAAATCGGACAAGCGTGTAGGTATATTACAGACTCTTAATATCTTCTCCCCTCAGCTAACTCCTTCCTTTAACTGCTCACAGCCGATCAATTATATTGGCAATGGCACACATGCGAATTACGCTACTCCTGGTACCCATAACCAGACGCCACTTGACCTTGGCCTGCCCGCTGGCCTCATACTCGACTTCACCGACGCACCCGACCACGGCGGCATCGTTTGGGACCCATTGTGCTCTGCTGTTGGGAGAAACAGGGTCTGATTGAACCAAGGGTCAACACCGAGAATTTGTTATATAGCTACTATATAAGAGGGACCGGGTCACCTACCCTCCTCCTCCTCATGCCAATCTACGATGAACTTCACTCCCTATACAAACAACCCATTTGTTCAATAGTTATGAGCCCGGAGTCACTTCCAAAGTCGTTGTTTATCGTTTGATCACCTCTCAAGCGTCCTCTACGCTTACAACGTCCTCTCTGCGGCATCCAGAAGGATACCGTGTTACACCCTGTTATAACACATTGCGACCGTGTAAAGACCCTCTTTCACGCGTCATCTTATCAACAACTATCAAGACACAACTACTTGCCTCCCTAGTGAGCATCTTAAGTATCTGATACACGTTCCTGGCTAGCTTCAACCCTTTTTGGTTAACTATACTACGCTAACTGATAAATAACACTTATTTGTCGCCTACTATGACGTCCTCGAAGCCAATCATCGTCCTTAAGTCGTCATACGACTGGGAGGAATGGTTCTTTATCGTCCAATCACGTGCGAAGAAAGGTCGCATATTCGATTACATCGATCCAACTAAGGACCCACGTCCTCAACAACCAATCGCGCCTACCAAGCCTTCTCTGCCAACAGGTACCATCACCGACGTTGCTCGTGAGGAGCACAGGTGGAAGCGCGAGGACTATAAGGAAGATAGGAAGGAATACGACAGGCAGATACGTGAGCTCAATGACCTCTCATCGCTCATTGAGGACTTAGTGTCTTAACCACTACTGCCGCTCCTGCGTAAGATCGAGGACTCTTATCCTTATGCGCAGTTGCGCGCTTTACAAGCACGACTTCAACCTTCTATCTCTACACAACAGGAGTTTATTCTCAATAAGCTCCGCGAGCTTGAGAAGCCTCCAACTGCCCAGAACACTAAAAAGTGGCTTATACAATGGGAAGAGTGTGTGTTTAAAGCACGCTCTCTTGGCCTCTCTGATGTCGAAGGCTCCCGAGGAGTAAACGCATTCCTTAAGCCTATTATGCAATACGACTTAGAATACGCTAGCCCTATCCTTCGTGAGCTACGACTAGGAACCAAGACGCTTGACGTTTCAGACGTTATTATCGACTATCGTGAGCATGCACGCCAAAAGCAAGCACTCACAATGAACAAGACCCGTACGACCTTTATAGCTACTCTACGAGGCGACGAACAGCCTAAGAGGCCTCTTAAGTGCCTCTGTAGTGACTATCACTAGTATTACTTATACTTCTACCTTAATCCGAACGCGCCTAACCGTCCTGCCGACTTTAAACCTAATAAGAAGGTCTAGGATAAGATTCTTAAGCTCATAAAGAATAACAAGATTAAGACGCAGGTTGAGAGTGCACTAAAGCGCGGTACACTACCAATACCTCACATACAAGGAAATAAGAGTAAGGGCAAGGAGCCTAAGCCTGACGCACCTGCTAGTGAGGATAATAGTAATGACGAGCAAGGCTCTGTTAAGTCCTTCCCAGCCATTATTGCGCAGTCATTTGCTACGCAACGAGACTCGCGTCTAACCATACTAGAGCTCTCGTGGATCGCAGATACTGGCACCACTTATTACGTGTGTAACCGGTATATGCGTAAAAGGTTCATCAAGACACGCAACGCAGGCCTAGACGACTTCGTAATCTATGGTAACACGCGTGTACCTATTAAGAGCTTCGGGAATATTATAGTTAATGCCCGTAACGGAAAGAAGAGCAAGGTTATCACCCTTCGTGATATGGCCTACGTCCTAGCATTCATGGGCAACTTAGTCTCTATTTCTAAGTATAATGAGAAGGGTGTCTACATGGATACAAAGAGTCTTCGTCTCTACAAGGATGATACGACAGTATACGTCCTTACACCGTCTAAAGGACAGTTCTTTCTTAAGCTACACTAAGCAGAGTCCGTATCAGCTATTACGAGTGCTGCGACTATCCGTAGTCTCCTAGCTAAACAGTAGCATGGAGTCTTTGCTCATGCCAACTACCACGCTATTAAGGCGTTGCTCACAGCTGTTACCGGCGTAGAGTTCACGAACGACGTCGTGCCTGTTCACTATGACACCTACTCACGAGCAAAAGCTCATCAGCTTATTATACGGGACTCATCACCAGAGGAAGCTCGCAACGAACCATTCTTCCGTGTGTCATTTGACCTCATTCAGATAACTCCTGCTTACAACCAACACGAATGGATTACTCATGTCGAATATATAAAGAGTAACTACGTCTTCACCCGCACCCATATGCTTAAATCAGACTGCAACACGCTTGTTCTCGATATTCTGAGTATAATCGAACGTCGCTTTGACGCTCTTACCGCGTTCTTTCGAACTAATGGCGAAAGATCACTCAACACCGCGTTTAAAAATAAACTTAAGCGAAGAGGAATCACAATAGAGGTCTCAGCACCCTATACACCTGCTTAGAACGGACACGCCGAGAGGACTGGTCAGTCTATCATCGTCAAGGCAAGAGCCATACGTATAGGGGCAAACCTCCCTGAACACTTGTGGCCAGAGACAGTTTTGGCAGCAACGTACATACACAATCGGACACCAAGCAAGGTCCTCAAGTGGAAGACACCCTTCGAGGTTGCTCATGGCATTAAACCAAACGTAGCTCATATGAGAGTCTACGGATGCAAGGCCTACGCCCTTAACAAAAATATCCCGCGTAGTAACAAGCTCCAAGAACGAGCCCTCGTTGGTTATCTTATTAGTTACGACTCCACCAACATCTACCGGATATGGTATCCACCAGGGGACCGTATCATCCGCTCAAGAGACGTCAGTTTTGACGAGTTATTAAAATACTCACCAGATAAGCAAGAGCAGTATCAAGAAATCCAGGATGTGGAAGAGGAGCCTTAGGAGGTTATTCCTCGCATCCGTCTGGGCTCTGAGGACCTCATCACGTCAGATTCGTTATCCAGTGAAGATGAGGAGGTTACTCATGAGCAAGCCACTGATATAGAAGAACAACCTACTTCGTCATCAGATAAACAACAACAGCAACACGCTCAACTACAAACGCCATCACCGTCCATTAGGGACGATAATACACCACAACCGCTAGGCGATAACGAGCTACCGTCATCATCTGCTCTTAGAGACTCGCCCACCTCAGGGGGTGAGTGTTACGGCGCAGCCTCCACAGGTTGAGGAAGTTGAGGATCAGCCCCGCAGGGAACGACAGAAGTCGGAGTCATAAGGATCCGAGGTCACGTGACCCTCGCGATCAGTTGGACCCACCCGCTTAGTTGCCAAGGCCAACTGAGCAGACAGAGCCAACTGAGCAAGTACGCTCAGTTAGCAACCCTCGATCAGTTGCCAAGGCCAACGGATTATGCTCTATCAACTAAGCACATAGATTATAGACAATCTCCTACGTATATATAAACCACACTCCTTAGATAGCTTTGACCTTCGTGGTCAACTTCGCAATAGAATTTGGACTCTATTGGTAACAAGGCCTTCGCACGCAGTGCTCAGTCTTCAGTCGTCTACTCGTCCCTCACGTACCTCTTCTTGTACCCACTCAAGGAAAACCCTCGACAGGTTTTCTCCCTCTTTGGTGTTTGGATCCTTAGAGGCAGAGGCCCGCTCGTTACAGTGAGGAAGACGAACAACAGCAAGAGAGACGCCTTGGCCGTCTCCTCCCTGTTCAATACGATACTGAACCTGACCCAGGAGCAGCACGAGGCAATCGTGCACCCCTTGCAGCCGATATCAACGCGGACCCCAACCCGAACCTTATTATCCAGGGTCCAAGGAATCGAAGAAGAGCTGCACATGCCGCAAAGGTTATTAGCACCGCTCACTGCGAGCAGACCTTTCTTGCCGCAAGGATGTGTGCACTACTTAAACACGCTCCAATAGGTAATCACGAGCTATTACCTCAGGCAACATTAGACAATACGAGTCCTCTCGAGGCTCAACCTACTATACACGAGGATCCTCCACCCTCATATCAGTTAGATGAGCTCCCTCCTCTACCACGCATTCATCGGGACGACCTTCCGCCCGAGCCTCGTTACTACAAGGACATCCTCAAACACCAACTCAAGCCTTATCTCTTTCAAGCACTCTACCGTGAGCTGCAGGAAGGCAACGGTAAAGGGGTATGGATCGTCGTAGACGAAGATCAAGCACGCAAGGCCAACAAAGAGGTTATTCCTCTTACATGGGTCTTCAAATACAAATTCGATGAGAAGGGATGTCTCACTAAGATCAAGGCACGAGTGTGCGTACGAGGCGACCTCCAGGTCACCTATTAGGATACCTATGCGGCTACCCTTGCCTTCCGTATCTTTCGTACGCTTATAGCGATTGTCTGCGCATTCGACTTAGAGATGTGGTAGTACGACGTCGTTAATGCCTTTCCTCATGTCCCTCTCGATCAACCAACCTTCTGCCGAGCATCAGAAGGCATGATACTTCCTTATGGGAAGATCTTATTGCTTAAGAAAGCTCTCTATGGGCTTAAAGAGTCGCCAGCGTTGTGGCAAAAGCACTTTTAAGCCACGCTCAAAAACCTGGGACTAGAGCCTGTACCAGATGCGCCATGTCTCTATGCGAACGAATACCTCTTCGTATTCTTCTTTATAGACGATATAATTATGGCCTTCTCTAAGAAGGATGAATCGTTTGCTTATACCTTCGAACAAGACCTATTCCAGCGCTACGAGATGCGTAAGATAGGAGAAGTCCAGTGGTTCTTAGCTCTACGGATCGTCCGTAATCGCAATAAAGGACTACTATGGCTATCACAAGAATCCTACCTTACCAGCCTTAAGGCTAAATATAACGTTAAGGAGTCAACGGTTGCAACGCCTCTCCCTACAGAGGACCAACCGGCACCAAACGACGATGCTCATGCAACACCTCAAGACATCCACACGTTCCAGAGCAAGATGGGATCTACCCAGTTCGCTGCCATTAGCACGAGACCTGATATAGGCCACGCCTGTTCAGCCCTCTCGACGTATTTGACGAACCCTTCTAAGCGGCACCTATATCTTGCCTAGCGCCTACTAGAGTATCTAGTAAACACTAAAGATCTTGCGATCGTATATCAAGCTAAAGTAGAAGATGACCAACGTATCTTCGTACCTAGCAGCGACGCGTTATTCGCTAATGACGCTGCCACACGTCGAAGTCATTAAGGATTACTTATGATGCTGTTCGGAGGACCCGTGGACTGGAAGGCCTCCAAGTAACCAACAGTAACGACCTCAACAACGGAAGCAGAGCTCCTCGCCTTATTAGAGACCGCCAAGCAAGCCTATTGGTGGCGACGCTTCTTTCGTGGCATCCAATTTGAACCAGGGCACATTATTCAGATTGTGTGACAATACACAGACGCTTCGTCTTATGGAAGAGAACGTCGGCAAGCTCGTTACAAAGCTTCGTCACGTTGACATCCATCATCACTGGCTTAGGCAGGAGACTCAAGCAGGCAACGTTCACTTTAAGTGGACACCAACAGCTCAGATGATCGCAGATGGCCTTACAAAGTCATTACCTAAACAGAAGCACGTCCACTTCGTGCAAGGCTTAGGCCTCTCGCCACTACAATAGAAGGGAAACATAGTAGGATTATCGCGTACTGTTTATCCTACACCACGCGAAGGGGGTGTGTTGGGAGAAACAGGGTCTGATCGAACCAAGGGTCAACACCGAGAATTTGTTATATAGCTACTATATAAGAGGGACCGGGTCACCTACCCTCCTCCTCCTCATGCCAATCTACGATGAACTTCACTCCCTATACAAACAACCCATTTGTTCAATATCTGCTTACTATTACAACTACACTAACACTGGAGGTACGCCGACTTTCACGCCATTGGATACCCGAAGTCCTATCTCTTGGCTCAACTTCCTTGGCAAGTGGGGGGACCAACGATATCCAGAGAACGATCCTAGATAACAGTTGATTTATGGGGGTGTGGTTGCAAAATACGAAGGCGGGCCGACGGGGCCAGTGCACAAGCAGTTGGATCGGGTGGACGTATGTCCTAAAAACGGCCATAAGTGTATCTATAGGTAGGCGTTCGCACTATGATGTATGACCTCAAGAGAATACTTTTCTTGTTTTTGGGGTTGTTGCATTACTACTGATCTCCCTTCCCGGGTGCTGAGCGTTCCTGCGTGCCGGAATAAATGCGAGGTATTTTACTTTACAGCGGTATTGTTGGATTGGATGGGGTCGCAATCACCAGATGATAAGTAGCATGAATTAGGAGGGAGAGGCTTAGGAGTCGCCTCTTATCCTCAGAATCTAAGGCTAACTACTTTAGGATGCATCTATGCGCTCGTATAGCCATATTCCAGCACAACTCAACTCATTGGGGTCAGGTGGGACTTTAGATTAAAACGAATGAATTGATAGTTGGTTGTCCTAGTTTACACTTAATCATGGGGAGCTTTATCCTGATAATTACAAATCAGGAAACAGATCAGGTGACGACTGACTTTATGTTCCATCACTTATATTCCATCAAATACGTTACGCGTATGGTTAGAAAGCCTGCCCTATACTACCAGTGCAGCGACCCTCCGCCGACCACAATGGCCACTAGACAGTCAAACCTGCCTAAAAACGCACCTGGTTTCCCCCGAAATAACAGCGAATCCCTAAATGTCGAAGTGCTTCACCGAAGCTCAGCAAACCGGAATTTTATCATTGCCAGCGCTGTCAACTATAATGCATTAGCTTAACTTTCTATTTACCGAACCCTAAATACTTACAACAGGACTCAATTTCGGTCAGTCCAATGTAGCATGCAAGTCCATTATTCTGGTCTCCAGCGTCTGATTGCAACCACTTCCAGTTGTCTTTCCAGCAGTGGGCATTAACGGTGGTGCCGCCGTTATACGATGCCAAAATTACTCGACTACCCGGCTAGTTGCGACAAGAAACACCGGAAAGACCAGATTTGATTATGTAAGTAAATTTCTACTGAGCTAGCGTGGCCGGAATATAAAAAGAAGATGTAAAGAATAGTCTGCATTGTGGATACACTTGGAAACTTGTATTTTAAAAGTGGCAGACACAAGTCGCGAGGGAGTTGATATATTTATTCCGTCTTCGCTATATTGTTACGAACCTACCTGTATATAGAGTTGTTGGGGCGCGATCAGCCACCAGGCTGATCATTGCTGAACCTTTTGTCGACTGTGAGTCGGCGGGAGGTTGGCCGAATGGTCTTACACACCGATTGAAACCCAACACGGTCGGTCCGTCGTAACATATATCTAAAAATATCCAAATTATTTTTACTTCATTCTCAAAGGATGTAGCCTGTCCTCTTGCTCCGGCTCAAGCTCTAGCTCAAGCTCAAGCTCAAGCTCTAGCTCTAGATCTAGTTCTAGCTCTGGCTCTGTCTCTGTCTCTGGCGCTGACTGTGGCTCTGGCTCTAGATTTATCTACAACTATAGATTGTGTTCACCAAGGCTTCGGGGTTGTCCAGTCCCTTCTACCTCCACCCCCGATGCTCGTCCCCTGAAACATTCCATCGCTCCGTCCGTGTCGTTCCAGACCAGATCCGTAATAAATTAAGGCTGCTGTTAATGCGTATAATTCCTTAGTGCACCGTGAGTAAGACGAGCGGCTGATTGTTGCACCAATTAGAGATGGAGCTTGAAGGTCCGAGTACACTGGCTGGGTTGAATGGTCTTCTTATGGTTGCTATCCTCTCATGGCATATCAGCTCAAGGCAGAGGAGTGGCTCTCCGGTGTGAAGAGCGGGATGGTAGGCATTGCCGGCGTGGACGGTGGGCGTGATCTGTCATGTTTTAGCGAGCAGCGAGAAGGGGAGAGTGTGGGGGAAACATGATGATTCATACACCCCGTCGGCCTTAGAAGACCATAGGGACAAGGAGCGCTATTCTACGCTACGCTACATTGGGATCCCGGTTTATTCAAGGCCTAGCACATTGTATGCAAAGAAACTTGATGGAACAAAATGAGGAGAAGCTCTGATCATTGAACTATCGAGGGGGGGTAACGTGTTCCACCACTCCTCGGCCCACCCCAGTCCTCAGCCCACTCCAAAAACCCACCAAAAATCGGAAAAATCGTACCTTAATATCTCAACAACGGCTGGATAATAAATTCTAAAATTTTAATACGTTATATATATTACCTAAAACTAAAGTTCATTAAATTCTTAAATGCTAAAAGCTTATAGTTTTTAAAATAGTAGTGTTTTGGCCCCCAAATTTAAAAAGTTTTATCTTTTCCTTAATATCTCAAGAACTATAGAATTTCCGCTCTTAGAAATTTAATATCCTCTATTTCTAAGTACTACCTATCATCTATTAAAATTTTAGAATTTATTACCCAGCGGTTGTTGAGATATTAAGGTACGATTTTTCCGATTTTTGGTGGGTTTTTAGAGTGGGCCGAGGACTAGGGTGGGCCGAGGAGTGGTGGAACATATTCTGTTTGTTATTCTATTATCTAATCCTGTAATCTGTTATGGGGCTTTATCTTATCCTGTATTCTTTTATACTAAAAAAAACATAACCACGCCAAAAAATCGACCCCAAGCTACGGCGCCGGGAGAGGGCCCTAGGGACTCTCCTAGGCTTAGCGAGACTTAAAATACCACTTAGAGCAGCTATAGCCGCGTTGTGGTGGATGTAGAGGCCGTAGGAAGGGTGTAACGAGCGGGCCTCTACCTCTAAGGATCCAAACACCAAAGAGGGAGAAAACCTGTCGAGGGGTTTTCCTTGAGTGGGTACAAGAAGAGATACGTGAGGAACGAGTAGACGACTAAAGACTGAGCACTGCGTGCGAAGGCCTTATTACCAATAGAGTCCAAATTCTATTGCGAAGTTGACCACGAAGGTTAAAGCTATCTAAGGAGTGTGGACTTAGGTCAAAGGAACATGACCACGCCAAAAAATCGACCCCAGGCTACGGCGCCGGGAGAGGGCCCCAGGGACTCTCCCAGGCCCAGCGAGACTCAAAATACCACTCAGAGCAGCTGCAGCCGCGTTGTGGTTGATGTAGAGGCCGCAGGAAGGGGCGAACAGCCCCCTCCAGCAACCACCTCTACCCAACTACAGCGTACCCCCAATAAACCGCAGGGCAGCCAGTACAGCGTAGAATACGTTAAAAGAGCCTCAAAAACAGCAGACACCCTCCTCCAAGCCCTACAAACATCCGCTAGCCTCCCTTCAGTCCTCTCCAGCCAGGTAAAAAATTTTCTCGACATTGCCAAGACAATCTTCCAGGATCATATTACTATCTGCCAGGAGGCAACTACCAAGGAGCCAGGCCTTAAGGACATCCTTAAAGAGGTCCAACAGGTCCAAAAGACAGTCAACCGTATCCAGGCTACGTCTACGCCTACACCCAACACTCGCAGCTGGGCACAAATTGCAGCCCAAGTAGCCCCGAAGCCCCCTACCCCCCCAGCCACCACTAAACTCACCCTCCACCTCCCAGAGATAGCAAATAGACAAGAAGTAGCCAAGCTCTCTAATAAGGCAATTATCAGAAAGATCCAAGCAGGGAAAGCTGGGCGTGTAAAAAAGTACTAGCTGTCAAGAAGCTCCCTAGTGGAGATGTTAAGATCTTTATACCGGATGAAACAACTCGAATAACCCTTCTCCAGGACCAGGAATGGACCGCAGGACTGGGGAAAGAAGTCAGGCCCAACCAGCAGCTGTACTCAGTGCTAGTACACAACGTCCCCCGAGAAGGATTCAATACCGTAGACCCCCAAGCTATCCAAACTATCCAGGAGCAGAACCTATCTCTACACCCAGGACTACGTATTAGCAAGCTGGCCTGGCTAAAGAGGAAGCTCCTAGAGGGGAAAACTCACTCGGCCATTATCCTCAGCACTACAAACCCCGAAACTACTAACTAGATCATTAATAAGGGGCTTATTATTAACTTTGCTATATATATAGCGCAGTACTATAACGCAGCCTTCATAGTAACCTAGTATTTCAAGTGCTAGGCCTACGGCCATATTACTAACTATTATAAAAAAGAGGAAAAGTGTAGACAGTGTAGCGAGGCATATAATACTAGGGACTATCCCAAGGAAAGCACGCAGTGCGCAAACTGCTCCCAAAGGCACATAGCCTAGAGCAACGCCTGCCCAACACGCAGAGCCTGCCATGCTAAGGCCGCCCAGGCCCGCCTAGTAGCACTAGAAAGGCACCGGGAAGGACCCCTGATAACCAAGATATAGCCCCAAACTAACTAGTTGACCGTTGGACTAAGGAAGAGGATTAGGGAGGAGGAGCCGGTCAAGAGGGGACCAGGCAGGCCAAGAGACTTGAGCCGCCCCCCTCCTCCAAACCAAATGCGGTTTACCGGACTTAGTAGCTTACAACACGCTTCAGAGGAGCCAATAGGAACTCCCCCCGCCTCACAACCCACACCACCAACCCCCTCGCAGCCCGATTCAGAGATGGAAGGAAGTCAATGTTAGATACAGACTCCCTCTCTATCGTGCAGTATAACGTTCATAAGAGCAAGGATAGGGTAATGCTCCCGTTCTTCAAAGAGGTGGACCCGAGGGTCCACCATATCCTAGCTATCCAGGAGCCCTGGAGGAACCTAAGGATCAAGACAACAGCAAGACACCCCGCCTACCATACAGTTTTCCCTTAGGAGGGAGTGGCAAGAACCTGCTTCTTTATAAGCAAGGCCATTGCCCCCGACTCCTGGCAAGCAACAGTCCATTCACCAGATCTCATTACACTATCCCTTATCACTAGGACACATACAATCCATATCCATAACTGCTATAACCCCCCACTAGCCTCCCATACTAGCACGGCTCTAGAAACCTTATCCTTTCTCCCAGAAGCTCTTAGAAAACCAGGGGAGCACATCCTCCTAGGAGACTTTATGTCAGGCCCCTCAAGCGCTACCACCCCAGGCAACTGGGTAGATACTCAACAGCAACCAGAGGCCCCAGCTATACCAAGGATAACTCGGTTAGGCACTAGAGCACGGGCCCAGCGCTAAGCGACTGGGTATATTTACCCTTCGCCCTCTCTTTCCAGACTCTCTTTCCTTTCTCCTTGTACATAGATTTTCAGTTGAAAGCAATACCATCATTTCGGCTTTGCTGCCTTACATCCGTAGACGCTATCTTCTCTTAAGGCTAGCTTTCCCGTACGGACGTGCTAGCCGTACGGCTCTATTACCCGTAAGGCTTTCTAGCTCCTACGGTGTCTATTCCCGTACGGTGTTAGAGTCTGAAGCCTTAGGATCAAGCCTCAGAGGATCATCGGCAGGTCACGTGACGCCAAGCCTCCCTTGTATATAACTCTTCTCTTCCTTCTACGACTTCTCTTCTTTCTCCTTAAGTCTAGCTTAACGTACTTAGCGCAATAAACCTTTTAGCGATCATCCTAAGGTTGAGCCCTAACATTAGCTAGACTTCATATATTGGACTTACTGGACATCGGATCACTGGCACAGTCGCGCACTGGAATCACTAGAATTACTGGAATCACTGGAATCACTGGAATCACTAGAATCACTCGATATGAGTCCTTAAGAGCATGGATAAGAGCTACAGGCTCAAGAGAACCAAGAAACGAAGCGGTTACTGCTACAAATAATAGCACGAATGAATACTCTTACCTAAGAGGTTATATAGCTTAAGGAAGAGAAGGAGGAACTCTTAAAGGTAGGAGGCGCCCAAACCCCTTCTATATAACCCTTAGGGGAGGCTAGAAGGGAGGCTGGAGAAAAGGAGGCTAGGGTGGCCGGAATTGCCTCGGACCCCCCTGCCCCTAAGTTAGGACCTACTAGCCACCATACTAAGATAGGCCCCACGAAGAACCTCGGCCCTCTCGCCGAGTTTTCGGGTAATAGAGAAGAACTCGAACCTTAGATTGCCTAGGCTCAAGCTAAACTCGTCGTGGACTACACGAGTTATACTAAAGCTACGAAGTTTTTTATACTTTATAATCGGCTTAGGGGCGAAGCAGCTCGTTAGCTATAGCCCTAGGTATAAGCTAGCACTAACACGACTAGTATGACTGCTTAGTACCTACTAGATTAGCTACGCCTATTATTTAGCGACCCCTATATATAAGAGAAGGCTTAACGTAAGCTATATAAGCTACGCTAAACTAATAAGCCTTTTATAGAGTACTTTACCGAATTCCGTAAGCTCGTGTTAGAGGCGGGAGGCACTAACTAGCCGGACGAGATTCTTAAGGCCTACTTAGAAGCAGGGCTTAGCCAGGAGCTCCAACGAAGTATAATTAGCCTTAGAAGCATAAGCTAGTCCTTTAAGGACTACTGTACGGAGCTGAAACGTGTTAGTAACCAACTTAAAGCCTTTAACCTAAGGAATATAGGAAAGAAGCCCTAGTAGGGCTGGTAACAAGACTAGTAGCGTGGTCAAAATAAGGTTGGCTCGGCAGGGTCCACTGGCAGGTAGATAGGGTCTAAGCTAAAGCCGACCACGCCCTAGTAAGACAAAATAGACTAGGAACCTATAGGGCCTATAAGGGCCGCCTAGGGACGCCGCGTTAAGTAGGTAGACGAATAAGAGATGTAGAAACGCAAGGATAAGGGTCGTTGCCTACGCTATGGCGACTCTAGACATAGGGTTGCCTAGTGCCTATAGCTACCACTAAGGAGGCCAGCAAGGCTTGCAAAGCCTACCCAAGAGGAGGAGTACGTAGAACCGGAATTAGAGGACCTAGAGGATAAATCCTCCTCCTAGCAGTCGGAAAACTAAAAGCTCCTACCGAAAATCGTAGATAGGAGCTAATAGTAGAGGAAAAGTAGAAAGTATAGAAGGAATGGCGTAAGTAGCAACATAAATTAGAACAAGATTTACTTCTTACCCTAGTTATAATTAATAAAGAGTCTTTTAGTAAAGCTCTCGCCGATACTAGTTATAAATTCTACGCTATTACGAGCTATAGTTTTGCTAAACGCTGCAACCTCCCGCGTATAAAGATCTCTCTAAGGATACTAGACGGACTTACACCTATAGAATAGAAAATAGACGAGGTCGCCTAGGCTGAAGTAGATATTAGAGGCTACTACTAGAAGCGTATATTCTTCTATATCGTGCCTAGGCTTTCCGGTTGCGATCTAATATTAGGAAGCCTATAGATAGTATAAGAAAAAGCGGT
The DNA here is from genome assembly GCA_011503125.2 of Botryosphaeria dothidea. NCBI lineage: Eukaryota > Fungi > Ascomycota > Dothideomycetes > Botryosphaeriales > Botryosphaeriaceae > Botryosphaeria > Botryosphaeria dothidea. Next base: position 3,916,637 of record WWBZ02000051.1, on the reverse strand, counting down.
ACTCGATTAAAGTAAACGGACTATTTGTTATAAACGTGGCTTATATAGACTCCTTACTTGTTTACCTTCGTTAATTTAAAATCCGGATCTAGACTTACCTACTTACAAATCAGGAAGCTAGTATTTTAGTTCGTTCTTTATATATATAAAGCTCGCCCCTCTGCTTTGTAGTTAGTTCTTCAGTCTAGTAATGAGTATTCCTCGCGTACAACTTAGTACGCCTTAAATTGGACCTTGCTTGCCTCCCTCGTCCCTCGTCCCTCGTCCTTCATCTCTCGCACCTCGTACCCTCGCCCTTTAAACTACACCCTTATACTTCGGCATTGCTTTACTCCTACTGCCTTTACCGGCTTCGTTACCTCGTCTCTCCGCCCTCTAAGGTCCGTTTATTACAATATTCTAAGATAGATTTAGGCGTATATTCTAAGAATAATAATAGTCTCTTACTAGTTAATAGATTTATCTATATTTCTAAAGATCTAAGCCTCCGCTAAAGGATTATTAGCTCTCGATACTCGTATCCGGCTACTAGATATCTAGGCTAAGTAGTAATATTTAAACTCGTTACTTATAATTTCTAGTAGCTAGGTCTACGCTAGATAGTAGCTCGTTTTATACGAAACTATAAGACCTACTAAAGAATTAAACCCGCTCGATATACCTCCTATAGGTATTTAAAACCTCTTAAAGTACTATAATGCTACTAGTAATCCGTTTCTCTTAATTTAATTACGGGACTTCTAACGTCTAACTTATTTAATACTATACTAGTAGTCGTAGATCGACTAACTAAAATAGCTTACTTTATTCCTTACTAAATAACCCTCGATTCGATAGAGCTTGCTAAGCTTTATCGAGACTACGTTTTTCGACTATATAGCTTACCCGACGACTTCGTATCTAACCGCAGCTTAATTTTTACCTCTAAATTTACTAGAGCTCTTAGTAGATCTCTATCTATTAAGACTAACTTTAGTATAGCTTTCTACCCGTAAACCGACGGCTAGATAGAGCGTATTAATACTATTCTCGAATAATACCTTTATATCTACGTTTCGTACTAATAAGACGATTAGAATAACTTTCTCTCTCTTACGGAATTCGCTTATAATAATACGATCTCGACTACGACTAAGGTTACCCCTTTCTTCGTAAACTACGGCTTCTACCCTCGTTATAAGATTCTATAGAAAGACTCGATCTTAGCTCTTCTCGAACTACTACGCCTCTTCTAAGAGAACCTTGAAAACCTTAAAAACTACCTTCAATAAGAAATTAGATTCGAATAGGATGCCTACGTAGAATAAGCTAATAAAGACCGTATTTCGCCTTCCGTCTTTAAGCCTAGTAACCTCGTCTAGCTCCTAAGAAGGTATATCTCGATAATAAGGCCTTTAGATAAACTTAACTTTAAACGTCTTAGCCCCTTTCCTATTCTAGAAAAGATCTCGACCTATGCCTACCGTCTAGAACTACTAAGGACGATAAAAGTCTACTCCGTATTCTACGTTTCCTTACTCGAACCTACGGCCTCTAACCCCTTACCTAATTAAGTCTAACCTCTACTACCGTCCGTTATCGTTAATAGCGAAGAAGAGTACTAGGTAGAAGAGATTCTAGATACTAAGATAACCTAGAGATAACTAAAATACCTCGTAAAATAGACTAGTTACTCGATACTAACCTAGGAACCTTACAATCTTATTAAAGACCTCGAAGCTCTTAATATATTCTACGAACGTTATCCCTCGAAACCTTAACCCTTAGACTAATAGCTCGTAGAAACTCGCCCTTTTAGAGGAGAGCCTACTATTATAAACGTAGTTTACTTAGGCCTCTTACCTTTCTTTTACCCTCGTTAATTCGGAACCGAGATCTAGACTTACCTACTTATAAATTAGTAAGCTAGTATTTTAGTTAGTTCTTTACGTAAATAAACCTCGCCCCCTCCGCTTCGTAGTTAGTTCTTTAGTCTAGTAATGAGTATTCCTCGCGTATAACTTGGTACGCCTTAAATTGGACCTTGCTTGCCTCCCTCGTCCCTCGTCCCTCGTCCCTCGTCTCTCGCACCTCGTACCCTCGCCCTTCGAACTACACCCTTACAATTCGGCATTGCTTTACCCCTACTGCCTTTACCGGCTTCGTTACCTCGTCTCTCCGCCCTTTAAGGTCCGTTCATTACAGAAAAAGTAAGTATTAAGAGATAATTCTAGAGAAGAGCGAATAATAGTAAGGAATAAGCGAGAACTCTAGTTAAATTTCTCTTATCCTTTTCGTCTAAGCGTTATCTTCTAAAGTTATTATAAATCCTTTCTAGAAGGTTTTAATATAAAAGAAATCTTAGATAAGAAAAAGTAAGTATTAAGAGATAATTCTAGAGAAGAGCGAATAATAGTAAGGAATAAGCGAGAACCTTAGTTGAATTTCTCTTATCCTTTTCGTCGAAGCTTTATCTTCTATATTTAGATATAAAATTAGCTATTAAGATTTTTTTATAGTAAAGATAAAGTAAATCTACGTAAAATTCAAATATTTATATATATACTAGCTAAATTAGTAAGCAAATTAATTAATAGTTCCTGAGTTAGGCTTCACGTAGTACGTAATTACGTATATATAACTTCGTATACGTTGTATACGTCGTAGTAGGAAGATGAAATAAATATCTCATCGAAAAATATCTTCTCTTCCTACGGCTTACTATGTCTAACACTCTAGCATCTTCTACCATGCGTTTTATATCGTGTCTTACGCTTTCTCTTTTTATATTACCTGTCTTCTCAATCCATGCCCTCCCTCTTTTGCCAAGACAGAATGAACTTCCACCAGATCAATTTCTATTACAGAATCAACTTCCACCTGAAGTTCAAAAGGCAGCGCAGGATGCGATTGCTAGTGTTCCTGAAAAAGATCGAAATCTGCCGATCTCGTCAACTATACAGAACGGTATAGCTATGCTCAAAGAGGAGGGGGGTGTTTTAGCGCTGGAATTTCGTATTACGCATTAGATCTTTCGAGTATTTACTGAGCTAATAACGCCTAGAATTTCACGACGTTTCGAGTGTGCAAAGCCTACAGAGTGAGCCGAAGATATTTCTTCACTGTACTTCTACACAATTTTTTAGTAATTCCCCTTAACCTTTTTAAAAGGCAATATCTTAACTCTCTCTAGTGGCTTTCGGACAAATTAGCATAGCCGCAGGGGTCTGCCTTAGTGCTATAGCAGTAACCGCACCAACTGTACTTGGTAAAGAATAACTTTCCTCCTCTATATTTAAGAGCTAAACGCATATAGGAACGGTAGCAGCGTGGCTGATCTGTACCGGGGCTGTCGCTATAGTGGTAAGTTCATTATAAAAGTGGGCGCTAACTTTATAACTGATAAATTTTAGCCCCATTCTATTTCAACGTGCTTAGCGGGTTAGGACTAGGGCCGTCAGTTTTGGTTTGTCGGTTTAATTTGTCGGTTTGATTCGTTCATGCTACGATGTCTTCTGGGGATATAAGAATTGTCCTGAGTATACTGCCGCGCCTTTCATCTAATATTGTCTTACTAAGTCCAACTACACTGTGGTTTGGTGCCTGCTACATTGGTCCGCCAGTCCTAAGATATATGCTCGAGTGTGCCCTGCTTAATGCATTCTTGTTGGAAATCACGTGTTTTGCATATTGCTTTTGCAACACCAGATAGCTTAGTCACTCACTTACGTATATAAGGAGGGTAGGCCACCTACGCCCTTCCTCCTCATACCAATCATCAATGGATCATCGTTGTTCATCAACAATCTAACAGATATCCATCTCCTGTTTCTCCGGCAATCTTTCCGGAAGAACAACGTGATTGACCAAGTCTCCAAGCATAGCTCTATAAGTGTATGTTGAGGCAGTAGTATCGAATAAATTTTGGTTAAGCATGAATGCGTTGATGGACGGCCGCATGGACGGGGCATAGGGACTTGTTATCTTATGTAGTGAATTTACAACCCACATTCGGCAAAATGCGGGCACGAGCACGGTAGAGCATCCTAAATTCATCTGCCAAATTGCTTTTTTGCCCTTGTCGATCTCTCTGCGAGGCGCCTAATAGTATTGACTTGTACAGTGCTTGCCCAGAGTTAATGATCTATGGCTGCAATAATCTTAATTGCGTATAAATATACTCGAATTGAGCTGAGGAGATCTCTATGCTTACTATGTCTAATAAGAGATAATCTCTGCCATCGGTCGTAGGTCGTATATATCTAGATGATAATAAGACGTACTACAACCCGGTAACATCTATATATTAAATGGAATTCTAGAGGAGTAGGCTAAAGCTGTATAATATTTACGGCCGTATTGTTATGGAATTCGGATGTTTGTGGTTCTCGAGACATTGCCCCCGCAGATAGACAGGGATTTTCACTTCACATTGCGAAGGCAACCATTCACCTTTGCTGAAGCCCACCTTCTCTAAGTCCAGCCAAAGCAGAATGCTAATCGTTATCTTACTTTCCCTAGCTTAGCTTGGAGAGCCAACTTCCCTGCCGTATGGAAACACATTAGTTCATTATTCTTTGTCCCATAATTCGCCCGCCCTGCAAGGACCAAAGAACTGCGATAGCACGATGTATGATGCCCGAGGTCTAGACCGGAGCGCCCTAGAGCCTGAATATCTTCGCACGTGCATTTTTAGTGTGAATTCCTCATCTCCACCGGTAAGATACGGCGGATAGGCTTCAGTGCTTGACCGTAAAGATAAGCCTTGAAAGTGGTTCGTCTGTGGCTCAGCGGAACCTTGTTTATGATGCTGGTTCCAGGGCGAAAGGAAAATCCTGGTAGGGGTGATAGAGGAGCTAGTAAAGATAGGCTGCCTCCAATAAGGGCCATAAAACGAAGAGGGCGGGGTAGTAGTTGGGCAACACCAAGGGATGGGTTTGAGGGTCAGATACGTTGACTGCCAAGTGAAATCCGGGTTACGCAAACTGTTCAGCATACCGTTTAGCGTTTAGAAATCTGCTCCGTATAGTATTTTCCAAATCTCTCTCGTTCCAATATTATCTTCCAATTCTTCAATTTACAGCGCTCAGCCTTTCAACATTCGCGGCCGCACCACAAAAACATACCCCTTCTCTGATCCTAAGCTCTCCTGTTCAACAACTCAATCATATTCTGCTAGCAACCTGCCCTATGAAAAGCAACAAGCCCTGCAAATTTGTGGGCCGCCCTGGAGGTTGTCGTCTGGGGACTCAGTGTAAGTTCTCTCATGGCGGTGTTTCCGCCAATTCGTATGGTCAAGGTCCTCCTCGTGCTTCGAGGAACACTCCACGGCGTGAGTTATCCAACAGCGAGGTCGAGTTCCGCAGCTGGAGATTCATGATACCGAGGGATGGCGATCCAGCCGTTCCTCTTGGCCCGCAACTTTCGAAGTTCTTTCGGCAGGGAGATAGCGGTCCACTCACACGATCCATAGACTTTGCTGCTGTTCATTGTTTTCCCTGCGTACTGGCTCAGACGCGATAAGTCAGCGGGTTGTGTTAGTTTAAGGACGCAAATCGGAAAAAGGTTCTATCCCACCTAATTTTCTACTAAGCACTATGAAGGACTGAGATAGATATGACAAATTCGTGCACGAATTCACAATCACTTGATTTAGTTGAGCGACCGTCTGTTACGGCGCAGCCTTTACAGAACCTGGTTGAATAGGATAAGGAGAGCAAGCGGGGCGCCGACGCGCCCGCGAGAGAAATCCACCCGTAGAGTCACGTGACTCCCCAGTTCAACTGTTCAAAGCCTTGGCACTCTAAACTTCTGAACCCGCTAGTTCAGCAGTTCAACCTCTTAGCAAATTGAACCTACGAACTATTAGATTGTATAGAACTCTCCTACGTATATAAACTATACTCCCTACAAACCCTAGCCAATACTCCTGGCCAAGATCAACAAATCCGGGCAGTTAAAGCAGCAAAAATCCTACAGGATAAGGGGAACAAAATCTCTCTAGAATGGGCACCTGGACATAAAGATATCCTTGGGAACGAGGCCGCGGATAAACTCGCAAAAGAAGCTACTAGACTACCTATATCAAGCTCTAAAAATAGCCTAGCCTTCTACAGAATGCAGCTAAAGGAGGAGCTTTATAAGGAGTGGACAAAGAAGCTTAAAAATACCCCAGCCTCTACCTATAAGGAACTATACGGCTATCAAGTTAAACGGAAACTAAAACCCCCTCTAAAGGAGCGGGAATTAGCCTCCGCCTTTTACCAACTAAAGATAGGACACGGATACTTTAGATCCTACCTCTTTAGGTTTAAACACGCCGGAACCGATAGGTGCCCTTGCACGAACACAGCAAAACAAACACCTAGACATCTTTTACTAAAATGCCCAAAATACTCCTACGAAAGAAGGAGTATTAAGGATACACTTAGAAGAGAACATCTAGACCTAAAGGAGCTTCTTACCTCGATAAAAGGAATATCTAGTACGCTAGATTTTCTAAAACAAACACAGATATCTTCCCCCTTGGATTCGTCGATGATACCAATATCCTAACCTTTAGTAGATCTACAGAACAGAACTGTAGGACACTAGAGGGAGCACATCAAATTTGCGAGCACTGGGCAGCTACCCACGGGTCAGCTTTCTCGCCCGACAAGTATCACCTCATTCATTTTACAAGAAAACCAAGGAGATTTAATATGGCAGCAGGGATCCGTATCCCTGGATTTGCTGGATGCCCAGAGCCTACAATAAAGATTCTAGGAGTCCACGTAGACAACAAGCTCAGATAGGGACCCCATATCAGGGAAACAGGAGCCAAGGCAATCAAATAGTGCACATCTCTATCTAGACTCGCAGCGTCTACCTGGGGAGCCTCATTTACTAAAGCCCGCTATATCTACACGGCCGTGGTAAGGCCAGTCCTCACCTACGGCTGTGGGGTATGGCATACCCCAGAGGGAACCCTAGGGTGGAGAAAAACAGCCATCCAGCCACTAAAGAAGATCCAAAACCAGTGCCTACGCACCATCTCAGGGGCGTATAAGTTAACCAGCATACAGACCTTGGAGCATGAGACGGGGATTCCCCCACTCTCACTACACCTGGACGAACTAGCACTAGCACAGGCTATTAGAGCTAGGGATGGCCCAGTCGCGGCAGTGGTAGAAGAAACTTGCCAGAGTATTAAACAGATAGCTCGGGCTACTCTGAGTACTAGAGGCGCCGCTGGCCCGGCCAGAAGAACCCTGCTTAGAAAAAAGGCAAACTCACTCCTCAACTACTGCCCCTCTACCCACTAGAGTCTCCCGGAGCGAACGAAGCTACGCATAGCATATAGGAACAAGTGGAAGGAGAGATGGATAAAGTCTACTAGCCAGGGAAGACAAAACAAGCCAGTAGCCCAAAGCACACAGTGGAACCCAAAAATCAGACAAATCCACAGCGAACTATCCAAGCCACAGAGCACACTCGCTACCCTACTACGTACAGAGCATATTAGACTAGAGGACTTCCTCTCAAGGCGCAAGGTGCCAGGGCACCCTAGCCCTGCCTGTCCATGCGGCTGGCATAGACAAACCCCAAAGCATATCCTCCTCTTCTGCCCCCACTTCCAACAGGGCAGGGCACAGATGCTCTAAAGGGCAGGGACCACGGACTACTACTCCCTCCTCTCAACAAAGAAGGGGATAAAAGCAGTAACAGGCTGGTTCCTACGCCTAGGGCTGCTTAATCAGTTTAGTCTAGCTAGGGAACTAATCCAGGAGGATAACCAGGAAGAGGAACCAGGAGGACCACCGGGAATACTAGGACCCGGATAACTACGAGGATAAGGACTGAAGGGGTAGAGCTAGTGGGCGAATGTAGGGCTGCTATAGCAGCCGCTACCGGTAAGAAGGAAAAACAGAACCAGTAGGGACAAACAGGCCTAGATAGAAAGGAGGGGTTTTTGCCAGGCGAAAAGGTTTTCCCCCTCGAGTAAAATAACTATAGATAGCCAGCCCCGCATGGACCCGTAAGGGAGCTATATCGGGAAGAAATGAATTTATCTATCTAAACACAGATATCTACACGGAGGTGGTATCTAGAAACTAGCTCGGCGGAGCTCTAAATAAACGTATACCTACCGTATTTCCTTTTACTTTCCTTATATACTTCCTCTTTACTTTCTTTGGCTATAAGCCTATTTAGGCGATAGACGCCATACCGTTCACTGTACCTAAAAAGCCCACTTTTACTAAAAGAGGTATTACCCTTCTATAGCCACGAGTTCTAGAAACTCCGTCTTTAATAGTCTTAGGCTGAAAAAAGGACGTAAAACTAAATAAATAAATAACTATACTCCCTAGATAGCTTTGACCTTCGTGGTTAACTTTAATAATAGAACTTCGTAATAGAATTTGGACTCTATTAGTAATAAGGCCTTCGCACGTAGTGCTCAGTCTTCAGTCGTCTACTCGTTCCTCGCGTACCTCTTCTTGTACCCACTTAAGGAAAACCCTCGACAGGTTTTCTCCCTCTTTAGTGTTTGGATCCTTAGAGGTAGAGGCCCGCTCGTTACACCGTCCTCATAGCACTACTACTACTACATGATATTAATGTTACATACATGTTGGGAGGAACAGGGTCTGATCGAACCAAGGGTCAACACCGAAAATTTGTTATATAACTACTATATAAGAGGAACCGGGTCACCTACCCTCCTCCTCCTCATGCCAATCTACGATAAACTTCACTCCCTATACAAACAACCCATTTGTTCAATAATACAACATCTACTAAGCACTGAGGGTGCTGGAAGAAGGACTTCTTATCGGTCAAGTGTTTCGATATTGATGTCGTCTTGATGAACATCTGTTTTATTTTCCTTGGCTTGCAGTTTTTCCCCTTATTTATCCCTTCGATCAGCTTGCAAATCATATTGGACACGAGCTCGAGTGCATCACATTCTGACTGTTTGCCCTGCTCTGACCTCGCCTTAAGAGCCAAAGGATTGATCTGTGCTCAAAAGTCGAGATACCTGGGTGTCACAACTAGCCCGACTGTGTTTGGTTTCAGTCAGTGTGTAAGACCATTCGGCCAACCTCCCGTCGACTCTCAGTCGACAAAAGGTTCAGCAATGATCAGCCTGGTGGCTAATCGTGTCCCAACAACTCTATATACAGGTAGGTCCGTAACACTGGGATGGAGAATCAGCGGAGGGTGACCGCATTTGAATCTCCGAAGGCTTTTCGGGATCGAGTGTCATCTCGGGATGTCTTGAATGATGCGATAGGCTGTGGTGAAGCCGCTGCAGCCTGCAGTTGGTTATCCCTGCCTCCTCCCACGCCGCTCGCTGAATTATCACCAAAGCCAATAAATTTAAGCACGTCAGCTCCTTGACTGGCGAAGCAATAACACGAGGCGGATTTACCCGGAGGGACTTTCTAAACGAGGCTACCCTATCCAGCCATCAATGACTGGAAGGTAACCGGGTGTAGTCCACAGCTTGATCCAATTACTAACACAAATCAAGCACCCAAGGGTCTAAGGACAGTTTCGCAAGAAAGTAGTCGTTTTACAACAGAGTGTGAAATGCCGCGATACTATGACTGGCCAGACTCGATGACTATAGGAGATTTCATTGCTAATTTATACTCTATCCCGCCTTGCTGCTTTAGCGCTCCATTATGGCCAAGGCGGGAAGTTCAACGACGACATATTTGAGCGCACTTGCTGCAAGATACGAAATAGAAAGGAGGCCAGGGTCGTTCAAGATATATCTCGATTGATCGTTCCATCTGCCGAGACTATGGCTTTATACGGTAATAAGAGCCTCGACAACCCGGTGGAAACCATCAGCGAGATGTGGACCGAGTCTATGTTTCTGATCGATACTCAGCCCAGTCCAGAATATTCTGTCGGTTCCATCTGGTCTGCTTTCACACCAGAGCAACTGAAAACACTAAATCCCTAGCTTGGTGAGCTTACCGACCTATCTCTCTTTAAGGCCACGTACTTTATGTACTTCCCCTTCCTCACATGCGAGGTCAAGTGCGGAGCCGAGGCACTCAACATCGCAGCGGCAAAACGCGCACAGCGCGACGCTCGCGGTGCGGGCCGTCGTGGAGATGTTCCGGCTGGTAAAGCGCGAGAAGGAGCTTAACCGCGAGATCCTGGCTTTTTCGGTGTCGCACGATTACAACGCTGTCAGAATCTACGGTTACTATCCTGTCATTGAAGGGAAGGAGACAAAGTACTATTGTCACAAGATTCGTGTTGCAGTTCCCTCGGGAACTTGCTGAATGCGCAGCATATCCTTGCGTGCCTAGGGAGAGAAAAACGAAGATGTAGAAGACTCTGATTTCTGAAGGTAGTAACTACGGTGGCTTAAATACATAACTGTTAGGTATAAATTAGGTAGAGTTAAGGTAGTAATTGGGCAGATATTGGGCAGTAATCGGGTAGAAATATCGTGCTTAGAGCACGTTGGGTAGTAGTTAGGTATCATCGCTCAGCACAGATCAGTTTAGGTATATCTAATCAGTATTAATGCCTGAACCGTTACACACCCCCTTTATAATAGCTTGTTGAATAGCTATTATGATAAAAAGAAACGCTGGATAGGATAAACAACGGTAAACTGAGTATACTGAGTCCTAGAACGCCGAATAAGGAAGGCTTATTTTGCAATTTTAAGGCCTATTCCTGGCCTATAACGGGCTTAATATCCGTTAGGTTAAGTTGTTTTACGAATTGTCTAAATCGCTGGGGCGGTAGTTGCTTTGTAAGGCCGTCCGCAATCATTTCGGCTAATAGAGACTAGGTAAGGGAAATCCGGTTCTTGCGGACCTCCTGGCGTAGCCAATGGTGATAAATATCGACGTGTCGTAACTTGGTATTAAGCTGAGGTGTAGGTTCTTCGAGTAGTCGAATCGTTTGGCGGTTATCGCACTGAACATTGATAGAATGACCTGGGTCAAAGTCGAGTTCCTGGAAGAGACGTTCCCACTAAATTGTTTCTTTAGCCGTGGTTAATAGGGCTAGAAGTTCGGCTTTAGTGCTTGACGTAGTAACCGTCCGCTGCTTATTTGCTGCCTAGTCGATAGGGCCACCGAATAGTAAAAATATTAAGCCTTGGTAGCTTTTCCGGGTCGTAGGGTTATTCCCGAATGAGGCGTCACTGCAGGCAAGAAAAACCTGCTTTAGGGGATTTTCCCAGAGTCCTGAGAAGGAGATTGCAAGGGTCTTTGTACCTAAAAGGTACTCGATTACCCTGTTGGCGTAGGCAAGGTAAAGAGGAGAGGGATTTTTAAGAAATTCGGATAGCCTGGATAAGGCCTAAGCAATATCCGGCCTGGAGGTGACTGCGGCGAAATTAATCGATCCGATACGCTGTTGATAAGCGTATATTTCTTGCTCTAAGGCTTGGGTTGTAGCCGAAATGAGGTCGTCTTGGGGCAATGGAGTTGAATGAGGTTTTGGCTGTAAGTTGAACTTAACTCCAAGCTTGCTAATGTAGGAATCCTGGCATAGATAGAGCTCTCGTTTAGCTCTATCCCTTGTGATCCTGATGTTTAGAAACCAAGCAAGTTCCCCTAGTAACCGCATTTGATATACGGATACTAATTGGCTTACAAAGTAATTAGCGGATTCCTTATCCTCTGGACGATAGAATAGGCAGATATCGTCCACGTAGAAGAATAAGATAAGTCCTTTTCCTTTAAAAAGGCAATTAACTCCTGGGATAGGTTGTAAGCTAAAAGATTCAAGCGTAGTTAAGAAGTGATTGTGCCAAAGAGCTGGAGATTAACGGAGTCCATATAGTGCCCGTAGTAGCCGAATAACGTACTAACTTTTAGGGCCTAGGAACTGAGCTTCGGGGAGGTTATATCTATCTGGGATTTGGCAGAAAATTTCCTCGTCTATAGGACTGTTAATAAAGGTATTAACGGCATTAAGTTGTAGGGTTTCTAGGTCGAATACTGCCGTAATAGCTATTAGGCTTCTAAAAGACTTGCCGGCTAGGGTAGCCGCAAACGTATCCCGTTCTATAAACTAAAGATTACCCCGTACGTAGAGTCTAGCCTTAAATTTAAGTAGGTATCCTTCGGTGTCGAATTTATAGGTAAACACCCAGATTAAAGGGATAATCTATTTGTTTTAGGCTATAGCTACGCTTCGTGGCTGAATCTCCTAGGTATTCTTACTCGTTAGGATATTAATCTCTAGGACAATAGCCTGTAAAAAGGCGTCCTTATACGGATAGTTAAGAAGTTCCTAAAAGTTCTATAGTGGAGGTGGCAATTAATCTCGGTAAATTTTAGCCTCTAATAACGGCTATTTATTAGTTATACTAGCTAAGAATACAGCGTAGTATCCTAAGAGGTCTTAGACTGCCTATATAGCGGCTATATATGCCTATTTTCTAGTTAACCTTTTTACCTCCTTAGGTAATATAGCGTCTAAGCTAATATTGCCTAAAATTTAGTCTCCTTAGGGTGCTCTATTGCTTAGATTAGCGCCTAGCGAAGGAGGGACGTCGTATTAAGTAGGTAGGAGTCTATCTAGACGTCTTAGTAAATCTAGGGGATCTAATAGCTTAGGGGAGTCTAGCCGAGTAGCTAGCTCTTATTGCGGAGCTAGAGTCTCTTCTAGAGTTATTAACGCTAGTAGTAGAGTAGGCCCTATAGCATTCTTCTCTTATAGAGTAATTATAGAGAATTTAAGCTCTAAAGCTTCTAATTCTAGTAGGTCTTCTAGTTGTAGGAGACGTAGTAGGATTAAGGTAGCTAAAAATTCTTCTTATTCTTCCCCTAAGATTTATAATAAATCTAGGTCTTCTAGCGTATAGAACTCGTTCTCGTTAAAGGTAATATCTCTTGTTCTAATAACCTTACGTAGGCTTAGTACCTAAATACGGTAGATATTCGTAGAATCGTATCTAACGAGATATCTAATATAGGCTCGTTCGGTAAGTTTATATATACGGGGAATTAGGTGCCGTAGGGGATACGCTTTATAGCCGTATGCCCGTAGGTAAGAAGCCTTAGGCTTGTTACCTATAATAACTTTAAAAGGAGTTTTCTAGTCTAAACGTTCTTAAGGGGTACGATTAAGGATATAGCCTACGGCTTTAATAACTTCTAGCTAGAGAGATTAGAGTAGCTTAGAGCCGATTCTTATTACTCTAGCCTTAACTTAAAGAATTCCTCCGAATCGTTCTAAATAACCGTTTTATACTGGCGTGTGCGGGGCTAAAATTTCGAGCGTAATTCCCCTAGATCTTAGCTCTTTCTAAAATTAAGTGCTAAGAGTTCTTTCTCCGTTAGTCCTAAAGAAGACTACGGTATCTTTATATCGCTTAGGTATTAGATTTAGGGTAAATTTAATAATGCTAGGTACATCTAATTTATTCGGGTGCGTAAAAGTAAACTAAAAGCTAGTACTATGGCAAGCGAGGTAGGTTACCTAGCGATTCTAATTATAGGCCTACCTAGCTTCTATTAAATTATATATAATTCTTTAGAAAGATTTAGTATCTAGTTCCTCCTAATTAGGCCTTTTCGAGATAATTTTATAAGCCTTTAATAGGGTATAGGTCTCGTATTCTTAGATAACCGGAGCTAGGTCCGATTAAGGGATAAGTTTAGCTCTATCGAGAGCCTTAGGGATTTAGTTAATTACCTTAGGTCTAGTATAGGTAAGAATCTAGTACTATTAAGCCGGAGAGGCTCGTTTAATAGCTAGTTAAGATCGAGTGCTAGTATACGCTTAAGGTATCTCCGTAGTATTATCTTAAAGTAAGAATTAGCCCTTATTCGGCGTAATAAGGTAAAGGTCTTAATTATTTCGTACTAGGCGTATTCGCCGAGTATTTTAGTATATCCTCTTAGCTAATAGTAGCTTAAGAAATACGAGATTAGTAAGAAAGGTCGGAATATAGGCCGTGTTTAGAAGGGTTATAATACCCGTCCTAGTAGGGGTTTAAACGCGTAATTTATAGGTGCTAAAGAACTCTATCTAAAGAGTCTAGTTACCTATAAGGAGCTTATCTTAAGGACCTATATTTCGCGTTTTAGTAAAGTAATTAAGGTTATTATAAATATAGATATTAGTACTAGAATTAAGTATCTAGGAGCTTCGTAGGCTATAGTTAATCGCTAGAGTACCTACTAAATAGGCTTAATAGGTTACTATAAATACTCCTACGTCTTAATTCTTAGCTAAATTCTTAGATTAATTCTTCTTCTTTACTTAGGTTTAAGGTCGTTAATATTATTAATAAGCTTCCTATTTAGCAAGCGCTTATTAAACCTATTTCTTATTTTTTAGATTTTATAGAAATTCGTCTACTTTTTCTTAAGTATCCTTTTTAGGCTTCTAGCTAGAAGGTCTAATCTTTAGGTTAAAATACCTATAGTCTATAAAGTATTTCTTTCTTCCGTATAGGTATTAAGATAGTAGTTTTCGCTAGTTTTCTATCTAATCTCTTCCGCTAAGTATAGCTATAAAGGCTACGTAGCTTCCCTTAATTAGCTTAGAATTAACGAGCTTATTTAGGCGTATATATAACCGAAATTTCTTCGTAATTATATAGAAATCTAGTTCTATGTTGTCGTTAAGCATAGATAGCTCTTAAAAGTTAGCGAAATAAGAGAAAATAGGCTTAATAGCTAAGAGAAAGTCTCGTACGGGCTTAGACCCTTAAATCTCCGCGAGATTCTAAGCCTTAGCTCTAGAATAGAGCCGTTCCTATTATTAAATCTAAGACTCGATTTCCTAGGTTTTCGGAGTAATCTAAAGGTTCTAATATTATTATTTAAGCTCTAGGGTTCTAGCAGCGTCCGTTAGTACTAGACGTTACCTAAGTATCTAAAGAAGATCCTATAGATACGAAGGCTTATCCGTAATATACGTAAGAAGATTAACTAAGATTAACTTCTAAATATAGATAGTTAGGTCTATAATTACTTTCCGATAGGTGTTATAGTTAGAAATATCGTTACGGTACTTAGCGTTATAGGCGGTAAAGACGTTCTTATCCGTAGTAAGGTTACCGTTATTATTAACTTAAAAGATAGATACGGTTAGCTTAACTAGTTATACTAGTTTAGATTAAGTATCTAAGTTAATAAGGTCCTAGATCTCTAGGGACTTAGCGCGGGACTTAACTAGGTATAGCTAATTATTCTAGTCCGAAGGCTTAGCTAAAATAGCCTTAGTTAATAAGGAACTTATCGTAGAAGGTCGAAATAATATTATTATTAAGGCTAGGAATAAGCTTCTAGCCGTACTAAGAGGGGCTAATAGATAAAGATAAAAGAGGCTATATTAGGTATAGAATAAGTATACGTAAAAGAGTACGTAATTCGGGCTTATAACTATTATAGTTCCCTCGGGAACTTACTAAATACGTAGTATATTCTTACGTACCTAGAAAGAGAAAAACGAAGATATAGAAGACTCTAATTTCTAAAGGTAGTAACTACGGTAGCTTAAATATATAACTATTAGATATAAATTAGGTAGAGTTAAGGTAGTAATTAGGTAGATATTAGGTAGTAATCGGGTAGAAATATCGTGCTTAGAGTACGTTAGATAGTAGTTAGATATTATCGCTTAGTATAGATTAGTTTAGGTATATCTAATTAGTATTAATATCTAAACCGTTATAATATCTTAAAGAGGATTCTAGAATAGAGGAAAATAGCTATCTAGCTACTATAGAAGATCTAAAACTAATATCTATATACTATCTTAAAAGCGTATAAGTTAACTAGTATATAAATCTTAGAGTATAAGACGGGGATTCTTCTACTCTTATTATATCTAGATAAACTAGTACTAGCCTAAACTATTAAAGCTAGAGATAGTTTAGTTATAGTAGTAGTAGAGAAAACTTATTAGAGTATTAAATAGATAGCTAGAGCTACTTTAAGTACTAAAGATACCGCTAGCCTAGCTAGAAGATTTCTACTTAGAAAAAAGATAAACTTCCTCTTTTACTACTATCTTTCTATCTACTAAAGCCTTCTAGAGTAAATAAGACTACGTATAGTATATAGAAATAAGTAGAAGAAGAGATAAATAAAATTTACTAGCTAAGAAAGATAAGATAAGCTAGTAGCCTAAAGTATATAATAGAACTATTATAAACGTAGCTTATATAGACCCCTTACTTATTTACCTTCGTTAATTTAAAATCTAGATCTAGACTTACCTACTTATAAATTAGGAAGCTAGTATTTTAGTTCGTTCTTTATATATATAAAGCTCGCCCCTCTACTTTATAGTTAGTTCTTTAGTCTAGTAATAAGTATTCCTCGCGTATAACTTAGTACGCCTTAAATTAGACCTTATTTACCTCTCTCGTCCCCCGTCCCTCGCTTCTCGTCTCTCGTATCTCGTATCCTCGCCCTTTAAACTATACCCTTATACTTCGGTATTACTTTACCTCTACTATCTTTACCGGCTTCGTTATCTCGTCTCTCCGCCTCTCCCCTCCTAAGGTCCGTTTATTATATTTTACTAGACTCTCTCTAGTAGGCCTAAAGCTCTCGCCGAAGCCCTAGACTATAATCCCTAAAATAGTTAATAGAACTATACCTTCTAATTCTTAGAATACGCTCTTCTAAGTCCTTAATTAAGTTCCTACTCCTATTAACGCTCGTCCTATCTTCTCTAAAGATATTCCGGTTTCTCTACGCGTTACTCTTAGCTAGATATACGCTAGAGGAAGATAATCTTATCTAAGATCCGATATCGATTTACTAGTTATTTCTAAGAATACTACGAACGCCTAAGTTACTTATATCTTTTACTACTACGGTTTTAGCTAAGATAAAGCCTTCGCCCGACTCTAACTATTAGCCCCGAATCTTTCTACTAATACGCCGGCTACTACGTCTACGGTATCTTCTTTAGAAATCTCTCGTCCCCGTATTTCTAAGGTATCGGATCTAGAATCCTTTAAAGAAGAACGTACTCGGTTCTAGAACTTCGCTACGCAACTTTAACTTAAATTTACCTCGGACCTATCTACTTTTATAACGAATATAGCTAAGATTACCTACGCTAGATTATATCTTCGCGATATAGCTTATACTTAGTTTACTCCTTATATCTCTACTTCGAACGGTTCCGTAAACTTTAATAATTATAAGGTCTTCTACTAAGCTCTTAAGGCCGCATTTAATAATTCTAATACTTACGCAACGGCTAAACGATCCCTTCTTATACTTAAATAAGATAAGTCCTACTCGGCTTACTACTTATAGTTTCTCTCGCTTATTACGACTCTTAGTTAGAAGAAAAACGTAGTAAAGATTTACTACTTCCGCCTTAGCCTTAAGAAGAACCTTAAGAATCTTCTTATTAGACGTTCTATACTACTAGAATTCGAAAAGTTCGCTAAGGCTTATATTATACTAGATAACTAACTCTATACTCGAACCGTTAAGAAAAAGATACCCTTAGCTCGTACTTCTACCTCGATCTCTTCTTCTCTTATACTAGCTACTTCTTCCGCGCTAACCTTAATCCTCTAAAATAAATCTATAGAACTAGATACCTTTACTTAAAAAGCGTATCGAAAAGCTAATAATCTCTACGCTTACTATAGTAATCTAAACTACTAAGTACGTAAGTACTCTAAAGTAAAGGGTCTAAAGAGTTTAAAGGGTCTAAACCTTAATTCGACTATAACTATACTCTCTCCGCCTACCTCGCTACTAGTAATAAGTCTACTCGTCTCCTCTAAAACCTCGACTTCTATAACTTCTCCTACGGCTTTAGTCCTCTACGTATTAAAAAACGTAGAAAACTAGGTAGTACCCGGTATCTACCTAGCCCCCCGCTACTTTCTACTTTAAATTAATTCTCTATTCTTACTTCTTTATCGTCGAACCTTAGAATACTCTTATTTTTACCCCTCGAACCTCGTATCTCGATACTACGCGCTATTAATCTCGGAAAACGCCTACTCCTTATTCTTAAGTTAGTAGTTAATAAAATAATTAAAACCTCGTCTATACTAGACTCTAGTACTTCGTTCTTATTTATAGATAATACTTTTATTAAGAAATACTCGCTTCCTACTCGTTAAAAAATATAATCTAAATCTCTTAAGCTAGCTAATAGATTTATAGCTAAGTAGATTACTTATAAAGCCGACCTTTAACTCGATATTAATTAATACTAAGAACTTCTTACCTTTTAGGTAACTAAGCTTAGTTAATATTTTATTATTCTTAGAAAATCTTAGCTAGAAAGATACGATCTATAGATTCTCTAGTTAAGAAATACTATTACCTTCGCTTCTCCTTTCTACTAAGTAAATTACTTACCTACTCGATAATCTACGATTACGCCTTCTAATCCGCCTTCGATCTCTTACGCTACGGTATTCTACGCCGCTCTTACCCGCTATATCTAACGAGATAAGACTAGAATCTATACCGTATTAATTAAGGAAATCTAAGAATATATTGCGATAGTAGCGGTATAGAGATAGCTTATAGAAAGATATTTTTTCTTCTACCTACCGTAACTATACTAGAAGATATACGTATAGGTTACGTACTATACTAGTTCTATCTAGGAAGGCCTAGTAGCCCTTAACTAGTCTACTTATCTAGTATTACTAGATAACTAAACTACGGCTAGTACGGCTATTTTCTTAATACTTCTACTTAGCCGTTATACCGTAATTTCTCGAGTCCTAGTTAGCTAATAAATCTTTAAAAACCTTCCCTTAGTAAGAGCTTAGTAAGCCTATCCGCTATTATATCCTTAGTATATATATACTCGATATAAATCCGGTTTCTTTATATAAGATTACGGATATTATAATAGTAAATATTGATAGATATAGGCTCTCTCTCTATTATATAGTATAACGTCTATAAGAGTAAGAATAGGGTAATACTCCCGCTCTTTAAGGAAGTAGACCTAAAGATCTACTATATCCTAGCTATCTAGGAACCTTAGAGAAACCCGAGAGTTAAGATAATAGTAAGATACTCTATCTACTATATAGTTTTTCCCTAGAAGAGAGTAGTAAGAACCTACTTCTTTATAAGCAAGGCTATTAGCTTCGACTCCTAGTAAGTAATAGTCTATTTACTAGATCTTATTATACTTTCCCTTATTACTAGGATATATATAATCTATATCTATAACTACTATAATCCCCCGCTAGTCTCTTATACTAGTATAGCGCTAGAAACTCTATCTCTTCTACCGGAAGTTCTTAGAAAACTAGGGGAGTATATTCTCCTAGGGGACTTTAACCTCTACTATCCTATCTAGGAAGGTATAACCTCCCTAATATACTATACCCTAGCGGATAACCTAATTAAGATAGCTACCGCAGCTAATCTTAACCTAGCCCTTCTAAGGGGCACTATTACTAGACGAGATAGTAGTAGCGAGAGTACTCTAGACCTTATCTTTATATTACGGTAGCTAGAGGAGAGAATTTTTAGCTATAGAGTTAGCTAGGAGCTCGAATTATTCTCTAACCACCTACCTATCCTTACTATACTTAATTTTTCTCCTACCCCCGCAGAACTACGCCCCCTAAGGCCCTAGTAGAAGAAAGTAGACTAGAAGAGAACTAATAATATACTCTAATTAAAGCTCGAACACCTTAAAGTAGCCCCTCTTAATACTAAAGCAGACCTAGATTACTTTACTATACTACTCTAGGAGGCCATCTAAAGGATAATCTAGGAGACTATCCTAGTAGCGAGACCCTCGCCCTAGGCCTCTATATAATAGACAAAGGAGTGTTCGGACCTAGTGCACTAGGCTAGAGCAGCTAGAAGGAAGTGGACGGCCATAGGGAGGGAGGAGGACTAGGTAGTATACCAAACTATTGCTAATAGCAAGAAGAGGCAGATTAGAAGAGATAGAATAAAAGCATGGCGCAGAACAGTAGCTAAGATTACTTCGGACCCATCTACACTCTGGAAGCTCTCAAAGTAGGCAAGAACAAGGGCACTGGAACCTCCAGCCCTACCTCAGTTCCCACCCCTCCAGGGAGCAGATGAACAACTATATTACGACAACCAGTCCAAGGCAGAAATCCTTACCAACCAGTTCTTCCCACCTCCCAGGGCCACCGACCTCTCAGATCTGGATGGGTGTATATACCCAGTGCCAGTAGAGATTCCCCAAGACCTTACTGAAGAGCAGGTCCTCCACACCATCAAGAAGCTTCCCCCAGACAAGGCACCAGGCCCAGACAAGATTACCAATAGGTTCCTAAAGCAATGCGCTGAGACACTAAGGGGACCCCTCACCAGGCTCTTCCAGGGATGCCTCGCACTTGGATACCACCCTAGGCAGTTCAAAAGCTCTATTACCGTAGTCCTCAGGAAACTACAGAGGAACGACTATACCAAAGCCAAGTTATTTAGGCCGATTACTTTACTTAATACGCTAGGGAAGCTACTTAAGAGGATTATAGTAGATAGAATCTCCTAGGCTACTAAAGTATACGGCCTGCTCCCTAATATATAGATAGGAGCTAGGAGAAATAGATCCGCAGTAGCAGCTCTTAACCTACTTATAGAATAGATCTATACTATCTAGGCATAAGACCTAGGGCTAGTGGCTTTAGTCCTTAGCCTAGATATCTCGGGAGCATATAACCACGTATCTTATAGAAGGCTTCTCTATAATATAAGAATAGCAAAACTCCCAGAATGGGTAGAAAGATTCACCCGATCCTTTCTATAGGACCGTACCACTTAGCTATCCTTCGGAGACTTTACTAGTCCACTAATCTAGACCTTAACCGGGATTCCTTAGGGATCCTCACTATCTCCGATCCTCTACCTATTCTTTACCTCTAACCTACTTATATAGCTACGCAGGGGTAATACCTTCCCCCTTAGATTCGTCGATAATATTAACATTCTTATCTTTAGTAGATCTATAGAACAAAACTATAGGATACTAGAGGAAGTATATTAAATTTGCGAGTACTAGGTAGCTACCTACGGGTTAGCTTTCTCGCCCGATAAGTATTACCTTATTTATTTTATAAGGAAACTAAGGAAATTTAATATAGCAGCAGGGATCCGTATCCCTAGATTTACTAGATATCTAGAGCCTATAATTAAGATTCTAGGAGTCTACGTAGATAATAAGCTTAGATAAGGACCCTATATTAGGGAAATAGGAGCTAAGGTAATTAAATAGTATATATCTCTCTCTAGACTCGCGGCGTCTACCTAGGGAGCCTTATTTATTAAAGCCCGTTATATCTATACGGCCGTAGTAAGGCTAGTTCTTATCTACGGCTATAGGATATAGTATACCCTAGAGGGAATTCTAGGGTAGAGAAAAATAACTATCTAGCTACTAAAGAAGATCTAAAACTAGTGCCTACGCACTATCTTAGGGGCGTATAAATTAACTAGTATATAAACCTTAGAGTATAAGATAGAGATTCTCCTACTCTTACTATACCTAGACGAACTAGTACTAGCCTAGGCTATTAGAGCTAGAGATAGCCTAGTCGCGATAGTAGTAGAGGAAACTTACTAGAGTATTAAATAGATAGCTCGGGCTACTCTAAGTACTAGAGGCGCTACTAGCCCTACTAGAAGAACTCTACTTAGAAAAAAGATAAACTTACTTCTTAACTACTACCTCTCTATCTACTAGAGTCTTCTAGAGCGAACGAAGCTATATATAGTATATAGAAATAAGTAGAAGGAGAGATAGATAAAGTCTACTAGCTAGAGAAGATAAGATAAGCTAGTAGCCTAAAGTATATAGTAGAATCTAAAAATTAGATAAATCTATAGCGAACTATCTAAGCTATAGAGTATACTCGCTATTCTACTACGTATAGAGTATATTAGACTAGAGGACTTCCTCTTAAGGCGTAAGATACTAGAGTACCCTAGTCCTACCTATCTATACGGCTAGTATAGATAAACCCTAAAGTATATCCTCCTCTTCTACCCCTACTTCTAATAGAATAGAGTATAGATACTCTAAAGAGTAGGGACTACGAACTACTACTTCCTCCTCTTAATAAAGAAGAAGATTAAAGTAGTAATAGACTAGTTCTTACGCCTAGGGCTGCTTAAGTAATTTAGCCTAGTAAGAGAACTAATATAGGAAGATAACTAGAAAGAGAAACTAGGAGGATAACTAAGACTACTAGGACTACTAGAACCCGGATAACTACGAGAATAAGAACTAAAGAGATAGGTCTAGTAGGTAAATATAGGGCTACTATAGTAGCCGCTACTAGTAAGAAGAAAAAATAAGAACTAGTATAGAATAGTATACCTAGAGAGAGAGAAGGGGTTTTTACTAGACGAAAAAGTTTTCCCCCTCGTATAAAATAACTATAGATAGCTAGCCCCGTATAGACCCGTAAGAAAGCTATATCGGGAAGAAATAAATTTATCTATCTATCTATCTAAATATCGATATACTTTAATCTATTATATATCTATAGATCCTTCGCTAGGCTTAGTACCGCCTAGTTATCTCCCTTTATATTAATATAGTAACTACGAAACTTTTCGTTCTCGCGTAGTTGCCTCTAGTAAGGGAATCGCCCTAGATACTCTTCTACGCCTATATCTCGTAATAGTCTAACGAGCTATTAGAATTCCTTAGCGTAGATAGATATTACTATATATTCGGCTTTAGCTATAGAGGTCGCTACTAATTTTTACTTTTAGCTTCTCTAGCTAATTAGTCCGTTTACTAGTAGAAAGATAAATCCGGAAATTAACTTTCTATCTATCTTATCTATAGCGTAGTCTAAGTCCGAGTAGCTAATAAGACTAGGGCTCCTACTATTCTTATATACGATTCCTAGATCGGCCGTTAACCTAAGATATCGTAGAAGGCCTTTAAGTACTTAGCCGTAGTATTCTACGGGGTCGCTTAGATATTAGCTTAGTTATTCTATTAGAAATATAAGGTCCGGACGTATAAGAACCGTAAGGTGTATTAGTTTTCTAACGGTATACTAATATTCCTTTAGATCGATTCTCTTATCCTCTAGCCCGGCGGGTCGGAGCGCGTCGTATTCGTTTATCGGTAGTATCGATAGCCTTAACTTATTCTATTCTATACTAAGTAACTAAAGTATCTCTCGTAAGTAATAAGACTAATTAAGGCGTAGCGTCCGGTATCTACGATTACGAGTAACTTAGATACTAAGAATCTTCTTTATCTCCTCTAGATCCTTAATCTTAAAGGCCTTACTAATTACGTTTTTAAACTAGATAATATCTTCTATTTAACCGCTTTAGGCGGTAACTAGAATATTATCTACGTATATAAGTAGTAGTATTTTCCTTTCGTCGTAAACTAGTAGATATAGATCTACTAGGCTTTAACGGAATCCGATATCTTTTAGTACTTTTATATAGTTACTATTCTAGTCCCGTACGGCTTACTTAAGACCGTATAGGCTACGTAGGAGCTTAAAGACGCGTTCGGGTACGACTCTTACTCTATCTAGTAGGGCTATATAGATATCTTCGCGAAGGCGTAACTCGGTAAAGGTATTATTAATATTAATCTAGTAGAGCTCTATATTAAAGAGCGTAACGATAGCTAGGAACGTTCGGAGGGTCTTATAACGGATAGTAGGGGCAAAGATATCCTAAAAGTCGAGTCTAAACCGTTAAGTAAAACCTCTTATAATAAGGCGAGCTTTAGCCTTTTTAAGTAAGCCGTTAATATTAAGTTTTAGCTTAAAAACCTACTTACTTATTATAATATTTACTTCTTTTAGAGGCACGACTTCTTTCTATATACCGTTTAACGCGAGAGTAGTAAGTTTATCCTAGATTACTTTTCTCTAAAGCTTACTAAATTACTTATCTCCTACTACTTCTACGTAGGTTTTCGGCGTTAGAATTTCCGGTTCTATTATCTTACTAAGTACTACTAAGAGCGCGTAGAATACTTATATCTTAGGGCGTTAGTAGTACTTAACTAGTATTTAGCTAATAAGCGTAAATAAGCTTCGAGGTACTTTTACTACCGGCTCTCCCGTAGTTATATCCTTCTCTAATCTTTTACGCTTTAGAATATATACTTCTATAAACGTCTCTAGTCGCGGACGTTTAGCGCGTTTTTTTTCTTTAGATTTACTTATCTTCTCTTAGGTAGTAGATAGACGCTCCTACGCTTCTAGTTACGAATCCGTATTTAATATAGTACTATTTACTATAGCTAGATCCGTCTTTAGTCGCTAAGCTACGCTCGACTATAAACGTATTCTTAGGGCGTTATAGAATTAAGTCTTCTTATTCTCTCGTTCCTAAATATTAGGTCCGTAGTCGGCCTCTAAGTCTACCTCCTCTCCTACTCTTAGCGTACTTTCTCTCTTCTCTATAATTAGTTCTAGAGCGAATAAAATTTTTCTTAGGCGACCTATAGGTCGCCTTTAGAGGATTATATTACTACTTACTTTAACCTTTAGTTTTAGGTTAATATCCTCTTTCTTTTTACTTTCCGAGAACCGTACTATATAACTACGGATTATTCTTCTAAGATCCGGAGCCTATAGGCGGTACTACTTTTTAGTTTCGTCTACGTACTCTATAAAGACTTCTACTCTTACTCGGTCTATAAACTTATTATACCTTAAACTAACTAGTAGAGATTTAGAGTTAATATATAAGTAGACCTTATACTTCTAGACGCGTATATAGTCGATACTTAGCTTTTAATCTATAAACGCTTTCTTAGGAGTCGTAGGTTTTCCGTCGATAAGAGATCTAGTTATAGTCCGATTCCGTAGATAAGTATTAGTCTTAGCTACTTCTATCTAAAAGTCTATTAGAAGCTTTACTTCTTTTAGTATTACTTTTACTTAGGCTTCTATAGTCTAGATAGCTCGCTCTACTATACTATTTTAACTTAACTAATACGGAATAGTATATTAGAAAGTAATTCTAAGAGTTACGTACTACTAATTAAGAACGGCCTTAAGCTTAGTAGCGTTATTACTACGAATAGTAGCGAGCTTTACTCCTTCTTAAAGTTCTATCTTTACGCGCTATTCGTTTAAGACGCGTAGTACTTTCTCTCGCCTCTTAAGCGCGATAGTCTATATCTTTCTTAAGTAATTATCGACGATCTTAAGAAAGTAGTAGTAGCTAGCCTAAGATTCTAATAGCGGGCCGTAAACGTCGATTAAAATAAGTAATAGGCTTACGGCTTTCCTATTACTTACGTAGTACTCTTTCTTATTTTTTATTTTAGTAAGGATATATACTTTATATACGTAGTCTTCCTCCGCTATAGTAGAAATCGGCTCTATAAAAGTCGTTATCTTATATAGCTCTACTAGCTTTTACTTACTAAAGTATCTAAATCTTCTATATTATAGCCTAAATAGCTTAATCTTTTAGTTAGTTACTATTATCTCTAGAGTAGGGTCTTATTCTTATCTAGTAGTTTAGATTTCGTAGGCTATTAGTAACTTAGTCTACGAATTTATCTTACTATAGGCTAGGGCTAGCGTAGCTAGTTAAACCTATTATTACGCTATCTCGAGAGCCGATAGCGCGAAGTATTTACTTATCGGTTTAATCTTATCTATAAAATAAACTTCTCTATTCTCTTAAGCGATAAGAATATTCTTATTATATCGATCTCTAAGATAGAGAGAACGATTATTAAAAGAACCCTTTAGTCCGTTCTTATATATCTATCGGCTAGAGAGAAGGTTTATATCTAGTTTTAGAACGTAAAGAATAGAGGATAAAGAAATCGAATTACCGTATCTATCTACTAATATAACTAAGCCGACGTAGTCGGCGTATAATACTCTCCTACTAACTTTAATCGTACGCCTTATAATACGGGTTAGAGGTCTACTAAAAAGTTAGCGTTAGTTAGTTATATATATAGATATAGCGGAATCTATAATCTAGATATCTTTAGGAAGCTTACTAGTAATAGATTTTAATAGTATAGTAATCTTCTTAACGTTCTCTTCTTTACTACTAATTTCTTAGCTTTTAGTAGCTTTATTATCGTAGATAGGCTTATTCTCGACGGCTTAGAAGGCCTTTAGTTAGTTAATTTAATCTTATAGAGTCTTTAGCTATATAGTAAGATAAGATAGCTAGCTCCTCCGCGCTACGCGCTTCTTCTATATAAGACTACGCGCTTTTAAAAGATATTTATAGTCGCGAACGCGGTAGTTTCGGTTATAGAGGTAGTACCCGCTTTATCCGTCTCTCGTTAGGCTACGGCGGCGAGGTCCGGCGGAGGTTCTATCTTAGTTCTACTATCTTACTACGAGCGTAGTAGAGGTTCTATTTTAACGTAATTTCTTCTCCTATAGTAGTATAATACCGTCCTCGACTAAGATATCCTTCTAGACGTTAAGGCTTATCCGGATTAACTAGTACGAGTCCGGAAGTGCTTATAATAAACGCTAGAAGCGTACCTTCTCTAAAGTAATATTCTTTATATCTTTATCGAAGGTAGCGAGCTTCTTTCCTAGCGTTTAAAGCTAGGTCTAGGCGGTCTTAATAGTAGTTTTAGGCTTTATTTAGTAATTAACGTAGTTTAGTAGGTATTACCTACCGATATCTTAGAGCTTCTCTAAGTACTTATTCTTTAGAGATTTCTATACGAGCTTAGCTAAGTTAAGGTCTCGTACTCTCTCGGTATCGTCTTCGTTAATATAAATCTTTATCTAATACTAGGCCCTCGAGTCGTCCTTAGTACTTCTAAATTCTATACCGAACTAACTATCTAGTATAGAAGAATTAGTAGAGTTAGTAATAGTATAGTATAGACCTTTACCTTCTAGCTATACTTTTATTAACGGGAACTAGACGTTCTTATTTTATCTTAAAAGAATTAGAACGGGCCGACGCTTCGTAAAAGAGTCGGAAGAGTCTATATTAAGAGAAAGTAAGAAAATAAGAATATAATTATAGTAGAAAGAGTAAACTACGGTTAATCGTATCTAATATATTACGTATAAAAGATCGTATTAAATAGTAGTTATTTAAAGTGCGAAGGGGGGTTACTTAAAAGAAGCTACGTAGTCGAACGGTACGTAGTAGAGCGGTTATTAGTAGTAAGACGTCTACTTCTAGCGGGGTAATAATAGACGTCGAGTACTAATTCTTCTAGCGTAAACCTAGGCCTAAGAATATAGCTTTCTCGAGTACGCGAACTAATCGCGATGCGTAGTCTAGTCGCGCTATTAATTTTCTTAACCGATAAGAACCGTATTTAGCTACCGATACTAGGTTATATATAGACCCGACTATAGAGGTAATACGTCTTTTCGCAGACGTTTAAGGAATTCTATATCTAGCGGAAATACTTAAAAAGCTTCTCTATCGGGTATACGAACCCGGGCTTATAATCTATTACGATAGTAGCGGTATAGAGATAGCTTATAGAAAGATATTTTTTCTTCTACCTACCGTAACTATACTAGAAGATATACGTATAGGTTACGTACTATACTAGTCCTATCTAGAAAGGCCTAGTAGCCCTTAACTAGTCTACTTATCTAGTATTACCGGATAACTAAACTACGGCTAGTACGGCTATTTTCTTAATACTATTTATACTTTTTCTTCTTTTTATAGTAGTTAGTAATATAACCGTAGGCCTAGTACTTAAAATACTAGGTTACTATAAAGACTATATTATAGTACTACGCTATATAGATAGTAAAGTTAATAATAAGTCTCTTATTAATAATTTAGTTAGTAGTTTCGGAGTTTATAGTACTAAAAATAATAGCTAAATAAGTTTTTCTCTTTAGAAGCTTTCTCTTTAGCTAGACTAGCTTACTAATATATAGTTCTAGATATAGAGATAGATTCTACTTCTAGATAGTTTAGATAGCTTAGAGATCTATAGTATCGATTTCTTCTTAAGAGACGTTATATACTAATACTAAGTATAGCTACTAGTTAGGCCTAACTTCTTTTTCTAGTTCTATAGTCTATTTCTAGTCTTAAAGAAAAGCTATTCTAGTTACTTTATCTAATATAAAGATTCTAATATCTCTATTTAGGAGCTTCTTAGTAGTAAATACTTTCTTATACGCCTAGCTTTTTTCTATCTAGATCTTTCTAATAATTATCTTATTTAAGAGCTTAGCTATTTCTTATCTATTTATTATCTCTAGAAAGTAGAGAGTAAGTTTAGTAGTAGCTAGAGAGATAGGAAGCTTTAGAGCTACTTAGGCTATAATTTATATCTAGCTACGAGTATTAGATATAGATATAGAGATAGTTTAGATACGGTTAACTATCTTTTAGATCTATTAGACCTCTTTAAGAATATTCTTAAGGCCTAGCTCTTTAATAGCTACCTTCTAGTAAATAGTAATATAATTCTAGAAGATTATCTTAGTAATATCGAGAAAATTTTTTATCTAGCTAGAGAGGACTAAAGAAAAACTAGCGGATATTTATAGGGCTTAAAGAAGAGTATCTACTATTTTTAAGACTCTCTTAACGTATTCTACGCTATACTAGGTACTCTACGGTTTCTTAGAAGTATATTAGAGCTAGATAGAGATAGTTACTAGAGGAGGCTATTCGCCTCTTTCTATATCCTCTATATTAACTACTTCGTAGCTTATAAGATAGTAAAGCCGAAATAATAGTATTACTTTTAACTAAAAATCTATATATAAGAAGAAAGAAAAGAGAGTTTAGAAAGAGAGGGCGAAGGATAAATATATCTAGTCGCTTAGCGCTAGGCCCGTACTCTAGTATCTAACTAAGTTATTCTTAGTAAAGCTAGGGCCTTTAGTTACTATTAAGTATTTATCTAGTTATCTAAAGTAGTAGCGCTTAAAAGATCTAATACTATCTTCCTCTTCTTTAAGCGAGATCTACTAAGCTTCTTAAAAAATTTAGATAGCTCGGGCGCGTTCTTATAGTATACGTAGTACTTATAGATTTTATTAGAAGTATTCTTATAGTTATCCTAGTATTACTATAAGAAATTAGAGTTCTACTCGTTCTAGTTATCTATAAAGATAATCTTATACTATACTCTATATCTTAAGTTTTAGTAGTTTACTACCTCTAGTACTTTCTACTTCTTATAAGTTTTATTCTCGTTCTTATTAAAGATTATATATACTAGGCTAGGCTTTTAGACCTAACCTAGGTATAGGTTATCTAGAATAAGATATAGCTTCTAGAGGTAAAATATAGAGAAGATTTCTTTCTCTTATATATAAGAAGGTATAGTAACTTCGTATACTTTACCGTTAATTAATTTAGTAATTTTCTACGGACTAAGATTCTTTAGTAAGAGAGACTTACTATTCCGTCCTAGGTTAAAGTCTCGGGCGTTAATAAATACTTTATCGCCTATATAGAAAGTAGAATATAGCTAGTAGAATTTATCTACGTAGCGGGCTTATTCTTCTTATATCTAGGCTAGTTATTCTTAGAAGAAGCTTCTTATAGTATTTAATCTTTTAACTAACCGGTCTATTCTAATTACTTCTACTTTTTTAGTATTCTAATAGATTTTTATAGGCTCTAAGTTAGTGCGTAGATAGAATCTATTATCGGTAAAGAATAGCGATATACTAGTTAATACGCTAATATACGTATTAGCTATAAATTTAGCTTTAGATAGAAAGTTAATCTAGTTATCTTACGCGTACTATAGAGAGACGACTATACTAAAGCTAAGTTATTTAGGCCGATTACTTTACTTAATACGCTAGAAAAGTTACTTAAGAGGATTATAGTAGATAGAATCTCTTAGGCTACTAAAGTATACGGCCTACTTTCTAATATATAGATAGAAGTTAGAAGAAATAGATCCGTAGTAGTAGCTCTTAATCTACTTATAGAATAGATCTATACTATCTAGATATAAGATCTAAGACTAGTAGCTTTAGTCCTTAGTTTAGATATCTCGAGAGTATATAACTACGTATCTTATAGAAGGCTTCTCTATAATATAAAGATAGTAAAACTCCTAGAATAGGTAGAAAGATTTATCCGATTCTTTCTATAGAACCGTACTACTTAGCTATCCTTCGGAGACTTTACTAGTCTATTAATCTAGACCTTAACTAGAATTCTCTAAGAATTCTTAATATCGCTAATACTCTATCTATTCTTTACTTCTAACCTACTTATATAGCTACGTAGAGGTAATATCTTCCCCCTTAGATTCGTTAATAATACTAATATTCTAATCTTTAGTAGATCTATAGAATAGAACTATAGGATACTAGAGGAAGTATATTAAATTTACGAGTACTAGATAGCTATCTATAGGTTAGCTTTCTCGCCCGATAAGTATTACCTTATTTATTTTATAAGAAAACTAAGGAGATTTAATATAGTAGTAGGGATCTATATCCCTAGATTTACTAGATATCTAGAGCCTATAATTAAGATTCTAGAAGTCTATATAGATAATAAGCTTAGATAGAAACTCTATATTAGAGAAATAGGAGCTAAGATAATTAAATAGTATATATCTCTCTCTAGACTCGCGGCGTCTACCTAGAGAGCCTTATTTACTAAAGCCTATTATATCTATACGGCCGTAGTAAGACTAGTTCTTACCTACGGCTATAGAGTATAGTATATCCTAAAGAGAATTCTAGAGTAGAGAAAAATATCTAGCTACTAAAGAAGATCTAAAACTAGTATCTACGTACTATCTTAGGGGCGTATAAGTTAACTAGTATATAAACCTTAGAGTATAAGATAGAGATTTCCCTACTCTTATTATATTTAGACGAACTAGTACTAGCCTAGGCTATTAGAGCTAGAAATAGCCTAGTCGCGATAGTAGTAGAGGAAACTTACTAGAGTATTAAATAGATAGCTTAGGCTACTCTAAGTACTAAAGGCGCTACTAGCTCTACTAAAAGAACTCTACTTAGAAAAAAGATAAACTTACTCCTTAACTACTACTTCTCTATCTACTAAAGTCTTTCGGAGCGAACGAAGCTACGTATAGTATATAGAAATAAGTAGAAGAAGAGATAGATAAAGTCTACTAGCTAGGGAAGATAAGATAAGCTAGTAGCCTAAAGTATATAGTAGAACCTAAAAATTAGATAAATCTATAGCGAACTATCTAAGCTATAGAGTATACTCGCTACTCTATTACGTATAGAGTATATTAGACTAAAGAACTTTCTCTTAAGGCATAAGATACTAGGGCACTCTAGTTCTACCTATCTATACGGCTAGTATAGATAAATCCTAAAGTATATTCTCCTCTTCTACCTCTACTTCTAATAGAGTAGAGTATAGATACTCTAAAGAGTAGGAACTACGAACTACTACTTTCTTCTCTTAATAAAGAAGAAGATTAAAGTAGTAATAAACTAGTTCTTACGCCTAGAGCTACTTAAGTAATTTAGCCTAGTAAGAGAACTAATATAAAAAGATAACTAGAAAGAGGAACTAGGAGGATAACTAGGACTACTAGAATTACTAGAATCCGAATAACTATAAGAATAAGAACTAAAGAGATAGATTTAGTAGATAAATATAGGGCTACTATAGTAGCCGCTACTAGTAAGAAGAAAAAATAAGAACTAGTATAGGATAGTATATCTAGAGAGAGAGAAGGGGTTTTTACTAGGCGAAAAGGTTTTCCCCCTCGTATAAAATAACTATAAATAGCTAGCCCCGTATAGACCCGTAAGAGAGCTATATTAGGAAGAAATAAATTTATCTATCTATCTTACGCGTAGTTAATATATATCCGAAGATACTTTTTAAGATCTTTAATAGAGCTCTTACTCTAGCCGTTAGTCGAGGAATAAAAGATAGTTAATATTTTAACCTTTATATTATATCGTTCTATAATTCTTCTATAGATATAGGAGTCTATAGTACTACCTCGGTCGGAGATAATATTTATTAGAAAACCTTATATATAAAAGAGGCGGCGGTTTAGAGCCTCTACGGTTTCTTTAGTATCTAGTATTATTATTAGCTTATAGATCTTTTCTTTAGTTAAACGGTTTATAATAACTAGATAGTATCGGTATTCTTAATTCTTCCTAGTATATAGCGGTAGTTTTTCTATAAAGTCTAGAGTTACGTAGAGCTACTTTTATTAGAAAATAGATAGCGGTTTAAGTAATTCTTACTTTTATTCTAAGTATAGCTTATAGCGGCGGTAGTAGTAATAGTTCTTATAGAAACGAGTAACGTCTTTTTTTTATCTAGCCTACTAGTAGTTTTCTATAAGCTCTCTATATATAGCTTTAGATCCTAGATATTCTATAAGTAGTTTTTTATAGTAATTCTATAGAAGGTATAGGCGTAGTAGTTAGTAGTCTAGAATAATAAGCGCGTCTTTTAGCTATATCTAACTATCTTTTACTAAGAAGTTCTAAATATTTTTCTTATAGCTCTTTCTAATTAAGTAGCTTAGTATACGTCTATCTCTAGTATTAATACTTCTACGGAGGTTCTAGATTACTCTATTCTTCTCGTAGGCTTCGCTAATAAGTATATCGAGGTCTTTTTATCTAGCTTCCTAGGTTTCCTAGACTTTCTAAGTTTTCTAGGTCTAGTTATCTTCCGGCTCTTAAGAGTTTAACTCCTCCTTCTCTAGATTATTAGTAGTAAAAAGAATAGAATTAATAGCGATCTTTATATTAGGTTCTAGGTTTAAGTCCCGAAGTAGTTATTAGAACCGGTATTGCTTTCTTAGGTCGTTAATTCCTTACGATAAGTTCTACGTTCTTCTTATAAGCGAGTCTAGCTTCTCTTCTTATTTACCTAGCCGGTAGAAGATAATAAAGTTAAAGGCGGATAGAAATTTAGCCTAGCGGGCTTAGCGGCTAGTTAGTTACTTAGTTATTATAAAATACTCTAGGTTCTTATAATCCGTAAGTATCTTAATAGGCTTATCTATAGAAGTACTTATAAGTTCTAGTTTCTAAGTCTTAAAGAAGCGAATAATAGTAAGTAGCTCTTTATCGTAGATTATATAGTTATACTTAGTTAAGGATATTTTCTTAGAAAAATATATAACTAGTTTAAGTACTCCGTCGTATATCTATAATAGGATATCTATACTAATAAAGTCTAAGGTATTCGTTTTAACCTATATTTTCTTTTTAGAGTCGAAATATATAAGAATAGATACGAAGATAAATATAGCTTATAGTTAGTTAAAGGCGGCTTATTTCTTATTATCCTATATAAACTTCTAGTATCTTATCTTACGTTTTCTATTCCTAGTCGTAAATTATTCTTCTTTTATTATCTTAGTAAGAAGGCGTACTATATAGGAGAAGTTCTTAATAAAGCGGCGGTAGAAGTTTATAAAGCTAAGAAAGGCTTATATATCCTTAACTAACGTCGGTATCTTTTAGTTAATAATAGTAGAGACTTTTTCTAGGTCTATTTTAATTTCGTTTATACTAATAATAAAGCCGAGGTACTTAACTAATCTAATATTAAATTCGTATTTATTAAAATCGAGTTAGAGACTACGGTTCTTTAGTCGTTAGAGGACTTTATTAATATTTTAGGCGTATTTATCCTTCTTTTTACTATAGATAAGGATATTATTTAGATACGCTATATAAAACTTATCTAGGTATTCGAGTATAGAATTATTAATATAGCTCTAAAAGGTGCCTAGCGTATTATAGAGCCTAAAGGATATAACTAGATATTTATACTAACTAAAGCGAGTATTAAAAGCGGTAAAGTACTTATAGCCTTTCTTAATTCGGATCCGGTTAAAGATATAGATAACGTCGAGTTTTATAAAGATCTTAGCCTTACTAAGCTAGGTAAGGGTTTTATTAATATATAGAATTAAGTATCGGTTCTTCTTAATAATAACGTTTAGGGCTCTATAGTTAATATAGACCCTAAGTTCTTCTTCTAGCTTTCTAATAATAAGTAGAGGTACGGTATAGTCCGAAGAGCTAGGGCGAATAAACTCTTTTCCGAGATATTCGTTAATATATTTCTTAACCGCTTTATTTTCTTATTAAGATATTAGACGGTAGCTTTTTATATAAGAAGGTTTATAGTTAGGTTTAAGCTTAATTTTATAGTCTTCTTTCTAGTAAGAAGAA
Source organism: Botryosphaeria dothidea (assembly GCA_011503125.2). NCBI lineage: Eukaryota > Fungi > Ascomycota > Dothideomycetes > Botryosphaeriales > Botryosphaeriaceae > Botryosphaeria > Botryosphaeria dothidea. The sequence goes on along the minus strand of WWBZ02000051.1, from coordinate 3,882,586 downwards.
AGTATATCCGCTTCTATTTTATTCTAGAGTTCTTTAATCTAATAGTATTTCTTTAGTAGCTAGGCAAGACGTTCTTCTCGTCTATATATTTTCTTTCTATTTATAAACTTCTAAAAGTCGTCTTCTCTAGTTATAGCTACGCTAGTATTTATAGTAGATTCCGTAGGCGTATAATAGTATTCTTTATATCTAGGAAGTAATACTAAGTAGAAGAGTATAGATATAGAATATAGTTAAATATCTAGTTAGAATTTCTCTATCTTCTATTTAGGTCGGTACTTAATAGTATATTCGGTATAAGGTTTTATAGTAAGGTAGCTAGCTTTAAAGTACTAAGGCTTATAAAACTTAACTAACCGCTTATCTTAGTTAATATATAGGTTATAAGTATATAACTATTCGTCTCTAAGAATTAGTAGATAGTCTTCTAGGTTAGTAATATAGTAGAGAAATTATTTCTTATAAGAACTAATATTAATATCGACTAGGAAGGTATAGATAATATATTAGAAGAATATTTCGTCTTCTAAAGTTATAGTAATCCGTTTAATAAGAGAGATCTTTATTATCTTATACGCGCGAATAAAGAAGGTATTAATAAGCTTAGCTTAGCTTCTATTATCGATAAGAGAACGTATATTACTACTAGCTACTATAGTATATATAATAAGATAAGTTCTCTTAATTTTATACGCGCGATTATCTACTACGAAGTTTAATATCTTTATCTCTTTTTAACTACGACTAGCTAGCTACTTATTTAGCTTCTTCTACTTTTATAGTTTTAGAAGACGACTTACTTCTAGAACTAGAAGTTTTCCGACTCGCTATTAGAGTTAAGTTTCTTAATACTCTAAATATATGCGAATCTAGCGCGGTTATTATTAGAATAGTAAGTATTAGATATAAAGTAGCCTAAGCCTCTATAGCTACGGTAGCGTTTCTACCTCGTTATTACGAGGCGTTTCTTATCTAATAGCTTTAAGAGTTTTAGCTTAGACTTATACTATAGTCTAACCTAGTCTCTTAGTTTAGTAGTAGTAGATATACGGCTTTATTAGCTATCTTAGTCTATATTACCGCTTCTAGTTCTATTCTAGCGGCTAAGATTATCTTAAGTAGGTTTCTAGTTATAGATAGGCTTAGTATAATCTCTTTTAGGATTATTACTATTATTTATTCTTTTATTAGAACGGATATTTATAGACTTAATCTCTTAATAATAATATTCGGCCTTACGAAGAGTTTTAAGTAGCTATTCGAGAGAGATAAAGATAAGAATAGCTACTAAGAGGGCTAAGCTAATAGAAATACTATTCTATATCTTATTAATCTTCTCTTCTTTAGTTAGATTAGTAAGAGACTAGAGTATATATAGGCGGGCGTAGTAGAAGTCTACCGTCTCTTTCTCGTTTTATTTAGTAAGAATAAGGTTATTAGTAGCTTTTTTCTTTATAATATCTATTCTATATATCTTTCCTAGCTTTTCTAAGAAATCTAGGGCTATCTAGTAGCTACTAATATACGGGCGTATTATAGTAGTAATTAAATTAGTAAGGCGAGAGTAGATATAGCGAATTATTAGCTTCTAATTTTCTTTAAAGAAGTTCTCTTCGACTTTAAGCTTAAAGATTATATTATTTTTAAAGTTAACGAAAATATAGATATTAGTAGAGATAAGCTTATTAATATCTTCTATAAGTATCTTACGTAAGCTCTAATAAGAAAGAGTTCGCTATAAGATAATAGTTTTCTTTCTTAGTTAACGTTTCTAGTTAAGACTACGAATATTAGTACTAAAAAGAGTATCTTCGTAATAGTTAGCGATATTCTTAGTTAGAAGGTTATTTTCTTAGATAAGCCGGCTAATCTTATCGTTACTTTCCTTAATAACTCTATTAGATCTAGTAATTATCTTTTTATAGATCTATTTAAGTCTCTTATACTTATTCTAAAGAGAAACGTAGACTATATACTCTTTACTAGTAACTATTTAAGTAACTTAGAGAACGTAGTAGAACTTAGTACGCTAGTTTACTATTACTATAGTATATTAGTTATAGAAGATATATTCGTTAGACTAGCGAATAGAGTCGAGTTCGTAGTTACTTAGTATTCTAGAATTAATAGTAAGATTAAGATCCGTAGCTAATAAATATATAAGTTCTTCGGGTTTTAGATTTCTACGTAAGATAGTACGACGTAAGATAGAATTAATAGCTTAACTTTACTAGTCTAAGATATTAGAAAAGCCCTAAAATAGAATAGTACTACTTATAAACTCGTTAAGATTCTAGCTAGATTCTCTAACTATATTACTAAGGCGGGGTAGTATATTAGTAGAATATACTTCTACGGTAATCTAGCCTTTCTAGAATAGTATAGATTCTAAGTTCGAATCTTAGACCGCTTATCTACTCGTAGTATATACGTCCTACGTTAAAAGTATACGTACCCGCGTTCTTTCTAGCGGTAATAAGGGGGAAAATCTATAGGTAGTTAGGGTAGGCTATAAGTAGTATATACGTCCTACTATAAAAGTATACGTACCCGCGTTCTCTCTAGCGGTAATAAGGGGAAGAAGGGCTAGCTAGGCGCTTTTAAAAATAAATTTTAAGAGCGCTTTACTAGCGCTTATAAATAGATAAGCCGGAACTTCTTATAGCTTAGTCTTAAGATTTATAGTTACCTCTTTCTATAGTTCCTCCCTCTTAGCTACTTTTCCTACTTTAGATACCGCTACCGGTATATAGAAAAACTATACTAAATAGAGTATCTACGGATACTACTATTATAGATAGAGAAGATTTTTATCCGGGCTATCCTAAGAAAGTAGCTACGGTTTTCCCTTCTATATACTCTTATAGATAGCTATAGCTATATAGACTCTTCGAAAAGCTAAATTAGCTTAAAATTAAATTTATCTATATTACTAAATAATTCTTCTTTATTATCGCTTAGATAAATAGAAGTAGTACTAGCGATACTACTAATACGGCTACGGGTATAGCTTATAGAGAATAGACTTTATTACGCTATAATCTTCGCTAATTATTCTAGTTTTTAGAGTAGTTTAACTCGTATTTCGGGTAAAACTCTAAAGAGATTAATATAGGATTAACGAGGATCTTCGTATCTTATTAAAGAAGATAGATTTTCTATAATTATACTATATAGCGGGGTAGTATACTAGTAGGGTATACTTCTACGGTAACCTAGCCTTTTTAGAGTAGTATAGATTCTAAGTTCGAATCTTAGACCGCTTACCTACTCGTGGCATATACGTCCCACGTTAAAAGTATACGTACCCGCGTTCTCTCTAGCGGTAATAAGGGGGAAAATCTATAGGTAGTTAGGGTAGGCTATAAGTAGCATATACGTCCCACTATAAAAGTATACGTACCCGCGTTCTCTCTAGCGGTAATAAGGGGGAGAAGGGCTAGCTAGGCGCTTCTAAAAATAAATTTTAAGAGCGCTTTACTAGCGCTTATAAATAGATAAGCCGGGACTTCTTACGGCTTAGTCTTAAGATTTATAGTTACCTCTCTCTATAGTTCCTCCCTCTTAGCTACTCTTCCTACTTTAGATACCGCTACCGGTATATAGAAAAACTATACTAAATAGAGTATCTACGAATACTACTATTATAGATAGGAAAGATTTTTACCCGGGCTATTCTAAGAAAGTAGCTACGGTTTCCCCTTCTATATACTCTTATAGATAGCTATAGCTATATAGACTCTTCGGGGAGCTAAATTAGCTTAAAATTAAATTTATCTATTTATCTATAATTATACTATTATTTCTCTAATAGTATAGATTTTAATATTTCTATATTACTTATCGTAGAGTATTAGTATTATTAAGTTCTAGTTATAGATTATTAGTATTATCGGGTTCTAGTTATAGGTTATCGAGTTTAGATTTTAGTTAATAGTACGGGTATTAGATTATTAAGTTTAGATTTCTTATTAGTAGTATATAGATTATATAAGGTAATAAAGCTAAAATAATAGTATTACTTTTAACTAAAAATCTATATATAAGAAGAAAGAAAAGAGAGTCTAGAAAGAGAGGGCGAAGAGTAAATATATCTAGTCGCTTAGCGCTAGGCCCGTACTCTAGTATCTAACCGAGTTATTCTTAGTAAAGCTAGGGCCTTTAGTTACTATTAAGTATCTATTTAGTTATCTAGAATAGTAGCGCTTAAGAGATCTAATATAGCTATAGTTATCTTAAGTACTATTTTAGGCCTCGCGAAGTCTAAAAGAGTCTCTAGGGCCCTCTTCCGGCGCCGTAACTTAGAGTCGATTTTTTAGTATAGTTATATTTATATAGGCGGGATAGTATATTAGTAGAATATACTTCTACGGTAATCTAGTCTTTCTAGAATAGTATAGATTCTAAGTTCGAATCTTAGACCGCTTATCTATTCGTAGTATATACGTTCTACGTTAAAAGTATACGTACCCGCGTTCTTTTTAGTAGTAATAAGGGGAAAAATCTATAGATAGTTAAGATAGGCTATAAGTAGTATATACGTCCTACTATAAAAGTATACGTATTCGTATTCTCTCTAGCGGTAATAAGAAGAAGAAGAGCTAGCTAGGCGCTTCTAAAAATAAATTTTAAGAGCGCTTTACTAGTACTTATAAATAAATAAGCCGAAACTTCTTACGGCTTAGTCTTAAGATTTATAGTTACCTCTCTCTATAGTTTCTTTCTCTTAACTACTTTTTCTACTTTAAATACCGCTATCGGTATATAGAAAAAAACTATACTAAATAAAGTATCTATAGATACTACTATTATAGATAGAAAAGATTTTTATCCGGGCTATCTTAAGAAAGTAGCTACGGTTTCTTCTTTTATATATATTCTTATAGATAGCTATAGCTATATAGACTCTTCGAAGAGCTAAATTAGCTTAATTAAATTTATCTATCTATCTATCTATCTATCTATATTTATATAAGATTCTATAGAAAGACTCGATCTTAGCCCCCCTCGAACTTCTACGCCTCTTCTAAGAGAACCTCGAAAACTTTAAAAACTATCTTCGCTAAGAAATTTAATTTATATAAGACGCCTACGTAGAATAGGCTAATAAAGACTATATTTCGCTACCCGTCTTTAAGCCTAGTAACCTCGCCTAGCTTCTAAGAAGATATATCTCGATAATAAGACCTTTAGATAAACTTAACTTTAAACGCCTTAGCCTCTTTTCTATTCTAGAAAAGATCTCGATCTATATCTATCGCCTAGAACTACTAAGAACGATAAAAGTCTACCCTATATTCTACGTCTCTTTACTCGAACCCGCGGCCTCTAATCTCTTATCTAATTAAGTCTAACCTCCGCCTCCGCCCGTTATTATTAACGGCGAAGAAGAGTACTAGATAGAAGAGATTCTAGACGTTAAAGTAACCCGGAGATAACTAAAATACCTCGTAAAATAGACTAGTTACTCGATACTAACCTAGGAACCTTACGACCTTATTAAAGACCTTAAAGCTCTTAATACGTTTTATAAACGTTATCTTTCGAAACCTCGACCCTTAGGCTAAAGGCTCGTAGAAACTTACCTCTAGAGAGAAGAGCCTACTATTATAAACGTAGCTTATATAGACTTCTTACTAGTTTACCTTCGTTAATTTAAAATCTAGATCTAGACTTATCTACTTATAAATTAGAAAGCTAGTATTTTAGTTCGTTCTTTATATATATAAAGCTCGTCTCTCTACTTTATAGTTAGTTCTTTAGTCTAGTAATAAATATTTCTCGTATATAACTTAGTACGCCTTAAATTAAACCTTACTTATCTCTCTCGTTCCTCGTCCCTCGTTCTTCGTCTCTTATATCTCGTACCCTCGCTCTTTAAACTATATTCTTATACTTCGGTATTACTTTACTTCTACTACCTTTACTGGCTTCGTTACCTCGTCTCTCCGCTCTTTAAGGTTCGTTTATTATAGTCTAGAAAGAGAGAGTAAAGGGTAAATATACCTAGTCGCTTAGCGCTAGGCCCGTACCTTAGTATCTAACCGAGTTATTCTTAGTATAGCTAGGGCTTCTAGTTACTATTAAGTATTTATTTAGTTATCTAGAATAGTAGCGCTTAAGAAGCCTAATAATCTTTAATAGCGTTATATTAGAACTTTAAGTTAACTACGAAGGTTAAAGTACTATCTAATAAGTATATTTATATACTATAGAAAAGCTATAATAATCTAGGAATTAGAACGACTATTGGATTAGTCGTGGTGTTAGATTAATCTAAGAGTTGGATCAATGCTAAGGCTTCTGATCCATGAGTGGGTCCGGTGGACCTCACGTGATGTAGGCGCTAAAGCCTATTTTCCGGAACCCGACTTCTGCCCTAAGGAGCGGACGATATGTTCGCCATTCTCTTGTTCGTCCCTTGTGCCCGAAGTCGGTTTCCTGGATCCGTGGTTTCTCCCTTGTGGGTATTCTTCCCGTACGGGATCTCGGGCTTGCCGCTGTCCTTGGTGTTTGCGATTGCTGCCTTACCAGGGTCCGTGGGCGCTGTCTTCCCTTGAGGCTGGCTTTCCCGTGCGGACGTGCCGGCCGTGCGGCTCTGTTGCCCGTGAGGCTTCCTGGCCCCCACGGTGCCTATTCCCGTGCGGGCTTTTCACCCGTGGGGTCATAAAGCCCTTGTCCTCTGGGGTTCGTAACATAGTCCTAGGGTGGGGACCCCCTACGTCGAACCCGCGATGCTGGAAAGTGCTACTAGGGTTGTAGTTACGCGGGCTTACAGCTACTAGATATACGTCTTGCCGCTTAGCTTCTAATCGAGGAATACTCCTAGGAAGCGGCAGCTGTCGCTGGGGCTAAGGTAATAGCCTCCGAGGGTAATACCTTACTCCGTGTTAAACCGCGCGGGAGTCTTCGTAAAGTGCGTTAGTTCGTATTTCTTTACGGCAAAGACCGACGCGTGCATAGCTGCCTATCTCTCCGCCTGGGCATAGGCTTTAGTAAGAAGTCGACAGTTCTCTTTAGTAGACGAGCTAACTGCGAGCAGGTTCACGTCATCTATGTATCCGATTACTATGACTCCCTGTGCTGCGCATGTCTCGAGGAGGTCTGCGTTGTAGAAGAGGTACAGCATCGGTGAGAGCGGCGAGCCTTGCGGGAAACGCCTACGAGGAGTATGCGCGAAGCCTACTAATCACGTGCGCGTCACGTGATTCTCGCCAAGCTAGGTCATATAAAAATAAATAAATTCATTTCTTCCCGATATAGCTCCCTTGCGGGTCCATGCGGGGCTGACTATCTGCGCTTATTTTACACGAGGAGGAAAACCTTATTCGCCAGGCGAAAACCCCTCCTCTATTCAGGTGTGTCTTCCTCTACTTGTTCCGTTTTTCCTGCTTACCGGTAGTAGCTGCTGTAGCAGCCCTACATTCGATTGCTAGTGTCACCCTCTCAGTTCTTAGTTCAGTTCTCCTAGCCGTGGTCCTCCTGGTGGTCCTCCTGATAGTCCTCCCGGTGGTCCTCCTGGAGCATCTCCCTCGCCATACTGAACTGATTTAGTAGACCTAGCTGAAGGAACCAGCTTGCTGCGGCTCCCACATCCTTCTTTATAGATAGAAGTGTGTGGAAGTTGGTGGTTCCTGCTTCTTGGAGCATCTAGGCTCTGTTCTGTTGGAAGTGATGGCAGAAGAGAAGGATATGCTTTGGGGTCTGTCTGTGCCAGCCACATGAGCAGGCTGGGCTAGGATACCCAGGCACCTTGCGCCTGAAGAGGAAGTCTTCTAGGCCAATGTTTTTAGTGCGTAGCAGGGTGGTCATTGTGCTTTGTGGCTTGGATAGCCCATGGTGGAGGTGTCTAAGCTTTGGGTTCCACGGTGTATCTTGGGCAACTGGCTTATTTCTTCTCTCCTGGCTTGTCTGGGCCATCCACTTTTCTTTCCAGATGTTTCTGATTGTTCTGCGGAGCCTGGTTCTTTCAGGGAGCTTTTGTGTAGTAGGGGGCCTACTCTCTAGCTAGGTCATATATTGTCAAACTGTTGGTGGGCCTCAGGCCCTGAACTGTGTGAGGTCAGAAGAAAGAACTGAATTTCTGACTGTGTACTTCTGCCTGACTATCCGAACGAAGGAGGATGAATGTCTTACTGAAGTGATATTACCGAGGAAATGAGAGTATCCGAGGAAGCATAGAGCATCCGAGGTGCAGGGGAGCACCGAGGAAGGAATCAATATGGTGCCTAAGGAAGCAATATCAAGAGATGTCTGAAAAACAAGGGGATTCTGGTTGACACTAACCTAAGAAGAAAGGAGGGGTTTTCTACCTAGGAAACCGGGTTTTTCCCCTCGTGTAAAATTGTAATGAATAGACCCTGAAGGGCGGAGAAACGAGGTAACGAAGCCGGTAAAGGCAGTAGGGGTAAAGCAAATACCGAAGCACGAGGAGCGGATAATAAGAGACGAGTACTGGGGGACGAGAGGCGAAGGGCGAGGGACGAGTAACAAGTAACAAGAGAGGCAAGCAAGGTCTAATCAAGGCGTACCAAGTTGTACGCGAGGAATACTCATTGCTAGACTAAAGAACTAACTACGAAGCAGAGGGAGCGAGGTTTATATACATAAAGAACTAACTAAAATACTAGCTTTCTGATTTGTAAGCAGGTAAGTCTAGATCTTAGTTCTGAATCAACGAAGGTAAAAGGAAGGTAAGGAATCTAAGCAAGTCACGTTTGTAACAAAAATATCGTAGATAGCCTACCCCGCATGGACCCGAAAGGGAGCTATATCGGGAAGTGTCGACTTGCAAAAGTACGACGCCGCACGGTTACCAGCGCATGCTACTAAGCCTTATATCCTAACAGAAAGAAATGAATTTATCTATCTATCTATACGTATATAGTAAGGTTCGATAGTAATCATAAAAAAGCTAGTGGCGGTGCCGATATTGATCTTCCTGACTTCACACACCAGCCAGCTCTGTTATTCTCTATGGCTAATACTGAATGCCTGAGGCTTCTCTTAGACCACGGGGCTGACACCACGATTGTTGAGGGAAGCGGTTTTACACCATTGCACTGGGCCGTCTTCATTGGGCATTCTAAAGTAGTTGAGGTCCTACTTGATAAAGGAGGGGATTATCTTATCCCATCGGGCGACGGATCTAGCATCATCCACACCGCTATGAAACATGGAAACGAAAGAACTTTGAAGTTGCTGGCTGGCGCCAATTTGACTGGACTGGATATCGAACAAGTCAATTCTGGTGGCGAATCGGTGGCCTACCTCACAGAAATTCGTCGCGAAAAGACGACGCATATGTCTTTCACGATCTACCAGCTCCTATTATCTCTTTCCATTCCAACTAGAAATTCCGACACTGAAAGCATGACCTCACAAAGGGGCAGTCTTCATTAAGGGTGTAGGCCTCCGCGAGAACCTCTTCTGAATTTCTACTTTAAGCTCTTGCACGGCACCTCCATCCACTTCATTCCATTACACCCTACTCAGCGCGCCTTACTCTGGCTGATATGTACTACATGCTTTATTATTCTGCTCTTTTTGTTTTACTTCCTCAATTTCTTATAGTCGTATCCAACATGTCTAAAAGAAATTCCGAAATTAGTTCTCTTAGCCATAGCCTCCCTATAGTCCAGCTCAACGGGTAGTTCTTTATAAATCGGCACTGCTTCTTAATGTATGTGAAGAATTTGGCCTGAATGAAGACCAATAAGCCCTTCCACATTAGCCTGCCGCGTCAAAGCCGAGGACACGTGCACGGTAATATCGAGTTTGATTGATCAAGACACTTTCCATCCCCTAAGTACTTATACTGCTACTCGAAAATCCTTAAGACGAGTATTCGTCCATCAAGCGATAAACGCTTGTCGACCTTGATATCTTCCAGAGGGGACTCATGGTAAATTCACACATATTTCAGCGCACTACGACACAGAGCGGCCTTGGCTGGGTCTTTAAAATCCTCTCGACTTGTTACTATCGTAGTGATGGGAGCCAACCGCTCGGGAGTGTTGCTCCAAGAGACTACTGGTACGATTTACTCTTCTTTGACAAAGACGGGAGGGTAGTCAAATAGGATTTCCGGAACTAGAATGCAGTGTAGATCTGTGCGTCATGACGGCGTGACACGTTGGTGAGTTGGCCTCCCCGAAGAGCTTCAGGCGGAGGTAGGGAAAGGCCTTTTCGCTGGGTGCAATTGGGCCAGCTCTCGCACCACCTTCGATGGACACTTTGCAAAGAACGATCCAATTCCATGCTGAGAGCACGAATCTCAGAACCACAGAGCTCGGCTTGTTATCCTGTTCAGACAATTCCCAAAATGCGAAGCGCTGACCACATGACGGCACAGGTGCGGGGTTCCAAAGACAGGGGTCATAGAGCCGGCAGCCCCGAAAAACCTTGTATATTACTGTGGAAATCGCTTGCATAATAATGTAGATTGTGCTGCAGGGGTAGCAGCTAGCGGGCGAGCAAGGATAGCTGCAGCCCCACGGACAAGCTCTGCCGCAAGGCAAACAAGCTTCAGGGTGCAAGGTAAGAATGCCGGGACGAGTCCCCACCCCGATCTCCCGGCTAAATCACACTGCACACTGATAACAATAGAGTAGGATTGCAATTCATGCTGCCTGATTCTGTAATGAATGATTCATCGACCCCACTACGCGGCTGCCTCAACCACGGCAGTCTGCTTGGACGAATAGTACGTGGCCTTGTTCCTGCGGCGCTGGAATTCCGACGCCGTGATATCCTCGTATGCCTGCGGAAACTCGGGCGTCACGAATCGCGCAATGGGACCAACAGATGCATCATGATCGGCCTTGACGAAAAAGGCTACTGAGAAGCGTTCCGGCAGCATCTCGCCGTCGACCAGCTCGGCGCGGCGGTACGGCTTGGTGACGCGGTGCAGACCGGCACGGATGCGGCCGTTGCTCCACCGCTGGAACTGCTCGCCAACATTGACACACATCTCCGTGCGTGACGCGCACGGTACGGGCACAAAGGTACCTGGCCGTGCCCGGTCTTCCAGCTCGAGCCCGCCTACGATGTCGCGGAAGACAAGGCTGATGATGCCGAAGTCGAAGTGGGGCCAGATGCGACACGTCTGGCCAGCGTCGACCTCGCGGACGTGAACCTCCGGAAAGTGATTGATGCGCATGGTACTAGCTTCGTTCTTGGAACACTGCTCCGCGAAAGTGCCCGGCGGCAGGTTCAACGCCAGTGCCAACTCTTTCAGAACTTGCTGGCTGACGCGGTGACAGGTGCGGTAGAAGGCCTCCATCTTTGCCTGGAAGCCTGGCAGGTCTTCCTCGGACGGCCACTTGTTGGGGAAGCGGGTCTCCCTTGGAGAGCCAAAATCGAAGTTTTCCTTTTACAATGCTTTGTCAGATTACTGCCCGGGGTGGTTTCCTCTTCGTTACCGACCTTGGAATCCGATGATTCCTTGCTGCCAAAGACGCCCTCTTGCCCAAACAGGGCCCATGTCTGCTCGTCACCGAGAGCACTCCAGCCACGCTGATAGTCCGATTTTTCTGGATCATTAGCAAGTTTGGTCTTCGACTCCCACGGGAGTTGAAACAAATTTTTGCTCTGTAATACAATGGTCAGCCATTTGACTTTGCAATCGAACCAATAGTCCCGACACACTTGTTCGAAAACTTCATCTATCTGGTGCTCCGGAATACCATGATTTATCAGTCTGATGAATCCATGGCTCACAAGGCTATCGATAAGCTGGGTGCGAAAAACAGCGAGTTGGGAAGGCTCGCCGGTCTGCAGTGCTGATGCGTCAACCGCCGATAACATTGCGTAATTTACTATAGAAGAATCGTGTTTGTAGGAGCGAAGGTGCGTAACAAAGCTTGTCCTTTTTATAACCGACTTCCCCAATACATAGCCCTGCCATGTGCAACGGGAGCGAGGGCGGGCAGAGTGTTGATCTGGCGCGTCGTTAGCTTGGAACCCAAGCCCCGCAGATAATGGCGCAACGGATGGACACCAACGTTAGGGCTCTTATCCGTGCTTTGAACCTGCCCAATCTGGAAGACCCTACCGCGATGATCTTCCAGGTGTCTGTTTCACAGGCGACATTGCAACATCAGCGCTAAAATTCTCGTAGGATTCAGCACACCAATATAGTCCTTGCACAGGCATGAGCGCATATCTTGCAACCCGTATAATTTTGGGGGCGGAAACAGATTACGAATCTCGCCTTTGAACAGTACGGGAAATCAATCCTGAAATCCTGTTATATAAAGCCAATTCTGAGGGACAAGAATACACACGTTAACGGATATCACGCAAGTAGGAACAACATGCCAATGTTAGTATATCCCCTACTTGAAGCGCATGAATCTGCATAGTCTCATTCTAATTTTAATCAGGTTAAAAACTCCGTCAGAGAAGTACGATGGGTTTAGACCACCGGTACTTAAGAACCGACAATGGCCTGACAGAGTATTAACGAAAGCTCCGCGATGGCTAGCCACCGATCTAAGAGACGGAAACCAAAGTCTGGCTCGACCAATGGTGTGTTGCCCCAGAGCCGGATAGCAGCTTGCAAGAGCTCTAACAGCGTTTCCCGGTCAGACTGTCGAGCAAAAGTGGGTTTATTTCAAGATGCTCCTGGAGATTGGGTTTAAGGAGGTCGACGTATCATTTCCTAGCGCTTCGCAGACGGAGTTTGACTTCACGCGGCGCCTGGTCGAGTCTCCAGATGCTGTTCCCGACGATGTCTGGATCCAGGTCTTAACCCCCTGCCGGAAAGAGCATATCCGCCGGACTGTCGATAGTGTCACCGGGGCTAAGAGAGCAACTTTGAGTCTCTATATCGCATCTAGTGACAACTTCCTAGACACCGTCATTGGCCTCAGCCAGGATCAAGTTTTTGAAACAGTCGTTGAATGCGTGAAGTACGCCCGGTCAATCAGCAAAGACGACCACAGCCAAAGCCGCACCAAGTGGAATCTGATGTTCAGTCCGGAGGCCTTCTCAGATACATCTGTCCATTTCACGGCAAGACTATGTGAAGCCGCCCGAGAGGCCTGGGAATCCAATGACGATGATGAGCCAGTCATCCTCAATCTTCCAGCCACCGTAGAAATGTCGACACCCAACACGTATGCTGACCAGGTGGAGTTGTTTTGCCGGAGCCTCCCTTTTCGAGAAAAGGTTTGCGTCTCCCTCCACCCGCATAATGACCGTGGATGCGCCGTGGCCGCCGCGGAACTCGGACAACTCGCTGGTGCGGACCGGGTCGAAGGCTGCCTTTTTGGCAACGGAGAGCGGACCGGCAATGTCGACCTGGTGACGTTGGCACTCAACCTCTATTCGCATGGAATTCCACCCAACCTCGACTTTTCGAACTTGCCAGCCATCCGCAAGATCTTCGAAGCCATGAGCAACATGACGGTTCCTGACCGCATGCCCTACAGTGGTGATTACGTGTTTCGCGCGTACAGCGGCTCACATCAAGACGCCATCAACAAGGGCTTCAAACGCCGCCAGCAACAGAATGGTCAGAGCAAGTGGAAGATTCCTTACTTGAGCATCGATCCCTTGGATATTGGTCTGAATTACGAGGCCGTCATTCTGGTCAACTCGCAGAGCGGTAAGGGTGGTGTGGGCTGGTCACTGGAATCCGTTCTCGGCGTCGAGATCCCCAGGGGTCTTGCGTTGGAGTTCTCAAAGACAGTCAAGCAAGCGTCGGAAGCTTTATGCGCAACACTTCCCCCGGAAGAGATCCGCGACTTGCTGTTCCAGACCTACCATGTCCAGCAACCTGACCCCCGCATCCTGTTGGCGCGACATTGGCTCGAGCCGAGCTTTACTGGTGCTTTACTCCGCAGAGTCGAGGCGTCGGTGATGCTTGGGAACATTTCCACTGGCCTTGCCGGGGTGGGAGAGGGCATCCCCGCCGCAGTAAGTAACGCCGTGCATTCGATCTCCGGACAACATTTGTCGTTCAGCGTAAGCCATCTTCCCATTGCTCCAGCGACGGGGTATACGGATTCGTTCGTAGTAGCGGAGGCAGTTTTGTCGACCTCAACTTCGGGCTCCTGGGGTGTATCCATGCAACCGAATTCGGAGCAAGCAGAACTTTTGGCGTGTCTGTCATCTGCCATGGTGAGCTCAAACTTTCAACAGAGTAGACTTGTTGAAGATAAAACTAAACTCTCAGTAGGTATACTTCGAACGAAGAGCTCAGTCGATTCAGCTAGGGTTTGTTCACGGCGGTGTAAATCGGAAGACCTTTGAGGATGCCATTGTTCCCCGAAGTTTGTTGCACAGTAGCGAACTTGAGACTTCATAACTTCAGTTTTTTATATGAATCTAGCTCCTTTACGAACTCTCTGCATGATGCTAGTAACCTACCGGCCATATTATTAGGATGATAATCAAATTTTCCAACCCGGGGAATATCGACAAGAATTAATTTCTCAAATGCTTTGAACTGAGGGCGCTAACAATGGAGCTACGCGCCAACCACACAACCTCCGCACGCCGCAATCCCACGGAGACACGAACCTTCGCCTTTCGACGCGAGGTGAAGAACTACAAAACTATGCATCTTTATTCTGGAACATAGAGAAACATGCGAATGCTGTATTCATCATTGTAACAGAGAAAATAACCCTATGGCAAAGAAATCTCGACCCGTTACGAAGCGTAATTCCCTTACGACCAGAACATGAGCCTCGGCTTCCCCTTCGTCTCCTCGCAAGGCAGAAGACCCATGAAGCTTGCCAGGGCAATCCTTCCCAGACCTCCAGTAGCTTTGTCAACTGCTCGCACCTCATGCATGTTCCTCGAGTTGAAGATGAAGAGGTCCCCCACTTCTGGTTCGAAGGGACAGCTTTTGCGACCCTCGACGAGGTCGGGGTAATAGCCGTAAGAGCTGGGATCGCGATACCGGAGGGCATCCGGAGTCCATTGGACGTCGTACAGCGTTGTCCTGCCACCACGGATCGGAGTAATGTAGAGATTGAACACAGCCTGCTTTGTAATACGGTTGATGATCCAGTCTTCGGTGTTGCAGTCATAGGGGCACCAGTCGCAGTGGATAGGCGTTCCGTTGTTGATGCAGCGGAAGATCCCAGAGAAGTAGTCCTTGCTCTCTCCTTCACTGGCAACAGAGACGTCCCACTCCGGAACCAGAGCCGCAAGACTTGTGATGACTCTGGCCCAGACGTTTTCACCGACGGCTTTAGCGAGATCGTCGTGCAGGGGACGGATCTTGGCAGATTCTTCGAAGTACCGCTGTTTCTCTGAGCTCTGTCTGTCAGCCCAGCCCAGGGCGAATAGTATCCCACGACATGGCTCACCTTTGCCTGTGCGCGTCTTATAGTCTTCTTCCGACTGAGCCTGGAACTCGAACTGGGCCAGGCCGACTTTCTGAACGGCGGGCCCAGTTGCATGCAGATACGGGCAGAGTCTGGGTGTCAGCTCGGCAACGAGTTTCTCACAGACTTCCTTCGAAGCGAAACCAGGAATCTTGATCAGCGGGGTTTTCCCATCCAACAAATCTAGAAATGACTGTTTGCTCAGCGGAACGGCTTGGTCCGTGTTCCATTTCGCTGCCGGATGAGTGGGGAGTACTCCATGAACACGGACTTCGGGCGATGTTTGAGTCTCAACTTGGGTCGTCATTTGGAGATTCTGTCTGGGGTTTTCGGGCTGAGCGAGAAGAAATCGAACGGGGGCATGCACCTTATATGTGCGGCGAAGGGCGTACCACATTCCACAATGAGGATTTAGCGTCCCCGCAGGTGCCCGGACTGCGGGACTTGCTGCAATTCCCCACTTTGCTGCCGCTATTCTCATTCACATCATGCTTTTCTCTTGTTACAACTCAATTTTTGGAGCAAGATTGCTATTGAACAGTCTTATTTAGCTACACAGCATTCCATTTTTATCTAGATTGTACTGCACAGCTTTCTCATAAATCGCGGGATCAACATTATCATGGTCCCGTTCAACGTGAAGATCTCCTCCGGTTCGTCTCCTATCAGTCCATTCTCGCAATGTCTTGAAGTTTCTGCAGACATGCATTTGATCCGAGTCGATGTAATTCTGCTCGATTGCGGGAAAGAACCGAGACGGTATGAGCGTAGTACTCCCATAGCATTGTACCTCTTGCCGCAACACATCAATGCAGTGTTCTATGGCCTACTTCAGCGGATGTACACTTCATGTTTGAATGCGACATACCAAGATGTATAATTCCATGTAGTCTTGTCTCTGGGTAGTATTCTGGGTATAGCGCTTTCCGTAGTGCATTCTGAACTTCGTCAGCGCTGCCTCGGGCAAGGTCTCAGGAAAGGCTTACCACGCAATGGAGAGTATGAAACACATCCAGACTGGCTTCTTATCAGAACATGGAATATTCAGAGGTATACTAATGTAACTCACCCGGCCGTATATCCACCCAGTCCTTCATCAAGGTAATCTTCGTATTTCGATCCCCACGTCGCTTCGGCCTCCTCTTCACTCAAGGAAACATATCTACATCCGATCAAGTCCTCCCATGCATCATCCATTGCCTGGCTTGGTTTTCCGACGTAACGGACATTCTCCGGCCATTCGGCTTCCGGATTGAATGTCCTCCAGGTGCTTCCGTTTGGTTCGAATCGAGGTGTGCCTGTGAATCTCTTCTTTTCTAGTGGTATTTGATCAGGCAAATCTGCTAACGGTCAGTTTCATCCACCGGATTAATATCGCATGATTTGACAAACCCATATCCGTTGAAAAGCGTGTTTCGTAGGTGCCGAATGGGAACATATTGCTGATCTTCCAAAGTTGAATTGACAAGACGACACAAACCACGAGCAGTAGCGCGGTAGAAGCAATCCATGGTGTAGTAGATATAGACTTTTCGACTCGAATTATCGGCTTTTCGTCAGGTTGGCTGTCATCTCTTGCTGGAATACCATCGTCTGGCTGATATGCAGGAAGAGCGGTGTACTTGGTGGATGCCATGGCAGTGAATCTCAGAGCATGCGAGTGGAAGAGGGCGACCGCGAACGGCCGTGCGAAAACGCAAGACTGGTGGGCGGCGGGGTTTCAGCAGCGCCCCCAATGTTGATCCAACACTGCTAAGCTCGCTTGGGTTGCACAGTTTTTAGGTCAATATGCAAGCTAAATCCTTCGTGCGCGGATCGACCAAACAGGTAAGACCCTCTCTTATCAGCGACGATCCAGCCCCTTGTGCCGCTCCCGCGCTTATGAAATATGCAGATGCGACCTTTGCCCTCAGCCCTGCATGTGTGATTAGGTTTGGCGGAGATTCAGGCAGAAAGGAGCTCCGTGTGGAGCCGAGTCCACTTTCGTAGCCGTGCTCGTGTTCACCGAGTCGAACTGTCCTGTCGTCGACATGCCGCTTCGACCTCCACCCTCTGTCTTCGCACGCAATCTACCCACTCAGTAACCAGCCATGACCGACACCGAGCCGTTTTTGAAGGACGACCGGAGAGACTCTGACTCTGATCTCGTGCACTCTACTGCGACGCACAAACCAACTCGAAAGTGGTCGTGGATCGGCATCCTTGTAGCAGTCAATATTGGCGTGCTACTACTAGACCTTCTGGCGCTTTTGAAATTCACTTCACAAACACCTCGAATAACGCCAGGATGCTCCGACTTGCCCCCTTGTGGGTACCTACACCACCCCATGCGCGTATGCGGCCAGCTGACGTTACTTCAGCACCAGCCAATCCTGTTGTTGCCTATGAATACCGAGAGCTGGATGAAAGCAATGTCAATGCGTGGGCTGGCAAGCCCCGGCCGGAGCTGGAAGACATCTGGGATGATTTGATGAGAGGTAGGCCACCGGATCTCCAATTCTCGTTGGACAAGCTAACAGGGAAAGGACAGGCGAGGTATTCCGCGCAACTCGGGAAGATTTGGAAATGAGTCGTGGTGGCATCGACGACTCTATTGAACTTGAGCACGGGGGATACCTCGCCACCTTGAGCGTCTACCATGAGCTCCATTGCCTTGAATGGATCAAACGTAGCTATGCTAGAGTGGAGTCATTGGACCAGCTGCATGAGAAAGAAGACCACTTGGGTAAGCTGAGTTTGGGCCTTTTTACTACAGTCGTTGTTGCTGACTTCAGAAGACCATTGTCTACAGGTGATTCGAGAAGCGGCCATGTGCCACGCGGATGTGAACATTGAGCCCTATCGCTGGGAGGAAGGCCAGTCTGTACCGATACCGAGCCCAGGAAAGGATCATTTATGCGTCAAATTCAGGAATGTGGAGTCTTGGGTTCACCAGCGGCTTATCGATCCTGGCGAACGGACAATTGGTCCTGATGGAAGGTTGCGCCCAGGACACAACAAGTATCGCTTTGAGATGGTCAACAATACTCCAAAACACGTAGAGTAGATAGCTGGATCGAACGAGTTCTTCAATTTCTTTCGGATGTTGGAGATTGTAGAGGTTCAACAACGCATCATCTCAATTTCAACTCTGCCTATTAGCATTTTCATGAGTCACATCGAGAGTATCGCTATTTAATGATAACAATTCAGTGCGAGGAAAGTTTCAATCTGATGATTCGTCAAAGTTATTGCTATCAAACTATCATTCTCTCCAAACGATTGTTGAATTGCAGACGCAAAGCTGTTTCCCCCAGTAAGATCATGAGCATCGCCCCAAATCCACGTGCTTTGCATGAATTCCTCCACTATCATGTCAAGCCCGTAGTTTCTTGCATAAACAGGATTTCGTTTAGCTAGTATCTCACATTAACTTGGTGACTTGTTACAGAGGGCCGCATATCTTGACTTACTGTAAACGTGACCGTTTAGGCCTTGTTCTTCTCAGGGGCGTAGGCGTAGACGACCGCTGCATCCCCATCCTGCTCCGCACGCCTAGCCTTGTCCGGGGCATAAGCGTAGACGACGGCTGCATCTCCGTCCTGCTCCGCACGCTTAGCCTTATCGGGAGCATAGGCATATACAACAGAATCATCTCCGTCAGCACGCCTCATGGCAGCTGTGAAATGTTAGCAGGAGAAGGGAAGGAACGGTCAAAGGTGGCACGAACGGTGGATATTGGGCTCGACAACAGGAGCAGACATGACAGTGGCGGCCAGGGCCACGAGAGCGAGCATATAGGCCTTGGAATGCATTTTGGAAGTTCTTTGCGACAGCGATTGTAGTAATTGAGTTGAGTGGAATGGAGAGTGATAATTTTATTGACGCTTATGGAAAACCGATGTCAAGATATATAAAGACCGTGGTAAAGCAGTGATGTCGACCTCGACTCGTCACGGGATCCGTCTCCAATACCTCTGGCTTAATTCTCCGTCCACGGCTATACTGAACTGAGTCTTATCGCGGCAAGTCTATGAATGTGCATCTCCTGCCTCTTTCAGCTGCGCGCAGGATACGAGCATTTACCCATAGTGATGATGAGATTTTTAGGATGCGGTCCAACATGCATGGAAGGATTCAACTACACGTTACGCTAATGTGGGGTTATATCTAGCGGAGTGGGGAATGGATGGAAAGGTAAGCTCTGATGCACAAGTCGAGTGTAGATCACTCTGGGCCATTTTACTTGCCGGTATGACGGGGACTTCAAGGCACCCCACTGAACACACTTGAGCAATGATTCCTCGTTCCCCTCCTGAGTTTTCACACTCGGCTCACTTCTTCATATCTCTTTGAGACCAGAAAGCACCAATTCAGCCCTTTACCCATGGCTTTCAGCAAGCGCGAAAAGTACGATCCAGTTCCAGAAGAGGAGTCAAGTGAAGTGGAGACGCCCATCCGCCGTAGTCCTCAGACCTGGAATCTGAATCCGTATTTTGCGTTGCTGTGCTTCGTCTTGACAGTTCCGTTCGTCGGGATGCTGGGTTTTTTTGCTGGGCGGTATGGAGCCCAAGTGAACCCCACTGATGGCGTTGACGGATACCTCGGTTCGTCCACATTAAACAGCCCTGCTACCTGAAATCATCATACTGACGAGCACATAGCACCAGTGGGCACTGTCAGACGTACTCTTGTCTACGACAGCACATTTTCGAAACCTCCTTCGAACGAGACGGAGGAAGCCTGGATGGCCCTATTTCCACGTACGCATCACTCCAGACACTGAATGACTACATTCTGCCTGGGCTGACTGACCTTTCGTTCAGAGGGACGAGGTTTCGTGCAGCACCCAACAATGGCACCAGACATCTCTGCATTGGCCGTATTCCATTCCCTCCACTGTCTGGTATGTACATTCACAACACAAAGTATCGTACCGTGTGCTAATCCAAATTCTACAGCACGCCATCCATGGAGGATACTACAAAGCTCTGAACTCGCATCCAAGCGAACATGCTGGGCATGAGGGCCACGGGGATCACGATGACCCGCACCACATGAGGCACTGTTTTGATTATCTTCGTCAATCCCTCATGTGCACGGCCGACACCAATATTGAGCCGATGAATATGGAGCTCAAAGGTGTTACTGGATGGGGCTACGAGCGGCAGTGCAGAGACTACGATGCTGTTGTTCGGTGGGCAAGTGAATGGAGAATGGGAGACAACACGGACATCAGCTGAACAGATAACACATTCAGCGCATGCATCCGTACGGCACAATAGGCACAATAGAATCTCATGTATCTGGATCTCATGTTCTATGTGATTGTTTCGATGTCATTTTTTCCACGCCCAAGGAATCTTGAATATGTGCGAATTTCTGCGGTTTTGGTAACGCTCGCAATTTTCTCATGCAATCTTCAAGGTCAATGCATTCAAGCCGTAGTATACGGACATCTCAATTCGATTAAAGTGAACGTGTTCAAGATTTCATCGTGTAATTCCAAGTCTACTGAACTGATAACTCAATAACCCTCCGGCTTCTTCAGCACCGTATCATCAAACAGATCAACCTCCTTGTTTTTGACCCAAGTCAATAGCGGATCCCACTTGACGCACTCATGGACGCCTAAATCTTGTGCCGAAGGCTTTGGCACACCATCTTCGATGAGCCAGTGGAAGGTTGACAGCGCGGTGTCTCCCCTGCACATCGCGGCACTTCGGAGCATCTCGATGCAGTGGTCTGGAAATCCATGTCAGCTCCTGTTCCCTCTGTCCAGCACGAAAGCAGCGATTCATACCAATGTGTCCCTTCCAATTGGCATATTCGTGACCGGAAATGCCGGGCAGGTAGTGATCTCTGTAGATCCAGTGGCGGATGCGCTTCTAAAACTCAGGTTAGCCTTGAGATGTTATTCGCACGGTGAGGAGTAGGCCATACAATGCAATGTAGCTCGTGGAACACGCTCGGCTGCGCCACGTAGCCCGAGCCGTCAGAAAGCTGCAAAGAAGTAAGGTTGACGTCCGTAAGGTCTTCCTCTTCAACCTTAATATTCATGTCTGCCCGCGCGTCAGCTCCAGACAATTCGCTGAAAGCGTGCGGGCTTTCCAACATAAGAATAGCTCATGCCAGGCAGATTCGAGTTCCGGCCGCGGGTCGCCAGCAAACGGCGATGTGGCATAGTCGCTGAATTTTCTCAATTCATATTCCAGCACGCCGTCCCGCCGCGCCAGGACTGCCATCTAAACGTCAGCAGTGGAAACTGCAAAATGCTCCAAACGATGGGGAAGCCCACTAGGCATCAGCGCCGGATTATTCGCGCGGATGGCGTTGATTCGTCCATAGAGAGTATAATACCCCAACAGCAGCGGGATATAGAGTACAAAGAGAATGGTCGTAATCCACAGAGAAGATGTGTGTGCTCTGGTGTGCCGGTTACGGGCAGGAATCTCGTCGTTCTCTGCGGACTCGAGAAAGGGCTCGCTGGCGGCAGCTTCGTCGTCGGGGTGCTTCATTGTTGGTGTTGCCGTCGCAGTCAATCTCGGGGGCCCCGTTGAGACATGGAAAGCATGGACAAGCTATCACAAGCCTCTAGTGTGTGCGGCGATTCGAGGTCGTGCAGTTCGAGGGATCACGGAACCCTGCTGAAGGATTGCAAACCCGGTTCATGGTTAGAGATCGGGATTCTCTACCTGGGAGATGGTTGCAGGGTTCCTTATCTACATGCACGTTAGCCTGGGGAACCCGCGGGACGATCGAAATCTACAGGGGTTCCATGACGGATCCCAAACAAGCTTTAGACGAAGCAACGGCGGTGGGTCAGCCCCCCGCGGGGCCACCCGGACTGCCACCCCGCCTGCCGATCTCCGCGCCATTGCAGATATTGTCCGGATGGAGCAGGTAGATCAGGGCGCTTCGGCGCTGACGTGCTCCACAGCCACGATAACAGGCAACCACGCTGCCCCCAAAATCTTCCGCTGCATAGTTTCGGCCCCCGTCGCATCGATTCAGCAACACCACTCAGCCGCACACACTACCATGCCGTTCCGCACTGTCACAATTCTCGGCTGCGGTGAGATCGCGCCCAGCCATCACCTTCCTGCTCCGGCTAAAAGCGTCTGACAACAACTCGCAGGAGACCTCGGAACCTCCATCCTGGCTGGCCTGATGGGATGTGACGACGATTCTTCGCTGGCATCGACCCGCTACATCGCGTACGTCCGTTCCCAGGAGAGCGCGCGAAGGATCCAGGCCACCATCGACCCCGCTTCCACGGCCGCCTCGCGACTCACGACCGTTTACGGTGGCGATGCTCTGTCCGCGGTCGGCCCTGCAGACGTTGTGATCCTGGCGTGCAAGCCCGCGGACGCACCCGCGCTCCTCCAAGCCCCAGGCGTGGCCGCCACCCTGCGCGGCAAGCTCATCGTCAGCGTGCTCGGCGGCGTGCCTGCCTCGCGCATCGTCAGCACCCTCGACGAAGCCGCCACCGACGTCTGTCCCCACCGCGGAGGCAGTTACGCCGTCTTACGCGCGATCCCCAACGTTGCCGCCCGCGTCCACGCCTCCACCACCATTGTGGAGCAGCGCCCCGGCGTGTGCAGCCGAGATAACGAAGCCGTGCTCGCCCTGTTTGACAGGCTCGGCCACGTCGAGCTGGTCCCCGAGGCGCTGATGGATCCCGCCACCGCGCTATGTGCCTCCGGACCCGCCTTCGTCGCGCTGATGCTCGAGACGATGGCCCAGGGCGCCACCGACATGGGGTTCGATGCCGAGGCCGCGCTCCGCATGGCCACGGGGGCCATGCGAGGGACGATAGCGCTGGTTCTGGCGGGTGAGGATCCTGCGAGAGTGCGCGAGACGGTGACCACTCCCAATGGTGCTACGGCGCGAGGGCTCGCAATGTTGCACGAGAGGGGTGCTGTGATCAGCTTGCAGGAGGCATTGAAGGGGACGGCACACGCGATGCGGACTAAACACGTCGTCACCGCCGAGGAGGCCGCGGGGAATTGAAACGGCGGTACGGAAAACAAGCGTGAGCAATACAGAAACAATACGCAATGGTCGTTACGTCGTACATGACAGTTCTATACCAAGTGTAACGTCTATGTAGCAAGGATGCGGATGAGGTCGTCCTTCTCGCCGCTGTCATTGACGAGCCTCCAAAATGCTCCTTTGCGGGCGAAGAGATCCTTTGGGGATCCGAATTCCGCGGCCTGCCCGTCGGCCATGACCAAAGCTCGGTCGAAGTCGGCGATGGTGCTAAGCCGGTGTGCAATGACAATCAGTGTGCTGTTTGTGAAAGCTTCGCGGATGCTACGCTGGATGAGCTCGTCGGTTGCTCGGTCCACCGCACTCGTGGCCTCGTCCATGACCATGATACGGGATCGGGTTAAGATTGCTCGTGCCAGACACAACAGCTGCCGCTGTCCCTGTGAGAGGTTCAGGCCCCCCTCTGAGATGGGAGAATCGAGGTCGTCGAAAACATTAACATTGGCTTGCCTCGGTTCCTGTACATCGCCTGCCTTCCCTCTCAAGTGCACTTTCTCCAGGCTGGCACGCAATTTCTCGTCAGTGTACTGTTGGAAAGGATCCAGATTGGTCCGAATGGTCCCGGAGAAGAGGACCGGGTCCTGGGGAATGATGGCCATCCTTGAGCGTAGTTGCGTGAGTTTCAGTCCAGAAATGTCGATGCCATCAACCGTAATACTCCCACCGGAAAGCTCAATGAAGCGGAACAAAGCCAGCGCAAGCGAGGATTTGCCGGCTCCAGTGCGTCCCACGATGCCAATGCGCTCCATCTCGCGAAAATCCACGCTGATACCGTTGAGTACGGGGGGCAGGTCCTTGGCATAGCCAGCTTCCAGTCTCCGGAAAGATATTTGCCCCAGCGAAGGCCATCCTTCAGGAGCATCTGCACCGGTCTCGTTCTCGTGCTGCATTTCCGCGTACTCCACCACCCGCTCCGTCGAATTCATGTCCAGCTGGAGGTTCGCAAATCGCCGGACTGCCTCCTCCATGTTCTTGGTATAGTCTAGGGCGAAGGCTAAGGCGAACCCGGCGAGGGATGCATCTACCCTGGGAACACTGGCGATGGTGATGGCTACGCTAAGTGCGTAGACAGAGCCGAGCAGTCCCATTCGCACCGCTAGCCACTGTGTGACAAGCTGGAAAACCTCACCGCTGCTGCTGCAATTGTCAATCAGAGATGCCATACGGCTTGTATATGTTTCGGCGACGTCAAACGCCCTGATCGTGCCCAGTCCGGCCAATGTGGAGCTGCAGAGCTCCATAATGGGTGACTTTGCTGTCGATTCCAGGCGGCGAATTTCGCGAGCGCCGTGCAGATAGCGTGCAGTGCAGGCTAGAGTGAGCAATGTGAGGATAATGGAGGATATGGCCATGTATGGCGACAGCATGATTCCGGCCGCGAATACCACGCCGAGACCAAAGACTGCAGAGAGGAAGGTGTGGGTATCGCCGGGAATCCTCGTGTCTATCAGAGCAAAATCGGCGGTGAATCGGTTGAGGATGCGCCCAGTCGGTACGGTGTCTAGCCAGCGGAGTTTCGCGCGTAAAATGGCATGCAGGAGGGAGTGGAAGAGCGAAGCAGAAGCCCGCAGTGCCGCCGCGTACACAAAAGAGCACTTGACGGCTTCCATGAGAGCCGCAAGTATGGATATGGCGATATAGATGCTCAAGTAGAAGACGAGTCCGTGGCTGGGGGTTTGCTCATCTGTGCTTTCTTGTTCACCTGACTCCGTCCACAGTTTTATCCACCAAACACGGCCAAGAAGAGCCAACTGCGAGACAATGACCATTGAAAGAGCAAGGAAAAAAGTCGAAACTCCCCCAGCTGATGACAGGTACTCGCGGTACGTGTGCCACTTGACTGCCCCTTCTTCTCTTTGCTCTTCTTCAACAAATGCTCTTGGCTTCTGCGCCTCTTGATTACCCGGAGAATTGTGAGGTGGCGTGGGGTCACGCTCAACACTGCCATTCTGCTCTTTCTCGTCCACAACAAGAGAGGATCCAGCTGCTGCAAATCCATGGCCTGCCCGGGTCGCGATACCATCAATATATCCCCCACGGCCAAGGCCAACGGCATATGCAGCGCTGGGAAGACATCTCGATGCATGATGGGTAGCGATTATTCTCGTCCTGCCTTGGCAAAGCTTGCCGGTCAGACTCTCCGCTAAGTGTGCCCCGACATGAGAATCGACTGCGCTGAAAATGTCATCGAGAACAAGGATTTCAGCCCTTGAGTACAGCGCCCGGGCAAAGGTGAGACGCCAGCGCTGGCCACCACTGAGGTTGATGCCTTGGGCCCCGACCTCCGTCAAATCCCCATCGATAAGCATTTCAAGGTCAGGTGTTAGTGCAGAAGCTTCCAGAACATCCTGGTACCGACTTGATTCCAGCGGTAACCCGAATAGAATGTTGTCCTTTATGCTGGCATTCTCAATCCACGGTATTTGTGACACAAATGCCATTGAGCTAGGGACAATCCAGCTGCCTGCGGTGAGGCCAGTGGGAGCTTGACGGTGGGTGTGCTGAGCTTTAGGTACGCTCACAGTCCCTTCCAGAACTTGAGCTTCGCCAATTATGGTTGCAAGTAGCAAGCTTTTCCCGCTGCCGCTCGGACCGTGTATTACACTAGTAAATTGAAGTTAGGCCAGGCTCTCTCGAAGCTCTACATGGTAACTGACCTCAGGGAATTGTTTGGAAAGTCGGCATTGATACCCCGGAGAAGGAATCGATTGTCGTCATTCGCACTCGAGTTGGAAGCTGGCCAAGCGACAGTAGCGTTCTTGAAGCCAACGTGATCCCCGGCTACGGTTATCTGCTTTTTCTCCGCTGTTTGAAGGAACTTTTCAATCCTCGAGGCGCTGACCATCGCATCGAGCAATTGCATCGTGGCCATTGGGAGAATACTGACGCACCACTCAAGATTCGCGAAGACTCCGAGAGCAGTGAATGCTACGGCAGGAGAAATGGATCCGTTCAACAGCGAGTAAACGGACAGTGCGACGACAGCGAGCACTATGGGCGAAGAGTGCCACAGCAACCGGAGGCAGATGGTCCAGATGAAAGCTGTGCGTTGCTTCTTCAGCTCTTCTTTCCGCAGGTGCATCAGCCGCGTCTGCCATTTCGCCTCTGCCGCGGTGAACTTGACCTGCTTGATGCCCTTGAGCGCCTCTGTGAGAACTTTGAGCTTCTCGTCCCGAGCTTTCATGACCCCGCCTTGAGCGCCGCCGTAGGCTTGAGAGGCCTTCATGTTCAAAGGGATAAAGAGAAGTGGCCCCAAAAGTCCGAGACAAAAGCTGATCCAGCCAATTAACCGTACGAGGAACACCACGGCAACGATGAAGGTGACGAAGGTGCCGGTGAAGACGTTGTGGCGGGAAGCGATCTCTGCTATTCTTTGGGCATCGACTGCGATCAGATTGAGAACCTGCTGCTTGTTTTCGGGCTCGCGACTGTCCTTCGCTGGAATTGGCGGGTCTTCTCGCTGCTGCTCCACGGGGTTCTTTTTCTCAATCTTCATCAAAGGCACGGCGTCCCCATCGTCTTCGCTCAACTCCGAATCGTCATCTTGCGGCTCATGGGAGGGCGGGGAGACATCGGACTTGGTTTGAGGCGTGGCCTTCACATCATCAAGCTTCAGGGCCTTATCAAATATTACTGCGGAAAGCTGTGCTCGGACATTGACTTCCAGCTTGGCGAAGGACAGATACATGAGCCTGCGTAACATTTCAGCACAGATCCTCCTTGATGTGTCCAGAGATCCATACCTTGGCCCCAAAAGCTGCATGAAAATGGACGAGGCTCCCAGAGCCGTCCCCCATACCCAGACGAGCGGCCGTTTTGTTTTGTTGGGATCTTGTTCTTCCAACAAGCGGAGAAGGTTGTAAATGCAGATCTGCGGCGCATAAGAGAACACGCTCTGGATTATCGTCAATGCCCATTGCCAGTGGAAAAGGCGGCTGTGGGATGAGTATAGTGTGCGCCAGAGAGGCTGTCGAGCGGCGCGGAGCAAGCTGGAGAGCTGGGTTTGGAGTGAGGCGGCCGTGGCTGACCAGCGCAGGGCAGGAAGGTCTGAAACTTTTATTCTGACATTTTTCCTGCCGAGGCTTAGTAGTGGATCGGCCCAGGTGTATGTGCACCTGAATCATTGTCAGTTTCAACGTAAGTATTGTTCAAAGCTGTGCGGCCTACCGTTGGAGAGCAGAGACCGAGCCTTCCGGGGCGATGGGCCTTCCGTCGCGATAGTTTTGTTCACGCCGAGGAAATGAGGCGGCTGCAATAGCGGTCACTAGAGCCAGAGATGCTTGGGCTACGGGAAGCATTGCGGACAACCTGCTCGGGGAAGTCGCGCGTGTGGCGCTCGAAAATTGTTGGTAGACGGCGGCTCCGTCAACAAGAAGTGTCAGCAAAGCGGAGGCGGAGATTGCGAGGCCGCAGGCGTATCGGCGGGCTCCATTCGCGGCGAGCACAAGCAACGCGCATTGAGCTAAAATCAAGATCTATTGGGATCGAGCATCAGCGCAGTATCGAGAGGGAGGGAGCCATTGTATATGTACCGACCCAGCAAGCGACGATGGCCCAGGAAACAAGGTGGCCGGACCAGAGCGCAGGGAAGACGGAGGCAACGAAGGCCAGGAGGGTGCAGAAGCAGCAGGAGAGCTTGAGCGCGCGCGCGCCAGCGACCCCGGCCTCAGCTGCTTCGGCCTGCAGCTCGGACAGCGGCGTGTACGGAAGTCGAGAGGCGCGAAGAAGAAAGGCGGTGATGAGCAGGATGAAGAACAGCGCCGACAGCGCAGTTGCGAGCGGTATGAGGAGCATGACAGCGGGCAACGCGCAACACGGCTTGGGAGCAGCTGCGACGCGCCTGGGAGGCGGCCGCCTTTAATGCATGGAGACGTCGCCGGGTAGCTGTGCAGCGCTCGGACCTTGCATGAACCTTGTCACTTGCTCACTTGCTCAGGGCTGATCGATCAACCCGCTATCTGCTCTAGCATCCAATGTGTTGTGGCTCGCTTTACGCGGATACAGTGGTTAAACTCTAAAGAAGGACACTGCATGACGACCCGGCGGCAGCCAATTTTGCTTTTCCTGCCTCCACAGCCCCGCCGCTGCCGACTGACAACCCTCGTCTCAGCACCCTCGCCTGCTCCGTACTCTCCATCCTCAGTATGCCGTCAACAGTCGCTGCTGCTGATACTCGATCGCGCTCATCTCCTTGTACTCTGCTGGACGCGTCGCGGACAGGAAGAACTCCATGGGGCCAACGGAGGCCTGCCGGTCGGCTTTGCAGAAGAAGGCCACTGAGTAGCGGTCCGCCATCACACCCTCCTCCATCGTCTTCATCGCCTCTGGCACCGTCACCTGGTGCAAGCCCGCGTTGATCGCCCCGTTGGTCCACCGCTGCAGAGTTTCGCTGATGTTGGTCACCATTTCGCCGCAGCTGCCGGGATCCACTGGCACGAAGCGCGACGTCGTGCGGTCCTGCATCTCCAGCCCGCCCTGCGCGTCTTGGAACAGCAACGTGATGACACCCAGGTCGAAGTGTGGCCATATGCGGTTGACCATGCCGCTGCGGATTGCCTGCACGTCGATGGAGGGGTAATGCAGCAGTCGGAACTCGCTGGCCGCATTGCTGACGCGCGCGGTGAAGGAGCCGTGCGGAATGCCCAGTGCCAGCTCGAGCGCCTTGAGGATGTTGAGTGTCACCGCCGCCAGTCTGTCGAAGCAGCTCTCCATGAACTCCCGAAATCCCGACAATCGCCCCTCTGCGGGCCACTGGTTGCAAAATTCTCGGTCCTCCGCGCTTCCCATGTCGAAATGCTCCTTGGTAGGCAAACAGCCATTAGCCTTTGCAAGCTCAGAAGGAGCTCATACATACCCTGCAGTCTCGCAGCTCTTCATGACGCTCACCCCTTGCAAATTCGCTAGCATAGAGCTTCGATGAGTTCTCTGCTCCAATGCGCGACCATCCTCGCTGCGGGTTTGGCCCGGGCGGGTGGGCAATGGCCTGCTTTGCATCCGCCGACAAGCCAAAGAACCGCTTGTTCTAAGTCCACTTCAGTTGTCGGATCGAAGCCACACTCCGAAAGACCACATACCCATTCGAAGAGCTGCCGCACCTCGTCCTCCGTGATGCCGTGGTTGACAATCTTTGCGAAGCCGCACCGCTGATAGTCATCAAGCAGTTCTGCCGCGAAGGTCCGACGTTGCTCGTCCGTTCCCGCCGTGAAGGCGGATAGGTCCCGTGGTATCAAAGCCATTGCTGGCCTGCACTGTCGCCCGCCATTGAAAGTGCTATTTAATCCTGAGTCGTCTTGCATCCCGCCTACAAGCATGTCACGAATTGCACCCACTGGCATGGCTACGCCGGACCTGCACGCCCTCCCACGCTAGCTCGGGGTGTGCATGGAGGAACTGGTGGCACTTTAGCCGCTGGGGGCCAACCCCGCAGTCCGTTTTGGGAAGGTCCAGCGCTGGAGCTACCCCAGCGCCATCTGCGTTCCGACCCTGTGGATCCCTGTCGTACTGCTGATTGTGGTGCATGACGGCGTCCTGCAGGATCATCGCTATCCTTGCCCGCGATGTGCAGCGCTGAGCGGCTTGGTGAGCTTGTCGTTGCATCAGTTACCGGTGCCAGGCAAGATTATGGCCCGTAGCTGTATGGGCAACCAGCGGTGTCGCTGCGCTGTGTGAGATGGTGCCGGGTTTTCTGCCTCGTCCGCACCACGTTGTCTCCTGCACTCGACCGCTTCTTCCCTACCCTGGGGTCCCCTCTTCCGGTTGCATTCCATCATGGGAAGCCACGAGTGTCTTGCAAGCGTCGACTTGAACGGGCTCAGCGGCCACGACTGGCGGCAGATTACACAGTGGAATGCCACGCCTGCTCCCATTGTCGACGCCTGTGTGCACGATCTGGTCTCCCATCGTGCCCGTCTACAACCGCACTCGGAGGCCATCATTGCGTGGGATGGCAGATTGACATATTTGGAGCTTGATGACCTCTCAGGCCGCCTGGCATTGTACCTCTCCAATAGAGGTATTGGGCCGGAGGTCATCGTGCCCGTCGTCTTCGAGAAATCTATTTGGGCTATTGTTGCCTTTCTGGGCGTGTTGAAAGCCGGCGGTGCTTACCTTGCCGTTGACCCTGAACAACCCGCGGCGCGTCGCCATGTCATCTTGAAAGACTCTGGAGCAAAAATCGTGCTGGGATCTCCGAAGTCCAACAAGGCTCTCCGCGCCCACACGGGAATCGAAATTGTGACTGTCGATGCACACTTTCTCCAGACTCTTGCACAAACGGATGAACCCGTGCTTCATACGCCTAGTCCGCACAACGCTGCGTTTGTCTTGTACACTGTAAGACACTCGCATGTCGCTGCCAGGGTATAGCCAGAATGCTGATACTGCTTACAGTCTGGAAGTACCGGAAAACCCAATGGTGTGATAACAGAACACCGGTGTGTATTCTCCAAACCTCATCCACCTCCGTTCATGCGTGCTGATAACTTCCGCAAGGTCAATATTGACGGCTATTGCCTCTTTAATACCTCCGTTTGGCTTCAGTCCTTCATCGCGCGTGCTTCAATTTGCGGCCTTCATCTGGTCCCCGAGCACGATCGAAATTTTCGCCACTCTGATATCGGGAGGATGCCTTTGTGTACCCTCGGAGGAGCAGAGAACCAACGATCCGGCCGCATTCATACGAGACAACAAGATTGACATCGGCGTCCTGACTCCCAGCTTTCTGCGAAGTCTCCGGTACGAGAGCATAGAATCATTGCAGACAGTTTCGCTCGGTGGAGAGAAGGTACCGCAAGATATCATCGACCAGTGGAGCTCTTCCAAGAACCTTATCCACGCATATGGTTCCACCGAGACGGGTTTGGCCATACTTCACAAAATCCAACGGCGGGATGAATACGCAACGGTCGGTAATGCGGTCGGCTGTCACAGCTGGATCGTGGACCCAGATGACCATAATCGCCTGGTCGGAATAGGCGAGGTGGGCGAGTTGCTGCTTCAAGGATGGAACTTGGCCCGCGGATATCTGAACGAAGACGTCAAGACGAAAGAAAAATTTGTCGAGGCCGTAGCTTGGCAAGCCCTACTGCCCTCGCAGGGGCCGCCGCGGTTCGTCAAGACAGGAGATTTGGCGCGATACAACCCCGACGGTTCTCTACAAATCGTTGGGCGCAAGGACGCTGTCATTAAAATCCGCGGTCAACGAGTGGACCCAGCCGATGTCGAACACCACCTCCGCCGGCTGCTCGGAGACAACAGCACCGTCGTTGTGGATGCAGTCACTTTCTCTGAAGGTGATGGTGCGCCAAAACTCGTTGCCGTCATCGATGATGGGAAGCCTCCGGACCGTCATGGCGCAGAAGGGAATTTGCTTACGAGAGACACTTTCACATACCAGTTCGGAACGGCAATGGAAAAATTGAAGACCCAGCTGGAAGCCACGTTGCCATCTTTTATGGTGCCGGCATACTTCATCCCAAACACTCGCATTCCCCGTCTACCCACCGGCAAGGTGGACCGCAAATCCATACGAGACACCATCTCTCGTTTTTCAATTAGCGATCTGTCCGCCTTGTCGAGTGGTGGGACCAACGATGCAAAAATTACCCCAGGGACAGAGGAGGAAGTATTGCTTTGCGCTGCCTGGCTGGAGATCCTTCGTCTTCCCGCGGATAGCATCGGCATCGATGACGACTTTTTCAAACTTGGCGGAGATTCGATATCAGCCATGCACGTTGTATCAAAGCTCCGCTCGCAGTATAAGCGGCTCACTGTTCAAGCAATATTCCAAAGCCCGAGGCTTGCCGACATGGCCAAGGGAATTTCCACCCTATTCCAACCCAACGGCCTTACGGATGAGCAACAAGACCTTGTTGGAGGACCACAAGCTTACTCTGAAATCTGTCAAGAAATATCGACCTTGCACAATTTGGATTTTCGTTCATTCGAAGACGTATACCCATGCACTCCGTTGCAAGAGGGAATGATGTCAATGACGACCGCGCGACCTGGGGCGTTCGTGGTGCAGTCGCTCATCCATCTGTCACCTCTTGTGGACCTGGCAAAATTCCGCGAAACATGGAATCAAGTCGTAGCCCGGCAGCCCATCCTGAGGACGAGGATCGTCCAAACCTCAAAAGGCTTGATGCAAGTTGTACTCAACGAAACAAGTGAGTGGCTTTCGCATGCAGACCCGAACGCCTATCTTGCTCAGGATAGCAACATTCCAATGCAGTGTGGCAACAAGCTGTCTCGATATTGTATAGTTGACGACCAAAAGGAAAGTAGAATCATGGTATGGACAGCACACCACGCACTATTTGACGCATGGTCGATGTCGATGCTGTTCCAAGAAGTAGAGAGAAGATACTCGGGGGACAGTGTCGTACGCCATGCCGGATTCAAGTCATTTGTCAAGCATACATCTGCAATGGATCAGAACGCGTCAGCAAACTTCTGGACCCAGTACCTGGCCGGTATAGCACCCATGTCGTTCCCGCGAGTCCCACCGCTCCACTTCCCGCAAGCTGACAGCACCGAAAACTTCACTTTCCCGTTTTCGAAGCCAGCCAACTGCACCACTACATCAGCAAACCTGTTACGCGGCGCCTGGGCGTTGTTACTCTCCCAATGCGCCGAGCAGGATGACATAACGTTCGGCGCGACTGTTAATGGCAGAGCAGCTCCAATTGCAGGCATCGAGCACGTGCCGGGACCGACCATTGCTACAGTTCCGGTGCGGATACACGTGCCTCGCGGGCAATTGGTTGCGGAATTTCTCAAACAGGTTCAGGATGACGCCGCCGCCATGATCCCGTACGAGCAGGCAGGGCTGCAGCGCATCAAGCGTCTGAGTGTCGATGCCGCGCAGGCCTGTGACTTCCAGACCCTCCTCGTCATCCAGAGCGAAGCCGACTCGTACAACTCCCGGTTTCTGGACTCGACTGTCGAGATCAAGGACTGGAACAGTTCGTCCACGTACGCGTTGGATCTGAACTGCGCGATAGGACCCGACAGCGTCACCGTGGCGGCCAGCTTTGATTCCCGCGTCTTGTCGAAGACCCGAGTGCACCACCTCCTCGCCCAGTTTGGGCAGGGTGCACAACAGCTCGCCTCGTCTGGGACGCGAACGAGGGTTGCCGACATTGACCTGTGCACGGCAGTGGACCGGCACCTAATTTTTGGTAGGAACAGCGATTACCCAGCATCCTTGCATCTCTGCATGCACGACCTGTTGAAGCTACCGCTGCGTATGTTTTCTGCGTCGGTGGCGGTAGCGACATCGGCGGGCGATCTGACGTATCGTGAACTTGATATGTTGTCGACCCGGCTGGCGCACCATCTCTTCGACCGCTACGGAATCGGACCAGACGCTCTGGTGCCTGTCTGCTTCGAAAAGACACGGTGGGCTGTCGTAGCCAAGCTGGCAGTGTGGAAGGCTGGCGGCGCATTTGTTCCCGTGGACCCAGCCTACCCGCAAGCGTGGATCAATCACATCGTGCACGAAGTAGATGCACGGGCGGTCCTCTGCTCTCCGAACCAGTCCGAACGGTTCACCGGCTCAGTTCCGGCTCTGGTTCTCGACGAAAAGCTCCTTGAATCGCTGCCAGCCAATGGCTTTGACTTCATCGATCCTCCGACCGGCGTACTTCCCAGCCATCCCGCCTTCGTTCTTTACACGTCCGGCACAACGGGCACCCCGAAAGGCATCGTGCACGAGCATCGAACGTGGGCGTCGGGCATTCCCGTCCGCGCAAAGTGGCTGAAGCGCAACGAGCAGACACGGGTTGTGCAGTTCTCGTCCTTCAGCTTCGACTCGGCCGTCGAGGACATCTGGACGACCCTGATGTTCGGAGG
The DNA here is from genome assembly GCA_011503125.2 of Botryosphaeria dothidea. Lineage (NCBI taxonomy): Eukaryota > Fungi > Ascomycota > Dothideomycetes > Botryosphaeriales > Botryosphaeriaceae > Botryosphaeria > Botryosphaeria dothidea. The sequence goes on along the minus strand of WWBZ02000051.1, from coordinate 3,848,357 downwards.
CACCGTCTGTCTTCCCACAGAAACCGAACGGGCCAACGATCTGGTGGGATTCATGAACAGGATGGCCGTCACTTCGGCGGAACTCACTCCGTCCCTGGCCGAATCGTTCGGTTCGCCTGCAACACTGCCAACACTCAAGGACCTGTATGTAGGCGGAGAGCCAATGACCCGGACCTTAGTCGAAGCATGGGCACAGCATGTCAGGCTTGTGAACATGTACGGACCGACCGAAGTCGCTCAGCTGAGCCATGCTACGTCGGCCATGAGCCTCACATCCGACACCTCCAACGTTGGCCACGCTCAAGCCTGCCTGGGGTGGATCGTCGACGCCGACGACTATGACAAGCTCGCTCCTGTCGGTATTTCCGGTGAGCTGCTGATCGAGGGGCCCACTGTCGCGCGCTGTTACCTAAAGAACGAGGCCAAGACGCGGCAAGGGTTTGTCGAGAACCCGGCCTGGCTGCCGGTTGAGAGCTTTGGCACTCGCCGGCTGTACAAGACTGGCGACCTGGCCAGGTTTGAGGACGACGGCTCCACTGCCATCTTGGGTCGCAAGGATACGCAAGTAAAGATTCGCGGGCAGCGAGTTGAGCTCGTGCAGGTCGAGGATTGCATCCGGGCCTGCCTGCCGTCCGCCCGCACTGTCGTGGCGGAGCTGATCACCTATGACAAGGGCAACCCGCATGGAAACCTGACAGCCTTTATTGAATTCACGGAAAGAGACGGCGAGGAGGAAGATACACAGGCATGGAAGATGGCGCAGCTTGACCTGCTTCTTGAGAAACTATCTGCCTCCCTTCCCCAGTACATGGTTCCATCCGCATTCATCCCTGTCGCGGCAGCCGAACACACCGTCACAGGGAAGGCTGACAGGAACAAACTCCGCGAGAGGGCCAAGTCTATGCCCAGGGCTCAAATAATCTTCGCGTCTTCTCTCAAGGAAGCAATCGAACGACGGATGCCTTCCACGGAGATGGAGCGGAAGATGTGTTTTCTGTGGGCCGAAGTATTGGGAGCTGATTCATCCGCCATACGCGCTGACGACACATTCATCGAACATGGCGGTGATTCCATCTTTGCAATGAAAATGGTTGCGGTGGCGAGGCACCCCAGACATGGCATCGACATTACTGCCGAGAAGATCCTGCGCAACCCAAAATTGTCAAAAATGGCTGCTGTTGCTCGACATCTTGGTAACTTGGAGACTCTGGAGGTAGCACCATTCGCCCTCCTACCGCACTCATCCAAAACCGAGAATGCGGGCCTACTACGGCAGGTTGCGGACCGCTGCCAAGTACCACCGGAGAGGGTGCTTGATGTTTACCCCTGCACACCACTTCAAGAGGGCATCATGGCGCTATCCGTCAAGAACCCTGGATCGTACGTCTCGCAGCATGTGTACAGTCTGCCGCCCGATACCGACATAACCATGTTTACATCCGCATGGGAGGCTGTGTTTGATGCCACACCCACGTTGCGAACGCGCATCGTCCAGTCCGATTCTGCCATACTGCAGGTTGTCCTCAATGAACACATCCAGTGGTTTCGAGAAACGGACTTGGATTCCTACCTCGAGAGAGACAGAAACGTCGTGATGGACCTGGGAACAGCGCTTGGGCGCTACGCGTTGGTACGGAATGAAGGCACCGCTCGACTCTCCTTCGTCTGGACACAGCATCACGCTTTGTACGATGGCTGGTCCGTGAACCTGACACTGAGGGCAGTCGAACAGGCATACGTTGGCGGTCCATGTGTAGCCAGACCTGCATTCAACTCGTTCATCAAGCACTCGCTCCAGGCTGATCCACAGGCCCAAAAGGATTACTGGGCCAGACAGCTTTCTCGGCTGGATGGAACCTCCTTCTTTCCTCGCCTGCCCTCCGTGGCATACCAGCCAGAGCCAAGACAGAATATGGAGGTCTCACTGCAGCCGCCCATCACGCTGCCTCCCTTCGCCACCCTCCCAATTCTCATGTGGACCGCGTGGGCTCTGACAACGGCACGATACGTTGATGCGACCGAAGTTATCTTTGGCGCTACCTTGAGCGGGCGCAGTGGCTCTCTCCGGCGCGTCGAAGACATCATCGGGCCAACGTTCACGACGGTGCCCATCCGGATAGGCTTCGCGCATGATGAGACAATCGAGAGCCTGGTGCGCCGCGTCGACGGGCAGAGGACCGACATGATGCCACATGAGCAGCTGGGCCTGCATCACCTGCGCAAGATCAATGCCGAGACCGAGGCGGCGTGTCGGTTCCAAAACATACTCGTGATTCAGGGCGCGGAGGAAGAAACGGGCCCGCTTTTCGCGTCAGCGAGTACGCAGGGAGATCTGTCGCAGTTCAATGTGTATGCTCTGATGGTTCAACTCACTCCTTCTGAGGGCTGCATCTCTGCATCGGCCAGTTTTGATAGCGCTGTCGTCTCGGAAATCCAGATCAGACGGCTGTTCAGACAGTTCGAGCATGTCCTGGCTCAGCTTTGCAGCAGACCGCATGACGCACGTGTGGGAGACTTGGAGATGATCAGTCCAAGCGACCAGCAGGAAATTCTTGCGTGGAATGGATCCGTGCTCTCAGAGCCGGACTGCTGCATCCACGATACAGTGGAGGCATGGGTCGCTCGGCAACCATCAGCGGAGGCAGTCTGCGCATGGGACGGCAGCTTGACCTACTCCGAGCTAGTGTCTATCTCGAGGTCACTGGCGAAGGACTTGATCTCGCATGGGGTTCAGCCAGAGTCTACCGTTGCTCTGACCTTCGAGAAAAGCAAATGGGCCGTCGTCGCTGTCATGGCAGTGCTCGAAGCGGGAGGGTCTTTCGTCTTCCTGGATCCCTCCCACCCGCAAGATCGCCTGCGCACCATCTTGAACGAGGCCGGTGCAGAACTTATGCTGGTATCCGAAACGCATGCCTCCACGCTGGCACCACTGGCGCCTCACGCCATCACCTTATCGACCGACTACATCGCAGCCCTCGAGCCCGCCAACGACCTCGCTCGGCTCACCCATGTCCAGCCGCAAAATAAAGCTTGCATCGTCTTCACCTCCGGCAGCACCGGCAGCCCCAAGGGCATCATCCTACCGCACTCGACCATCTGCGCCAGCGTCGCCGCCCACGGCCCCGCCCTCGCCGTCACCCCCGCCTCCCGCGTGATCCAGTTCGCCAACCACGTCTTTGACATGGCGCTGTACGAGATGCTCACCACGCTCATGCGCGGCGGCTGCGTCTGCGTCCCGTCGGGCGACGAGCGCGTCAACGACCTCGTCGGCGCACTGAACCGCTTCGCCGTCAACTGGGCCTTCTTCACGCCGTCGACCGTCAAGCTCTTCCAGCCAGCGGACGTGCCTGGGCTGCAGGTGCTGGTGGTGGGCGGCGAGCCGGTGCGGCAGGAGATTGTCGACGCATGGACCGCGGGCAGTGGTGGCGTGCGTCTGTTCCAGTGCTCCGGCCCCGCCGAGACGACGCTGTGCATGCTGCAGGAGATGCGGCCACATACGTATCGACACCAGCTGGGCCGCGCCGTTGGTGGGCGCGCGTGGGTTGTCGATCCGGATGACTGTGATGTGCTGGCACCCGTGGGGACCGTTGGGGAGCTTGTCATGGAGGGGCCTGTCGTGGCGAGAGGTTATATCAACCAGCACGATATCCAGTCCGGAGGCTTCTTTGAGAACCCGGCGTGGGCGAGGGAGGTGGTGTCTCTGAGTTGTGAGAAAGACGCAGACAGTAGCTCACGCCGCATGTTCCGTTGCGGTGACCTGGTGCGCTATGGTGATGATGGAGCGCTTGAGTTCGTGGCCCGGAAAGACGCGCAAGTTAAGCTTCGCGGTCAGCGTGTCGAGCTGAACGAGATCCAACACCATCTCAAGACAGCGCTTCCAGGTGACGACATTTTGGTGGACGTGGTGACGCTGCAGGGCCGTTCCGCGAATACTCTGTTGGCGTTCGTTGCGCCCAAAGGCTCACGAATTGGCGACGAGGCTGCAGTCGACGTAGCTCGCTTCAAGGAGATTCGTGCAGCCACACCAGCCCTGAAGGCTCTTCTGGCTGCCGTCCTGCCCACTTTCATGATACCAGCATTATTCGTGCCGCTTACACACATGCCACTAAACGGCTCCGGCAAGACCAACCGTTTGGAGATTCGCCGCATCGGATCAGACCTCTCTGCAGACGAGACGGCGCTCCTCCTGTCCCCGCCGGATTGCAAGAGGCCGCCTTCCACGGGCGCAGAGCGAACACTACAGCGGCTGTGGGCTACCTGCCTGGACATTGACGAAAGCTCAATCGGGGCCGAAGATAGCTTCTTGCAGATTGGAGGCGACTCGGTGCTTGCCATGCGCCTGGTCGCTCTGGCACGGAAAGAGGGCCTGCGTCTCTCTGTCGCTGCCATTTTCCAGACGCCCAGGCTCTCGCACATGGCGGCATCCACGGAACTCGACAACTCTGCCGGGTTCGAAGACCCAGTAGCTCCATTCTCTCTCTTACCTGATCTTTCTCTGCATGAACTCTGCCGGGATGCTGCCATGGCCTGCGATGTGGACGTCGGCCAAGTGCAAGATGTATATCCCTGCACCGCCATCCAAGAAGGGTTGATGGCGCTTTCACTCAAGCGTCAAGGAGCCTACATGGCTCAGCAAACCTTCCGTATTCCGGACTCGATAGACACGGGTAGACTTCGGGTGGCCTTCCAGAAAACAGTCAATGCGAATTCCATTTTGCGCACCAGAATCATCCAGCCTGAGAATGGAATTATGCTGCAAGTCGTCCTCAAGAATGGAGATGACTGGCAAAGCGACGACAATCTTGCGTCATATCTCCGAAAAGATGCGGCTCTACAGCTCAAATTTGGCGCTTCTCTTTCACGCTTTGCCTTGATCCAAGAGGGTGGAGGCGTAAATTACATTGTTTGGACTCTTCATCATGCTCTCTACGACGGCTGGTGTCTTCCAAGGATGGTGCAGATGATTGAGAGGGCATATTTCAATCCCGAATCTCGGGCAGCACAGCAGATAACGGCTCCGGAGTACAACCGCTTTGTTCGCCATATCGCCAGTGGCAACCAAGACCAGGACGCAGAATCTTTCTGGATACAGCACACCCGAGACGCAGACCCTTCGCCGTTCCCAGCCCCACTGCCAAATATGCATATAACGAGACCAGATGCCTCGATGGAGCGAACAATATCTGCGCCAAAAATTCCCGGATCTTCCTTTACGACTGCGACACTTCTGACGGCCGCTTGGGCCTTGGTGCTTTCGGGGTATACAGACACCAACGATGTAACATTCGGCACGACGGTCTCAGGCCGCAATATATCTCTCCCCGGCGTTGAAGACATCATTGGCCCGACCTTGGCTACTGTTCCTTTCAGAGTGTTGTTCGATCCCGAAGCAACGACAATCCATGAACTTGCGACGAGTGTTCAGGGCAACTCCATCAGCATGATCCCATTCCAGCAATTTGGTCTGCAGAACATTGCGAAACTTTGCGCGGGTGCGCGTGAAGCCTGCGAATTCCAGAATCTTCTCGTCATACAGCCCTCGGCCACCGAAATTTCTAGCTCTGTCATGGAACACCTTCGAAGTGATGATGTTGCAACATTTCGTACATATCCACTTACTCTGATCTGTGAGCTGGATGATACGATTGTCACTGTTCGCACAAAGTATGACAATAGCTTAATATCAGACAAGCAGATGAAGCGTCTTCTCGGTCACTACGAACAGGCGGTCACGCACCTCGGAACGGCGGATCAAAACAGCAGGATTGCAGACTTGAATGTAATCACTGCAGAGGACGAGCAGGAGATCTGGGGTTGGAACAGTTCTTTGCCGACGAGGACTGACTGCTGCGTGCATACGCTCATTCAAGAACAGGTCAATGTCCAACCACATGCCCCAGCCGTCCACTCCTGGGATGGACAACTTACATATGCTGAGCTTGACCAAGCGGCGTCCACGCTTGCGGACCATCTTATTGCCACCGGAGTCCACCCCCGCAGCGTGGTTGCTTTGTGCTTTGAAAAGTCAAAATGGACACAGGTTGCACTGTTGGGAGTGCTCAAAGCTGGTGCTGCCTTTTTGCTCCTGGACCCACAACACCCCCAACTGCGGCTGAAGAACCTCGTTGAGAGTGTGCAGGCATCGACGATCGTTTGTTCTGCCGCCACCCAAACACTCGCAGCCGTCCTGACCGGGCACGTCATCGCACTCAACAGCACCTCGCTCTCGTCCATGCAAAGGACAGACACCTGGCGGCAGGTCCAGCATGATCCATCCGCACTGGCGTATCTCATCTCCACGTCCGGCTCAACCGGCAAGCCCAAGATTTCCGCAATCCAACACAGTGCCTACAGCTCCGGCGCTACGGGCCACATCCCGCAGATCAACATCTCCAGTCGGTCTCGCGTATTCCAGTTCGCGTCATACGCGTTCGACACGTGCATCGAAGATCTGCTGACGACCCTCATCGCTGGCGGCTGCATCTGCGTGCCCTCGGAAGCGGACCGCCTCAGCAACATGGCCGGTGCCATCAACTCCCTCAATGCCAACTGGGCGCACCTGACGCCCTCGGTCGCCAGTCTGCTCGACCCCGCCGCGATACCGGGTCTCGAGGTGCTGGCGCTGGGCGGCGAGGCATTGCCGCCGGCGCTGGTGGAGCGGTGGAGCGGCGCGCTGAAGCTCGTCAATGTGTACGGGCCCAGCGAGTGCTGCGTGACGTGCAGCGTGCGGCCGGACGTCGACACGGCGCTGCCGGCGAGCACGATTGGGAGACCTGTCGGGTGCGTGGCGTGGGTGACTGAGAGGGGGAACCACCGGCGCTTGGCCCCGGTGGGGACGGTGGGCGAGTTGTTGATCGAGGGCCCGATTCTAGCACGCGAGTACGTGGGTGAGACGGAGACTACGGCAGCGGCATTTATTGGTATGCCGGCGTGGATAACCAATTTTGAAGACACGCGGGGCAGAGAGAAGTCGAGGGTTTATGTGACTGGGGATTTGGTGCGCTACGATGATGAAGGAAGGCTGGTGTATGTGGGGAGAAAGGATACACAGGTCAAACTGCGAGGCCAGCGTATCGAGCTTGGTGAGGTGGAGCAACAGGTCAGCCGCGTCCTCGAAAGGGTTGCTACGGTGGACGTGGCCGTGGAGGTGGTGAATGTGGGAAGCAGTTCCGGTTTGACTGCCTTCATTGGCTTCCGCTTGGAGCAAGAGCACACGTGCAGCGTATATCCTGATCAAGGCTCGCTGGGCGACATGATGGACAGGCTCAGCTACGAGCTGCCTCTCGTCTTGCCGCAGTTCATGGTACCGAGTTACCTTATTCCGCTGACTCACCTGCCACTCACCTGGACCAAAAAGCTGGACCGCCGCATGCTGAGGAAGATCTTCTCGGAGATCCCTGAGGGGAAGCTGCGAGAGTACCAGCCTGGAACATCTGATGAGAACCGCCAGCCATCTACAGCTGCGGAGAGGATACTGCAAGAGGCATGGAGCCAGGTACTGAACAAACCCTGCGCCAATATCGGTGTTAATACTTCCTTCATTTCGCTCGGTGGCGATTCCATCACTGCCATGCAAGTCCTCGCGCATTGTCGCCAATCTGGCTTCCGAATCTCCCTGACAGATGTTCTGCTACTCGACACTATTTCCCAGCTTGGCAAGCGGCTGGAGCACGTCAACGAGCAAGAGGGTCATAAAGATACCAGGGTATCTCAGGAGCTGTTTGAACTCTCTCCTGTCCAGCAGAAACATTTCCGGCTCCATCCCGATGGCAACAACCTTTACCAACTGAGTTTCGTCCTCTCCACATGCACGCCGACAACACTTCCAGCGCTCAAGACAGCGCTGGTAGCACTCATTACTCATCACTCCGCCCTTCGCCATCGGTTCTGTAAGGCCACACCACGCAAGTGGATGCAATTTGTCTCCCCCGACGCCGACTCATCGTACCACATTTGCTCGTCCGACACGCGTGACACCGCCGCTCTCCTCCTGCCGCTCCAGCGGCTCATCTCCATCACAAAAGGCCCCCTCTTGGCGGCCGCCTTACATACCCCCGCCGCGCCCGATGATCAGCGGGTCCTCGCACTGACTTTCCATCACCTCGTCTTTGACCTCGTCTCCTGGCGCATTTTCGTCGCCGACCTCGAATCGCTGTTGCGCGGCGTCTCCCCCGACCGCGTCTTCTCAAACCTCTCCGCCTCTGTATCCTTCAAAACGTGGTGCGAAAGAGCAATAACACGCACGCACTCCGGCGAGCGTTCTGCAGTGACGTCAGGGCTGCCATTCGTCGTACGCGAGACACCGACACTCTTCTGGGGCGTCCCGCGCACGCAGCAGTACCGCGCTGCGCGCCCGGCGACGGAAAGCGTGGATGTGCGCGGTGTGCGGCTGGAAGGGCTAATACACGAAGCCAGTCCCGTCGACGTGCTGATCAGCGCGCTACTGCTGTCCTTTGGAGAGGTTTTCGGCGCAGGCCGCGCAAGTCCGGCGGTTTATGTGTCCTCCCACGGCCGTGCGTTTGGAGGCACGGAGCTTGACGTCACGAGGACGTTGGGATGGTTCACGACGTTCTACCCCGTGCAGATCGAGCTGGAGGGAATGGCTGGTGGAGTGAGCGAGACAGCAGCGAGAGTGCGTGATGTGAGACGGCGGGTGCTGGATGCGGGGAACCCATCTCCGGGGATGGAAACCCAGGGGCTCATGGAGGTGGCGTTGAACTATACGGGGATGCACCAGCGGATTGAGCGGGCTGATTCAATGTTCAAGGAGTTACCAGTGCCGGAAGGAGAGGTTGTGCCTGATGGGGGGGTGTTTCGCCGCTCTGCCATATTTGAGGTTGTGGTGCGAGCGAAAGATGACGATGTGCTGGAGGTGCACTTCAGCTACGATGTCGATTTGAAGCGGCAGAATGGAATCAAGGATTGGATACAGGGTTTCTTTGGGCAACTTCAAGCTTTGGTACCAAGGTAACGGGGTTTTGCTTTTGCTGTTGTGGTTCATCGGCTTCGTATTTTTAGAGTATAGTGGAGAGTAAATAGTTCTAAGCTAGTGATTTCTTCCTGTGATAGAGTTCGATGCCAATTCTATAAGAGTTGCGGCACAGAGAGTTCGTACGCATGTCAGCCCGGTTGATGAATGCTGGATTTCGCTCCTGCGGCCATGCACATAGAAGGCTAGGACGATCTCGTTGAGCTTCTTTGCATCAATGCTGCCTCTGTTCTAGCGTACGATAAAATTCATGAGGGTTGGCTTCTCAACTGCGGAATGTCCAAGAACCTGGAGGAGACTATTAGTAGGACTGTTCAACCACGAGCGAAATGAGCAAGCTTCAGGTGCCTTGAGCTGCTTTGATATTGTCTTCTTGTTCGCGTCATTCTTTAAGCCGTACCGAATCAGTTCGAACTTAAGAATCATGTGACTTTCCGGACCACTCGCTCAGCCTCGTAAAGTATATAGGACCCTCTTCCCCAGCCTCTACGGATAGCCAGCTACTGTACAATTCATCACTCTTCTTAAACTCCGTCAATTGACCATAATAAAGATTTAAGTGTGCCATCGTTCCACTTCAGATCTCAATTGACATAGTAGGCAGCGAACTGCTAAGCAGCAGTACTCTCTTTTATAATCATGCACTTCTCCAAATTTCAACATGCAGCCTTTGGGCTCTTTACCGCCGCAATTATGTCCACCGCCGAGGAAGGTTTGATTCCTACTGCCATCTATTACGGCGACTATACCTCTAACAATTCCACCATCCTTCTGCGAATCGGCAACGGCGGCGCCGGGCAGAGTGGCCTCGTCCAGGGCAAGTCCAATCCCAGATGCCTATACTGCCCACCCGCAAACTAACATCTCCCTAGCACTCGCCGACGCCTTCATCAACGATAGCGTCGCCAACAGCACCGACCCCTTCTCCATCGCCTGGATCACCAGTGATACGACCTACACCATCCAATACCTTAAAACCGGCCAAGTCGACGTTGGCATCACCTACTCGCCTCCCGCCGAAGCTATCACCATTAAACAAGGCACCGCTAAGTCCCCCGCCTACTACGCCTTCCGCGACCACTTCCTCATCGCCGGCCCGGCCTCGAACCCAGCCAACCTCCCCGCCGACTCTACACGCCGTAGTTACTCGATATAAATCGATTAAGATGAGACAAGATAACTACCATCTTTTGTTCTTGCACCGGTTTAAATGCTTTAATTAATATACAAGCAGTTCATCAGATATTCGATCGACCACTACGCCCGCGAGTTTCCTAGCACTATCCCAAAAGCGAAGATGACTGTCTAATACACGACCATGACCTATTTCGCATGCATTCTTTTACTCTCAATCATAGTTTTGCCCCTCCTTTAGTTTTTCGACATTACGCAGTGAATCTCGCCTCAATCGTAGGGGTAGCCACGGAGTTGACCGGCGTAGTGCCAGCAAGTGTTGACGATGCGGTGGGACACACCGATTCAGTCGTCGTCGCGGTCGTCGTATACGTCCAAGTCGAGTAGATAGTGGTGCTATGATCCGGAACGGGACCCCAGCTAACCTCGAACGTCTCTTCCTCATCCGCGCAACATTCGTTTGAAATCTCGCCGAAAGAGCAGCAGTACTTTCCGTTCGAACAGGGGATGACATTCCAACTGCCGCGTTGGTATGGCCCGTCCGGAACACCTGTTGAGCGCGTCAGTCGTTGGCCATGCTAAAGGCCGACAGATCACTTACTCTTGTACGCGCAATATTCAGCACCAGGACAGGCTTGCCCGTATCCCGAAAGATATGTGCATCCAGCGTACTGAAGGAATCCAAGAGAGCTGTTGGACGGTGTCAGGCACAAGCCGTTGTCCAGGCAAGTAGACTCCTGCGGGCAACACGAGAGGTGTGGGTTGTAGTATGGAAGGACATTGCAGACTTTCAAATTGCTGTCCGGGCTGGGAATATGTCCGGCTTCGTAATGGTATAAGGGTGGGTAGCAATTCGATGCTTTAGCAAGGATGGAGTAGCCCAAGAGACCAACTACCATGAGGCCGAGATCGAACATCGTTTTCAGAGAACTTCAGGGCGTGGTTACTAGCGTCGTTTGTTTCTCAGAAGTGAGTTGATTAGTGACGAGCGCTTGCGGATGGTTCGCGTTCTTAAATAGCTGGACAGTTCCATCTGGGCACGGCTGGACGGCTGGCCATGGCACCACGTACCCGCAACAATATTGAAAAGGTTGCTGAAGATGCTTGGCAATATGGAGTGAGTTTTCTCGGGCTAGTACCGCTTTAGGAAGGAGGTGGGTGCAAAAATAGCGTGGCAATCCCTGCCCGATCCTTCGAAGATGGAGAACGTCTGCTATTGGTCAATTGACCTCGTATTGCCCACGCGCTGCCTAAAATCCATCTGGCCTCGCCAGCGTCGTCCCATTGACGTAGCAGTGCCCCAGCAGAAGAATGCAGGAACGAACGGCCAATATGACCCATACAAGACAATTACAGCGTCATCCTCTCGCATCCCACCGCCAACGTTCCCTGTGAACCCACAACCTCGACATAGCATGCCAGCCGAACTTCCTCAACTGCCATCGATCTTCCAACCCATTCCCGGCATCTGTGACACCTTTCCCAAGACGACTGTGGGGCCCGTACCGAATTATTTGTTTCCTCAGAGTAGATGATCGCCAAGACTTCTGGCACACCACGAGCTGCCACGTCTGGCTCCAGGCCGACTCACCAATTCAGTCGAAACTCGCGGCGACGCCTCATTTGTGCCAACTTAAAGAATGGTTCCTCACACCACGCGGGTACCCTCCATCGCCCATAGTCTATTCACTCTCGATTCTGGCAGGCTTTTCCAGGCCGCCCTCTCTGTCCCTTGCGAGAAACCACATCATGAACACTGTGGATGCACAAATTACTCTGCAAAAGCTTCACATATTCCCTTCATTCACACGATGGTTTGTCCAGTGGTTCATGCTCAGCATGAACAAATGCCACAAGCATATTCGCACCGCGCGTCGCATAATCAACCCCGAGGTCGCAAAGAGATGTTAAGCACGACGGAATGCCTTGCTCTCGGGAGAGATATTGGAGAAGGCACGGGACTCGATTTCGTAACAGATGGATAATGCGGGTAATGGACCTTATGCCTTTATACGCCATCAGATCACCTTTGGTGTCGCGGCTATCCGCACCACTTCCGCCATTATTTCTGGTCTTCTGTTTGACCCGACTAAGAATCCTACAATCATGGGAGAGGCGTGCAAAGAGACATTTGATGTGCTGCAGGAGGATGGAGGCTTGGAAAAGACGAGCTTGTATAAAATGAAGCTGCTCATGTATGATTGGAAATTCGATGAGAACACAAGGAGGCCGGAGAGCTTGAAGGATCATCAGGATGTGCCGGATCGGGATGCGGTGATGTGGTGCAAGGCAAACAATGCAGAAGTGGAGCTGCGGTGGTCATCTCCGAGTCGTTAGTTTTTACACCCTTACAAGCTGCCGCTCACTGCTCCCATGCGTCAAAACATTCGTCGCCAACATAGCTAAATCGACATACAACGAGAATCTGGTATCAACAGATAAGCACATGGTACCGGCTGATTAGTTCATGCTTAGCCAAGGCTGGCGCAAGGTCACTAACATAACGACGATCAATGGGACCCTCCGCGACTGTAATCCATCCGAGACGGAGAACGATACCAACAACGTACTCGTCAACACCACCGACTACCGACCCGCCCATCTTTGCTTTAACAACCTTGAAATAGCCTGGTATCCGCCTTAGTCCAGATGGAGGAGGGATGTGGTGTGGTGCTAACAATGAGTGCACTGTTCGTCGACCTAATCAACAACATGTTGGTGTCAGATTGGAAGGATGTTCACAGCGGCACACACAAATTCGTTCCAATCATCACCAGGACAGGACCATATAATCTTAGTTGTACGGCGACTAATACGGCCAACGTAATGGACAAGAGGCTGGTCCCAAAAAGAATCCGAAGAAAGCAGTCAGAGCGAGCATGCGGAGGTGCTACAGCACGCCACAATATCCTTCTACTAAAAGTAAGCGTAGAGAAAAGACTTAGCTAAGCATCAAATACATGCTAGAAGCTCCCGAGAAGAATGAAAGTTTAATTTGTCAAGAAGGGACGAGTGCTTTAGAGTATGTCTAAATTCTGCATCATTGTAGAAAGTTCCGCACGCCGACGATACCATAACCTTGACTGATCCCGGAGCGCTTAAAGATTCCTCTTCTGAAATGACAGTTAATAACGGAATCTAGCTGGACGATTAATTCTACAGGGTTACCCTTACACGCGTCTTACCATCTAGAAACCCTTAGTCCAATAGTTTGGATGCGGCCGGAAGTGAGTAAATGAGCGCAAATTTGGCATTTTCCTCCGGTGCTGAGCAAAATAGCATTTCGACTGAGTACTGAGTTACTTTCCCCAGTGGAAGGTGGATTCGAGAGCAGGGTAATGCACTTGTTTGAGGCCTCTTGATATGCAAAAACCCACAAATTGCGGAAGACCAATCCTGCAGAGCTTGTAAGCGCGCTCACATAAATTCCGACTCTCGCGCTTGCGGTTTGAGTGCCAGCGTGCAACCTTCAGCTACTTCCAACAACACTTATGGTCATCAGCGAGATATAAGAGCAAGACGGAAATGATGCGAAAAGATCTACTTTCCCTTTTTGTAGGGACATGGTCACTGATCAACGGCACGGGGTCAGTCTTCTGCGCCTCACAAAATCACAGTTGTCACCAACACCACTACTCCAAATTCAACTTCTCAGACAACATCCCCTTCATCCTTTTCCACGATTTATGGTTTAAGCAAAGTAGTGCAATGGTGACTAAATAAGGCAAAGGGACCGAATCGGGGCAGAGTGATGCGCAATGGGCACTCATCGAGAAGCACTGGGTGGCCTACACGGGACGGTTCAGATTTGATGGATCCGTGCAGGTGCAGGACGTCAATGGTGATTCTGCATTGGAGGGACGGATAGTACATGGGCCGCTTGATGTGGCGACTATGCCGGCTCTAGAGGGAATGGAGTTGCGGCGGGACTTCACGTTGCTTCTGGGCAATGAAGGCAAAGCTACGTTACTGAACTTGAGGGGGGATGAGAGCAGGGGCAGTTCGGTGAATTGGTGGTGGGAGAGGGTGAAGTAGGACACGGTGAAGAATTTCTCGTCGTCAGAGCTGCGAAGGAAGTACGAGGCCTCTTGTAGTTCCATAACTTGGGTGCATTCGACGCTATGGAGCGCATGTAGGACGCTTTCAAGCCCGTCAAAAATGCTGAGAGATTGCCAGCGATAGTGCGACAGAGTCGGTCTTTTTCCCTGAGCTATCTTGAAAAGAGAACACATGCCGTTCAAAGCTTTGCCTAGTATTTCTTCTTCCACGATAAAGGCTTATCATGAAACTTCTCAAGCGGGTTTTCACTATCATGAGGCTTATGTTCACCCCCACTGCCATTTTTCTGTATCATTTTTCTTCTCCCGAGGAAGCGTGCATCTGTTTTCTTTTTTGCCACAATATGATAAACCAGCCAGCTCCGCCAATGCCGTGTCTTTTCTTTCAGCTGTGTATCGCTACTGCATCCGATCCTCCGGTAAGATGACTGAACTTGTAGGTCGAATTCGCGAGAAAGCAATCCACGCTACCATGGCAAGAAACGAGAAGACCATGATCGCATACTGAAACACACCAATACCAAGGCGGTGCACTAGTGCACCGATACCGAATGGTAACAAAGCACCACCGGTCTGTCCAACAGATGCAACCAATGAAACCGCTGGGATATGGTCCTCTTTCGGAAGCAGTCGAGTCAAAAGAACGACACCCGAAGGAAACAACGGACCCATGAAAAACCCAAGTAGGGTGAGGCATACGAGAGACGCGGCCTGATATTTCAGGGCGACGAACAAAATCTCGAGTGATACAATGCAGAGGAAATATGTGAAAGTCGCCTGACTTACGCCCATTCTGTCCGTCAATGCTCCCAATGCAAGCCTTCCAACGGCCATACCAGCCCAGAATCCAGAAGAAGCGAGGCTGGCCACTGAAGGCGTTGAATGCCGAGCCCTTGTCATGAAAGAGACAACCCATCCTGAAATTGCTGTTTCGGTACCGACGTACGCCAGGAAGTAAGCCGCAGATATCCAAGTCGCAAGATGCATGAGGATGCTTTTGAAATTGGAAACATTTTCCAGTGTTCCAACGCGCTCGTCGAAGCGGTAAGCCGATGCATCATCATATCTGAAAGCACACAGTAGGACCACAAGCTCGATTGCGGATGATGCAGCCTATTCCAGAAAACCATTAGCTAGACTACCCACGAGCAACGGCATAGTGGATGAGAAAGGTTTTGACATTCTCAAGGACAGCTGTAGAAGCAAGCAAGCAAGCAACGCGCAGACATGTTCATCAATGGAGGCAATCATCCTCACATGCGGAAGGGCCAAGGTCTCCGCGAAAGCACCGGAAACTCACCAGCACAAAGTACCATGCATTCCACTGCCTGCTCTTATCAGAGATCATTGTACTGGCGAGGAATGGTCCAATGGCTGCGCCAATCGAAAACGATCCATGAAGCAAGCCGGAAACGGTATTCGCGCTGCTCATGCTGGCCGCCCACGCACACCATGATCCATCCAAGAGTCCTGTTCCGGCGGCTACAATGGCGAAAGCCACCAAGACTACGGGAAAGGGAGGACGAACAGCAATTGTCAAAGTAGAAAGCAGGTGGAAAATCGGGCCGAGTATTGCAACCCCTCTCTGGCCAAACCGGGAGTGGATGAAGTGATTTGATTGTGCTGCAATGATGTAGCCGATAGGTCCGACCAGAAAGATAAACGAGACATGCAGATCCGAAATATCGTAATGATGAGAGATGTGTGGTAGTATTACGCCAATCGACGAGGTCAGGAGACCGACAACGACGAATGAGTACATGGCGGCAACGATTTTGAACGCAAGGCCAGTTTGCACCTTGTCCGCCGGCGGGGAATGCGCTTGATGCGGGGCATTTTGTGCAGAGGCGGGAGATGGCGGCTGACTGAGGAGAGGCGATATTTCGGTCGAGAGTTGCGACGACATGCTGTGGCTCGGAAACGATACGCCAGAAGCCGGTTCGCGAGTGCGGGACAGAAGGTTGTGTGGAAAGCGTCCAGCGAACGTTACATGCTTGCGATCGGGCGTGTTCAAGGCAGGGGGCTCTCGGGCCGACATTCAGCTTGTCGTCTTGCCCCAGTCTAGACAAGATGACCGCCAGTGCAATATTGCTATTTGGAAGTCTCTAATAATCGTGAAAATTCATGTGTGATATACACAGTAGCCGATCTGAGTCTCCGGAAGCAGTAACGTGTTCGGGGAAAGAAGAGGTGGAAATTCCAGATCGCAATGACGGAACACAGCCGACAACTCCAATACTATCGGCATCTTTTAAGAACTGCCATCTGGATTACCAGCCCTGGCCCAAACGAGCATGCTGCTACATCTTTTCGCCCCTGCCCCATTTTCCGCAATCTGTCGAGGACGATGAGCACCGTCGGGCTTGAAGAGTTGCCATAGGTCTTGTAAATGTCCAAGGACGCGCGGAGATGCCCCTCGGTGATGCCCAATTCTGTCCGAGCTGCGTGAAGAATCGCCTTGCCCCCAGGGTGCAGCGCCCAGTCGAAATTGTCGGGTTGCCACTCTGCCACACCTTGCTTCTGCGGATATTCCGGCTTCAGCTTTTCGAACAAGGGCGTGATGGCTTGCGGCGTCAACCTCGGCACGTGATTGCTGAGAATAGTCCTGAACCCTGCATGCTTCTCTCTCAAGCATGTTCTTTCTCACCCAGCGGGTCCGTCAGAAACCCCATCTCGCCGGACGTCCCGGGCAGCGTCTCGCAGCGCCAGTCCTGCAACTCGAACACGGCCCTCTCCGCCGCCCCTACCGCGAGCTCGTTGCACAGGACCAAGGCCGCCGCCCCGCCCGAGAACAGCACCGGCGCGACATTGCTCAGCTCGGTAGCCACCGCCACCTCGCCGAGCGAACAGCGCCCATTCGCGGTGCACGCCTCGACCGCGAACACAAGCACGCGCGCCGCCCGCCGCGTGGGCTGCCACCCGCAACGCCGTCAGCCCGCCCGCACATCCCACCTCGTGCAGCAGCGCGCGCTCCGCACCCGGCGCCAGCCCTATCGCCTGCGCCACCAGCGCGTCGTAGCCCGGATTCCCCGCGTTGGTGCAGGTGACGGCGACCGAGTGCGTGATCTCGGCGGGTGCCACGCCAAGCTCGTGCAGGGCAGCGGTGCAGGCTTGTGCGGCGAGGTCGACGGCATCGCGGCGGAGGAGGGCGTCGAGGTCTGCAGTAGAGGGCGGCGGGCTGCGGAGGAGGAAGGGCGAGTCGGAGGGAAGAATGCTGGGACGCGAGGAGATGCTAGAAGTGCGGTTGATGGCGAAGAGTTTGCGGAAACTGGAGGTGCCGGTGTTGCTGTGCCTTAGCTGGGTTCTACTTCTGGGCGTGTTGGGAACTTACGCCGGCGTGTCCACGTCGTAGCACTGCTTGGCAAATGACTCAAGTGATTCCGGGCTGAGATGGAAGGAGGGGTATTTCCCTGCAAGCCCGGTGATGTAGAGACCCGGCGGAGTGGATGGCTGTGATCCAAGAGAGCCCATGTTGCAGCCTCGAGGAGCTGTGCTGCTATGTTGCTCAGCAATCCTGTTGCCTTGATGCAGTCGCATTTCTGTGCCAGTGAAATCCGATAATTCAACTCTGGTCAGCCTCGTTCCAATGCTCCGCTCGGCTACACCATATTCGTCGACTATCGTGTCGTGGTGGCGTACGTTCTCAGCTGGCCGCAAAGACTTTCGAGGACATTGTATGACTACTACTTGGCTCCACCCGCATAATTATCTCCACAATCAGTTCTACCCTTTACGCAATAGGGCCAAGAGCCTCCGTGCTGGGGCTGTGACGCTGCTCTCGCCATGGCAACGTCGACAGTGATTTTGGAACTAAGCGTCTGGTAAGACGCACCGCTAGCCATTCTTCATTTTACCTAGCGTAACTGCGTAGAAGTACCCAATCGCAGACACTTTACGACACGTCCCGTGTTCCGGACTGCATCAAATCTTACAGACCTGTAACGCGTATAATATCATTCAAGACGTCTTGCAAAGAAACCGAAATCTTCATCAATTAGGTACATGCAACACTACGAGGGCTACGAAATAAAAAGAATGTCCTTGCCAAAAGTGCTCAACTCGCCGACTAACCTTTGTGTATGAGCGCGGTTCGTCGTTGCACTCAGCACATATTGGGAACCCGGCCTTTCTCCTGCCCCGACTACTATAGTGGAGCCTTACACCTAGCATCTTCTGCACTGAAGGGAGGAAAGACAATCGAATCATGGAGTAATTCCGCCGATCCACCAGGTGTGAGTATCGCACTGCAATGCAGAGAGTCAATCATGCATTCTGCCGGTATGACGCAGCGTCGAAGATGGAATAAGATGCGCATTCGGTCTTCCAGAAGCCATCCAAGCCCGTGAGGCACTCAAAGACAACATGCCAGACTGCAGCAAATGTCGCGTCGGTCTGAGTGGTAACCCCTGCAAATGTGGCAACAGTCCAAGATCGTCGTTCTGGGGAGTACGCAATATTCGATAGGCCGTCTCCTGGAGCAACCAAAGGTAAGATAATGGGTTGTTGGTCTGCATACTCTGGCAGGTTCGGCAACGTAGTAGTCGTGTCTCGTAATAGTTTCTCGAGTAAATTCGCGTTCGAAGCAGACTGGACGCCCCCGGGGTCTCCGGATGAAGTGTTCTTCATCATACCATGAGCAAGGCATTTTGGCTGGATGATCGTTTGGTAGTGATCGGAGGTGGTGACTTTCGTAGTATTAGAGTCCGCTTCTGTGGGAAGAAAGAAGGGTGGAAGCAAAGGAGGTCCAATGTTGATTGCGGGGTGACTGCCTCGTGCTAAATCATACTTGGACCACATGCGATGCGCTTTAATAGTGTACGATGCGGTAGGCGACCCTCACCGCATAAGCATCTCGTACCAAGGGCTGAGCAAAAGCACAAGCCACATGTAACCACGAATACGAATCAAAATGAATTTAGGGCACACTTGCAGCATCTGGATGAAAGCCACTATTCTAAGCCACGAAAAAATGGAGCTCAGCTCTAGGCAGAAGAAATGGGCGGTCAGTTGACAGAGCCAGCGGCACGCCGAAGTGGACATGCAGAGCGCACACCCGAAGGCTGAGCTCGCATGAAGGTAGAAACGAGATCATGTCACTGGCTTACCCACATGAAAGACTCAAAAAGCTGCAAGTTCGAAGTGCCGTTCGTCAGCGTATGCGAACATGTCACTTCATTGCTTCTTTGCAGATTGTGGAGGAACCGCTGCGTAATCCTCTTCCACACCCTCTCACCATCGAAGCCATCTTCCAGACAACAATATCGCAGACCACGCAAATCTACAGGTAAAACACGCGTGAGAAACCTACTGGGCTTCATAGATGGCCTGAATGAACCGAACCAAATGAATTTGGCGGCGATACGTGGTCTTGGCGCAAGCATCACTGATTAATTTGTTCGTAGATACTCCTCTGGCAAGGATACGGGATACTGAGGTGAAGATTCCTATGGGCTGAGATTAAGGATGCGCCACCGCCTTGACAATTTATGGACGGCTTTCTTCCTACGAAGAGCGTATCTCCTCTCATCCGATCGCCAAGCCCGAATCCCTGCTACGACGGTCTGAAATCCTCTTTACCTCGTCCACCAGGCTGTGCCCCTCCACTTTTCCTGTTCTGGAGTAGCGACTTAGAGGCGTCCATACAAATGCTAGTGGGTGTAATGCGAAGCTTGCAAAGCAAGATAATGATCTCGAGTAAGTCGCTGAGCCCAGATGTATTAACAAAAGCCTCAACAATCACGGAGCGTATGCGACTGCTGTCATTTCCCTATTTTGTAGAGCATCATGCCTGATTTTCACTTTAGATGCACCTTGCTTTCCTCATTGTTGGCACAGAAGTACATGCTACAGTTTCATTTTCATGCCGTAATTCAGGTTCATGGGGTCTCACTCCTTCCCTGCACAGCTGGCGTTGCTGACATTTCTTCTGAGAATACAAGAGCTATCCAATGGTCACGTTCCCTACGACGTAATGCTAGCATCGGCCCCAATAACCCGACACGCGCCATCGGGCTGTCATCTTATTTATAGAAGAACCTGGGCTTGTGCTTCCGGAAGAAGCAGCCTTCCCTGCAGAAAGCCATCCATCTCCTGGGCTCCTCCTCCCCCTTCGCATTGCCTTGCTACCACCCACTATCTCCATTCCCTTTTCCTCGTACCTGAATCTATATACTTTTCCTGATAGCCTCACCCACCAGCTCCATGATATCCCTAGCGCGCAATCCGAGGAGCTCATTCCACTGCGTTGCTGCACCCGAAAAGTCCGACCCATACACCGGATCGAAGATTGCAGCCATAGCAAACGCATAAATTGCCTCTCGAGATTTATCACCCGCTTCCTGTCTTTCCTTTCCCATGCGTGCTGACTCTCCCGTATTAATCCTCTCTCTCACATTCCACTTCTTCTCCGTCTCCGTCTCCAGCGCTTGTAACAGCTCATTCTGTGAGGTCATGGCAGAGGCGATGAACACACTCTGGTTCTTCGTTTCTTTCGGATGCAGCAAAACGCCTGCAACAGCTTTGCCAACATCACGCAGAGTTGTGGTACAGAAGGTCGCATCACCGCTGTCGTAGAGCGTGGCTGAGGCTGCCGCAAGATCGAATCCGAGAAAGCCAGTGCGAAGACCCTGTCTGTTTCAGCAAATTTTCTGAAGGTGCACCGTGTGGGCAGTTTGTGGGTTTGTTCGTGCTTGCTGTTACTCACCCAATCCAAGAAGGGACCATTCGTGACGGATGTCCATGAGAATCCCGGGTTCTTACCCGCCAGATCAATCAGATGTCGACGGACTTCACAGCGCTGGCGATTTTCGGGGTACAAGTCGGCGCAGGCAGAGTTGTCGAGATTAAGCACGAAATCGCTGGGTATGAAGCGCCTCACGCCGGCTGCGGCTGCTGCAGAAGCGGTGGCAGTCCAGGCGGGAACGTCTGGTTGGGCACGCACGTCGATCACTGCATGCTGGCCGCGGAAAGCGTGGAGTAGTGACTGCTCAGTGAAGTCGCTGCGGTGGATCCTTACGCCGGACGGGAAGGTTGAGGTAGAAGTTGGCCGGCTGATTACGGTGACGTTGAAGAGGCCAGTTTGGAGAAGGGCGGATATTATATGAGGACCAAGGTCTCCAGCGCCCTATAGAAATTAAATGAGTTTCACGGATCTCATTGACGGCGAATCTCTGCAGGTTTGATGTTATACGCACGCCAAGAATTGCGACATCAACTATTGCGTCAACCATGTTTAGGTGTATAAAATAAGAGCTTTGAAAATCGTTTGAGGTGAAAGTTCCTTCGTTCCATTTTCTATGCTTCTTATAGTCGACGAGGAGTTATTGGTACGGAGAACGCCAAGCCGCGGTGAGGCAATTGAAGCCAAGGTGTGCCTGATCATTCTTCTCTGTGATTGGTCGTTTCATAGTAGACGATCGGGTAGGACAACATCCGAACACTCATGCTTGTCAATAGAGTGTAATGATCTACCAATGCGAAATACCATTATAAATTCCGGACGAAGCGTCGGACGAAGTCCTCGCATATGATCGTATTCGGAAGACATCTCACGCCACGTTGAATCATTGATGCAGGATAATAAACAGAGCGATGTTTAATGGCATTGGATGAGAAGCAGCAAGTGGGCGCACAGAAAAGATACACCGTCAGAGCTATTATGGCACGATTCGTAAATCTACGAACAGAGATACTCGAATTCGGTTCGCGCTTGCTGTTTACTTCTTCAGAACATCTCCTACGTCCTCTTCTCGTACATCTTCAGGGTCTTCGACCTCAACACCATCAAACACCTGGCTCTCCTGTCGTTTTTGCCGGCTATGTAAGAATGCAATGCCGAGTACGAGAATAACTTGCACAATGTTGTTTGCCATGACCCAGTACCAACCGAACTGAAAGGCTTGTTAGTTGAGGAACATATCTTTTGATTGACGAGATCCTTACCTTGAACCTCGGAGCTTTTGGAGTAGGGAATGTTACGATGTTCAAACCCGCCAGTAGGGCTTGACCGAAAGCATTCATACTTGAGACCACTACCGTCCGCTCCTCGGCCGAATGGATAGTCTGAAAATTTGGCGTTAGCAAAGCGACGTCCCGAGAATTCATCAGCTCAGATACTTACTGCTTCTGATGCCCAACTCATGAACAGCGGATTCAGAGCGCCTCCCAAGCCTGCAACGTAGAAGGCAAACAGTTTCAACCCAACCGGGATATACCACACAGCCATGCAGATACTGCCAACGACCATTGGTAAGCAGATACTGAGACTCGGCAGCCAACGATTTCTTCTAACGTCCGCCCAGTAGCAGAACCCCAGTGCGGCAACAATTGACACGGCACTCTGTCCTGTCGGTATGTTGTTGATCTGGCTCGGCGAGTACACATCCGAGTGTGCCTTGAGGTACAATGAAAACGGTTGACCGTTGGTAATCATCGCCTGGTTGAAGACGATGTATAGCAATACGAAAGCATACCAATGCCAGGACTTGAAGACCGCAGCAACGACTGAACTGGTAAGTCTGATCTTGGGCGCTTCATTGCCGTCGGATGAGAGCCTTCGACGCGCCATAGCAATTTCAGAAGCACTCAGCCAGCGGCTGGGTTTCGGGGAATCGGGGCGAGCGGGAAAGACAATGGCACCGAAGATTGCAATGGGGATGGTGAGGCAGCCGCAGCTGTGGGAAATGTCAGAAAAGGTTGCAAGAAAAACTCATGACGACAGAGATACACTCACACGATAAACAGCCACCGCCAACCTGCGAGGCCGTGCACACCGTTGAGGTTGGTGTAGCAGGCAGACTGGAAGTAGCCCGCGAACATGGTTCCCAAAGGACCGGCAATGTAGAAGAGAGATAGTCGCCGGGATATCTCCGACCTTTTGTACCAGCATCCGATGCAGTAGATGACTCCCGGGTAAGCCACTGTTTCAAATACGCCGCTGAAGAAGCGGATCACGTAAACGTGGTCCACGGTGTCCACAAACGCGGTCGCGAGCGTCAGGCAGCCCCAGATAACTTCGCAGAAAGGGATCATGATGTTCGGCCTGTTCACTGTAAGAAATTTGCCGATGCTGAACTTTGAATAGATTACTCACGAGATGCGGGTGAGGAGTAGATTGGCAGGAATCATCATGGCACAATAACCGGCCTGGAAGACGCCGGTCGTGTATTGGAGGTCATTGCCTTCCATGCCGACATCTTCCTTCATTCCCGTCACGTAAGCATTTTGAAATGCTTGGAGATCGAGGAACTGTTGGAGTAGTTAGTAGACGGATGGTGTTGACCGTGACAAGGAGGCAGTGGTACTTTTGTGAAAAAGGTAAGGCATCCGAAAGTCAGGATCATGAAGTCCTGCTTCAGGAGCAACCTTCTCTCCTCCTTGATTTCGTTCGGATCATACCATGACCATTTGTGGTACCACCGCTGTGGGGAGGAGGACATGTTCGCACGAGAATCAGACAATGAGGGAATTTGATTGCGAAATCGGAGTGCACGATGGTGATGTGAGGATGCGTTTGAGTATTTCACTAAGTTTGGCTATCTTTGAATCGGCAGAGTACCAATCACCGTGATTGCGTATCGTTATCACTGGAGGTCTGGCTCGTCGGGAGCTCCACCTTGGCAACGCCCCACCACTTCCACCCCGCTCGCGGGAGCTCCGCCCTGCATGCACGATGGTCACCACTGCATTCTCCGGTGTGGGGAAGAAGACCGACGAAACCATCTGAGCCTCAATCCATTCATTCCTCCACATTGTGGTAGCCGTGGTGGAATATTAATACCTTCGCTCCGTTGCTCTACAGATTCCAGAAAGCACGACCGCAAGTCATCGGGAACAAAGTCTTATTTCTCGGTCTATTCTATCATCCATCATGTCCTCCACTACTACTCGTCCTGCTATTCCCAAGTTCGTTCCAGCCGAGCCGACTAAAGAAAAGTGTGAGTCGATAGCCCTTTGCTTATCTTTCACCGCGCTGATAAACCTCCAAGTGGACTGGATCGAGCTTGTCAACGTGGACTTTGCCAAGTATGACAACCCAGACACGAGGAAGGAGCTGGCTCAGGATCTGTTGAAGGCAGTCACAGAGCATGGTTTCCTCACCATATCCAACCATGGGATCTCAGAGGAGCTGTACGAGTCTCAAATGAGCCTTGCCCATGCGGTGATGACGCTGTCTCCTGATGAGAAGCTTCCGTATGAAGCTACTCCTGAGGAGGATGCAAGTGGTCTCTACGTCGGCTTCAAGCCTTCCGGTGAGCGAGGTATCAAGGGAGGCTTCCACAAAACCGTATGTTCCCAAAGGCCTATGATGGACTATGGTGTCACTGAACATTGCACAGCTGGACCATTACAACATCCTCGTCCATGACCCCGACAACCACAGACATCCAGAGATCTTGGAGCCTCATATGGATGAAGTGAACCAAACAATGCACATCATCCGTGATAACGTGCTGAAGAAGCTGCTCGTTCTTGTGGCCATGATTCTCGAGGTGCCTGAGGAGGTTGTGCTCCGCACTCACGCATTTGGCAAGGAAAGCACCGAATACCTCCGCTACGTATGTTTCTGACTATCCCCACTTTCACAGCCTCTAACAAAGTCAACAGATGATATACAATCCGCGAACGGATGAGGACAATCAGCGCTATCGCGACCTTTACCTCGCTGGGCACACCGACTGGGGCACCTTCACCTTCCTCTTCTCGCAGCCAATCTCGGCGCTGCAGATCCTCGACAACCACGGTCAGTGGAAGTGGGTGCAATACCTGCCCAATGCATTGGTGGTCAACGTCGGAGAGGCGCTCGAGCTTCTGACGGGTGGATTTTTCAAGGCGACAATCCATCGGGTTGTCAAGCCACCGGTGGACCAGGTCACGAAGAAGCGTGTCGGCGTCATCTACTTTTCACGTCCCGTCAATGAGGTGCCGCTGCAGCCGCTCGACTCGCCACTGTTGAGGAGGGTGGGCAGGGATAAGCCGCTCGACCCGGTTGTTTACACCATGCCGGAATACCTGAACGCGAGAAAGCATGGGTACAAGAGATTGGACTTTGACAACGACAGGCCCAGGGAGCAGGGTGTGCACGAGGATCCGTTCCACGGAGAATACAATGATCCTCAGGGCTTCAGGGCTTTGGGCAAGGAGCCTATCCAGCCGCAGAGTGTGGCAGTTTGAGTAATAGTCCTGTAATGAATCGCGCGAGAATGGCGTATTGCTTCCCATCGAACTCCAATTTGACCGTCACCGTGAACGTTATCGTCTGTCTAAGGAGTATCCACGGCGAAGATGTGCGCAACAAAACTGTACTGATTTGTCGACACTTGATAACTTTTTCTGCGCCATGATGCCGAATTTTGCTGTCGTCTTTGATGAACAACAATCCTCTACGATCAAAATGGGCAACACCATTTCCATTTGGACAAGAGCAAGCATAACAATCCCAGCCAAATTTCCCCAACACTCTCAAGACAACCGATGCATGCGTTGTCTTACCCCGCAACGAACGGCCAGCTGATGAGACGCATTGACTGTCTGATCGGCAACGCAGGCAAACGAGGTGGACGCCCGGCGGAGCTCCACCTCGACGCACGTCCACAGCGTCCACCCCCGCAATTCTGACGATCCACTTGGCCAGGAACATCAAGTCCACCTCTCCGAACACCCCAACCGGCTCGATAGTATTATACCGAGCACTGCATCCACAGGCCCAGTAACAAAATGGCATGGCAAGTGCCCTTGACAGCCGCCATGAAACAACACTCTTCGCAAAGCCAGCGCACCTCACCAACCCGGCGAAACACCTGACACCCAGCAGACGATTTTCATCAACCATCATGTCTTTCGGCAAGCTGTACACCTACCCAAAGGCGCCGCGGGCAACCATGTGCCTGTACGTCGCAGCGCTCAATGAGCTCGATGTCGAAATCGTGGAAGCCTGGCCGATCAAGGTGAACCCGTCCAAAGGCGGCGTGGGTGACGCGTACCTTTCCAAGTTTCCCACGGGCAAGGTGCCGGCGCTAGAGCGGCCAGACGGCTTCATTTTGTACGAGTGCATCGCTGTTACCTACTACTGTGCGTCTCAACTCTCCGAGGCGAAATTGCATCTAATCCCTTGTTGCATTGACGCTGACTTGACATTGTGTGACCAGTGGCCAAGCAAAATCCATCCACAAAGCTGCTCGGCTCAACCCTCGAAGACGAAGCCACAATCCTGCGCTGGTCGTCCTTCGCCAATAGCGAGCTGCTGCCGCCGATCATGGCGTGGATCAACCCAGTCATCGGCAAGGCACCGTCAAGCTCGGAGATCCTAGCGGCCGCAGAGAAAGGATGTGAGCCAATGCTTGACGTCGTGGCAAGAGAGCTCAAGGGTGGGAAGAAGTTCCTGGTTGGGGAGAATCTGACGATGGCGGATCTTTTTGTCGTGGCGGCATTGGCCCGAGGTTATCAGTTTGTAAGTTTTACTTATCGCTACGCTTTGGTGATGGGGACTGACAGGGCACAGGTGTTCGCGAAGCAGTGGACGCAGACGCATCCAGAGATCCACGAATACTACTGGAGGATCAAGTCTGATCCGATCTGGGTAAAGGTGGATGGACAGCCTTATGTATTGGAGAACGCGGGAGACAAAGCGCCAGCATGAACGCTGCAGTAAAGAACAACGAGCTTGATCTCCCATGTAATTTAGATAGAACTTCAACGAAGAAATGTTCCTGACGCCTACACGAATTTCAAATCTGCATGCATTGCCCGTTAAAATCCACCCTCGCAATCCCTGAGTACTGACACGTACTCGGCCGCTTCAACCACCGCCTCTTCCACGATCGCGGCCTCCCATTTTCCAATCGGCCACACACTCCGCCGCAGTAATTGTTCTTGCACCCATCTTAAATACTCCACCTCCGACTCCAGCACGGCCGCTCCACCACCTGCGCCACCATAC
Organism: Botryosphaeria dothidea; assembly: GCA_011503125.2. Classification (NCBI taxonomy): domain Eukaryota; kingdom Fungi; phylum Ascomycota; class Dothideomycetes; order Botryosphaeriales; family Botryosphaeriaceae; genus Botryosphaeria; species Botryosphaeria dothidea. The sequence goes on along the minus strand of WWBZ02000051.1, from coordinate 3,821,239 downwards.
CCGGGGTCCCCTACATCCTCCTTGTTGATTGCAGCCATGATGCTCTGTAACACGAAGCGTGACGGATTGTACTTTGCGAACCGCTTCGACTCCTCGCAACTTCCTCTCCTCTCCTGAGACGTGGTAGTCCCGGCCTCGGCCATAGTCAAGCGCACGATGCGCCAGCCCACGAGACAGATCTTGAACGCCAGCAGCGTCTGGAATGGATTCTCATACTCCACACCACCGCTGCCGGCGACATCTCCCGCACCGCTCCCATCCCCATGGCCGGACCTTCCATCCGGACCCTTTCCAATCCTTTCAAGCGCATGCTCAAGGTCGCTCAAGATGCGGAAGACGTCTCTATCCTCGTAAAGGTCACGGTTTCTCTTCCTTCTTGGGCGGGCCAGGTGGCCCGCGGTGGCGATTGCGGCAGGGAGGTTTGTTTCTACTACACCAGTGACGAGGAGGGAGTCTGGGTGTGAGATGGTGATGGAAGTGTAGCGCCAAGTCAGCCAGAACGAGTGCCACAGCGGTGCAAACTGCCCATCCTCGTTGGTCTTGTCGGGGTGCGCGAAGGAGGCAGAGGGTGGCGGAGAGGGTCGGGGAATCAACTCCGCGATGTTGCGCAGCGCTTGGGAGATCTGGCCGTGCTGCGCCTCGGTCAGGATGGACAGGCTCCTCTGGGTATGCTTCGGGCGTTCGAGCAGACACGTCGCGTGCGTAAGCTCACGAGCCATCATCTGCAGCTGTGTTACGAGGACGAGAGCTGCAAAAGGAGAGTACCACAGGAGGCGGAGAGTGGGCGGGTCCCGCTCCACGGCGCGTCGGTCAAGGAGATCCTGTGTGCTGCCGTAGAGGGATCCCTGGGACGGCGTGGCCTCGTCAGTGCCGAAGTGGTCGTCACGCTCGTTGAAAGAGCGGAAATGTTGTTTTTGGATTCTATCCCATGCCTCGGCGGTGGGCGCTGACCATATATCGTCGGCGCAGGGAAGCTTGTATTTTAACTCTAGGGCGGAAATCTGTGGCCGTAGATTGCAAGCGATCGAAAGCTGCGAGTCTAGTAGGTAAATAGAGTATATGCACCTGCGTCCATCAGAATATGGAACCAGTACAAAGAGCCTCGCGCCATACCTCTTACGTGCCTCCTCCTCTCTAAAATCTAGCCATCGCCTCTGCAGCGTTGCTGGATTATCCTCCACGGTCACTGGTATGAGCTCCGGTGAGTTTGGTGTCTCAAGCCGAGACGCGTGACCATCGTGGGTCATCTGCAGTTCCCTGATGGCACTGACAAGAATATTGTGTATATTCTGAGCTTTTGATAAAAGAGAATCATCGCATACATAGATTCCACAGACCTCGAGCAATATGTAAGCCTGCAGAACCCATGTTTCTTGGAACCTGCTCCGATCTTCTCTCGTCTAACGTTATTTTAGACTTTGGGCTCAGAAAACACGGTGGAAATACGATATCTTACGTAGTCTTCCAAGGCCTTGTAGCCTTCTTCGAACAGCTTCCTACTGGTAGAGAATCTTGAGTCTGCGGAGGCGTACAATGATCCTATAGAGGTTACAGCCGCGATCAGCGGCTTTGGCTCCTTGGCCAAATCAAAGGTCGGCTCGTGAAGAGTAGGCATTGTCGGGTGAAATCTCCGGAAGAATTCTTCGCATTGTAGAGACTCGCTGCGAATGAATTAGTTATGATGCGCTACTGGAGACGAGGACTGTCTCACGGTGACGGCCGTTTCTCCGGTAGGCTTGATAAGCTGAAAAAGATATCCTGGTAGTCATACGAACCCCGTGTTAAAGATGTGCCATGGCGCCAAACTTCGAAGATGGACTAACCGCGTCATCGTTGGCGTGGTCCTGTACAGATGGCAAGCAGAATTCATCCTCAATCGACTGCCAGGGCACCGCGGGCAGAATTATTTCAATGGAAGGGTGGCAATTTCTGATGTGCCGCTTCCTGAGGTCGCTAGAGCATTGCGTTCAGCAGGTGATCTCCGGGTGGTTGTCGCATGTAACATACCTTCTGGAGAATTTGGCGTCGCATTGCGGGCAAGGATACGACCTTGACACGGCGCTTGGATGGTCTGAATGTCTTGTCAGAAACTAGACATCAGATTTGGCAGAGATTCATATGGACAGACGGGTTTGAACATGGCGCTTCAAGTTCTCCTGTTATTCAGTCTGACCATTAGCACCAGCAGGTCAAGTTTGGGGGCTGTGAGGGTGCGATACCTGACGGGTGAATGGTCGCTCGCAGACGGAACATTTAAAAGGGCGCACGAGAGACTTGGACATGCCGAGAGCGTATTGAAAAGAAGGTTGTTTGGAGAGAAGAGCCAGACGCTCCGAATTGGTCGTTCCCTGTTGTGCGTAATCATTGCGGGGAACCCCCGAATCTACACCTACCCGCAGCTTATCAGCCGATCTGCAGCCCCCACCTCTCGGGCCCTGCAACCGAGATAAGTAACCACTATCTGCAAAACTTGCAGCTTTTGACAAGATCAACTTCCGTTTCCGTAGCACCGGCTCTTATTTCAGACGTAACCTTTATTATTCAAAGCGTCCATTTTCTATAGTGCCAATTGCACTACTGGAGACATGGCTCCGGGTAATAGAAAAGGCTCAGTACTTAGGAGGCTCCGGACTCCATATTGGGTTAGGATTAGAATTTGCGGGGCCGTATAAGAAGACCGTTTCCAGCTACTGATTTCAAATTGCTCCAAGGCAACCACCCATGAATCCGACACCAAGCGCCATTGCTCCCATCTCATGTCTCGGTCCTCCACATTGCGCCAGGCAACCCATTGCCGAGATCATCGCTTGTGGCCACACAGTGCAGCCCGCATAGCTCAGTCATCCGCCCGTGGCTCCGGCAATTCGACGCCTCTAGCGACAACTCTGTTTCTGCAATAAGCAGATCCGTTCAGTGCACACCCAAATGAAGCGTCCTATAGCCTCTCTAAGCGCCTACCCGCAGACTTCCGCCAAGTAGTCTACTGCGGAGATGCGAGCAGGCGGGTTGCGTGCTAGACCGACTATTTGCGTAGCAGTGTATGCTACAACGTGGCATGCGGCTGAAACGACCGAAGGGGTAAGAATAACATGATTGCAGACCCGGGGGTGGCGGATTTGAAGAGGGTGATGAATGATAAAACAAACAGTTTAAAGTGTGTGCAGTACGCTTAAAATATAGGGGATATTTTTTTTTTTTTGATAGGACTGTTATGTGTGGAGACGTAAGGGCTATCTTTTAACAACATTCTGTTTTGAGATATTTTGTATATTTTTGGTGAACAAGAAAATATCATGCGAGAACAAACGTGCCAAACGCTGGACTCGCCTCCAACCATCTTTTCAGAAAGACCCTGCCTAGTCCCATACATCTCGTAACTCTCTTCTGGTCCGTCAGAATGGCCATAACGTACAGAATCAGTGGCCTCTCTGAAACCTGCCAGATTGAATCCCGATAACAGAGCCTTCGTCGTGCTGGCCCCATGTTCTTACTACTAAAGCCAAGCTTCTGGAAAGCCTCGAACAATGAATCATTTTCCATCTCATGAGATAAATAGTTTTGGAGAGCAAACCACCAACCTAAGGACAATGCCACCAGCCTTATAGAGGTCGACCCCTCAGATGGCGTTTTTGTGAAGATTTAGCGCTCATTCTCCCTTGTGTCAAAGGAAATGTATCCAAGGGGACCAGCCTCATCGCTGACAATGTAACCAGTGCTGTCCTCTTTGGAAATTCTAACTTCAACAGTCTGGGTATACAGTAAGATGCTTCCGCAGATGCGTGCTGCTTCGAGTTCTCTCCTGTCGAATTGATGAAGGAACCATGGATAACCATCGACACGACGAGCGTAAGACCAGAACTCCTGATACCGAGGCCAGAAGTGCTTCGGTCTTTTGTCCTTCCAGCTATCGAATTTATAATCATGGTATCTGAAGTTGATCAGCTCCCGCGAAGGTCGAATCAGGCCTTCCCTCAAGGCGATGACTGGCAAGGGTGAGAACATCCGGTATTTCTCAATTTCCTGTCCTGAGCTGTCCCACACTGCTCTAGGCTTAATGGGCAATATACGACTGCCCTCATCTGACTTTTCATCGAAACGATGGTTCTCTGCAATCGCCCAAGATGCGACTGGCATCAAAGTGTTGGCCCCTTTGAAATCTGGAATCTCCACGCTGGAATCCACGGACGTCCATGACCAGCTTGGAAAGATGTCATACCCTTGCGTAGGACGCTGCTCAGCTGATCGTGTTGGGTACCAGAGGACCGCTTGTTCAAAATCGAATAGCGGAAGCCCGTAAGTATGCTGCTCTCCACTGTGATCCAGAATCCCGATGAAAGCTCGAAGCACGTCAGCCTTGTAAGACAACTCATGACTGGTATAGCCGACCAGATGGTGTCTGAACCCCATTCGAGCTTTTGCGGAATACTCTGAATTACCCCATACATAGCTCAAAGCTACGTAACCACACTCTTCGGGCGCATGAGAAATGCATCTCTTCTGCACGTCGATGACTCTGAATTCTTTAGGAAGCGGCAGCAGTGCGCGTTCCTTTGTGGATCGCGTAGAATGGCATTTCTTCTTCATTCCGACCCCGTCAATCGGTTGTGGATTCAGTTGCTCTACAGTTCAAGAACATCTGACTGACGTTTTGTGATCCGGATTCACCTTGCATTGTATTCTTGCGACGTAAGCGCGCAAGCTACCGTCCATCAAGCCATCCTTGTCAACAGTATACAGGTCAATGTAGATACAATCGCCGGTGTCGGTAGGGGGCTTGATGGAACACGTGAATTTATAAGAAGCCGCTGACTCTCCTTGAATGGTCCATCTGGGCTCACGATCGCGGAAAGCAGTTGACAGAATGCGCAGTCTTTGCGATCCAGTAAATCTCTGAAAGGATCCAGGACGAGCTCCAGAAAGACCAAGTCATCGAATCTATCATGACATGCGTTGCTCGAGAGGTGATCCAGGCGTAGATGATAGCAGAAGCGACACAATGGCTCCGCGATTCTGGCATCGTCGCACTTTGCGCACTTGCGATGAAACAGCCGTGTACGTGCCATGTATATGGTTTCGCCGGACCTATCGTAGATCCTGAGCCTGTTCTGTGCTCGGAGATCATGACATATGGTGCAATCATGTTCCTCGGACTCTGACTGTCTCAGCGTAGTCAATGCCCTCCGCAGCAGGGCAATCATAACTGTGCAGGCATACTACAAAGTTGCGGTACGACGGACGATCTAGTTCTAAAAATGAGTATGAGTCACGTGCTCTGGAAGGAGGTCCGTGGATGAGTGTCGTGGTAATCAGTCCGAAATCGTCTCTGGTATCCGGTGAGAGACTGGAATGAGTCGGAAACAGGCTTCTAGGGCAACAAACAAAGTAGCACAGTTTGTGAGCAGGGCTTCAGAAGAGAAAGAGCAGTATATGGTGCACGTTAAATAGGCCTGCGTGCTGATGTGTAAACTTTTTTTTTTCGCGCATCAGCGACTCGGCGGCCATGGCGTCCTCTCCACCTTCTTCCCACATAGTCCTTCCGCACTTACGTACGGTATGTATATTTTATAAAAGTTATAGAAGGAATACCTAATAGAAATCAAATTAAGAGCCTTTCTATAATCGTGCTAGCGAGTATTGTTAGAGTATCTACTAGGTAGAACGATGAATGAAGAAGCCATCTCCCAGAGGACTTCATCGACGGTTCACCATACAAGATAAAAGAATGCAGAATGCACTTGAGCCAATACGCGAAGTGTGATGGCCAGCGACCCAGGCTCTTTGGAGTTTGCGCTTCGGAGGAGGCTAGACTCAGAGGATGAACTCCTTCCACCACGCCGACTCAGTCTAGAAAGCTACGTAAGTAGCCAGAGGCGACAAGCCGTGACCACAGGAATGGGCCCTACAGAGTCTAGGTCTTCAAGCCATGATTTGGCAGTCCGAGTGCCGAGGTTTCGTTGTCTTGACCTGGGACGAGCCTGTTTGCACGCAACCAGAACCCGATGCAACTATCCACGGATTGTCCACGAAATACCAGGAGACACCGAGTTCTCACCGACACAGAATGGCGACTGCGTTCGCGATCCCTACAGATGCCCAGCCTTTCTGCCAAAGGCGCCCGAGACGGACTTTGGGCAGGTAGATGCTGAAATTCTATACGGCCTGCTTGTGTTCTTCCAAGACTTTCGTGTCCGACTGGGCTATGTATGCGGGACCTATGACGATCGGTCGGAGGGTCGGTCGGGCGGTCGAGCGGTCGACAAGGCGCGGCGAGACGCGCGACATAAACGGCGCTGAGGACACGGCGATATCGACAGATGCGAAAAGCAGTCGCCTCGAGATGGGGTGCGGAACGATGGTGGTGGTGGGCGGAAAGGAGAGGTGCCCGGACTTTGGCCTTGAGCATAACGCGGCACTGGTTAGCGGTCACATGACGGCGCGGTCTTCACTCTGCGATATCTTAACGCATGTCGCAACTACGACTCCATCCAACACTACCATATCTCTCTCTGCATCCAAATCCCCGGCCAGCCGAACTTCATCATCATCAACTTCTGCTCACGTCTTTGAGTAACGGGGACTGAATGTCTTCCGCCGACCGTCTCAGCTAGAGCCCCTCACTGATTGCCAGTTCGATGCACTGCGATGATGACGGCTCTAGGCACATCACAGAGATGATTTGACAGAGCCGTACAGCTTGATATCATCTGCTATCGAACAGCGAAACCCCTGTTAGCTCCCCGTCTCTCGAGAAAAGTTATGCACAGCCGTTCAGATCACATGATTACTCGAACTGTCAAACGTGTTCTGGGTCTGAGTCCGCGGGCATGCGCGACATGAACCTTTCCCTGCACTGATTTCGAGTCCCGGACGCTGCTGACGGATGTGGAGGACCCGGGAGTGCGTGCATATCTTGCCCAAGCTTTCTATGGGGCCAGGATTTTCAATTGGCGGAAGACAAAATGGGGGCCAAAAGCACTCCCACCTGTGGCCTGCCTGTACACAAAACGGTTCATTTCGCCGCAAGCGAGTCATTGGAGCTGCGCCCACGCCCTTTCTCACCTTGCAGGGCTCGCACAATGTCTTAACCCTGCCTTTTTATGACGATCGTGCGCCCATCGTCGTTGCCTTCTTCCCTCCGCCCTCCACGTTCCTCCGCCGCTTGACCCCGATTCCCCTGCCAAAGTCACCGCGTGTTGGCGCCGGGTGACTTACTAGCGGCAGAGAAAATGGTTCAGCGTCCGTTTTCGAGAGCGGCGCATTCTGTATTCCTCCTTCTCGACCTTTCATTTCGTGCGCATGGAGCTTCCACGTCACCGAAAGGAATCGCATTCAACAATGATGGCAGTCGGTAGCCCTCCGCCCTCCAGCAACGACAGTGGTGCTCATTGCCTTCCAGTTGGTCCCGACGGCCCTTGGACCTATCTTACCGTCCCCGTCGACTATCCTGATCAGGTTCTGGCATTCTATCCGTCAATGCTCGAGACTCCATTAATTGTCAACGCAACCGCATGTCAGCCTCAGACAGCGCGATGCCCACTACCCACTCTTACTGCGTGGGAAGGATCGGCCGCACACGATCTCGTGAATGACGAGAACAGCGCTCCTTGGGATCCATCCAACCTGACCTCGCTGAACGGCGGCTACGTGACTGAACTGATGTCCTTAGAAGGGGAGCTCCATTATGTTTCCCAGCGCTTCACCTATGAAACATCAGATGGAGACAAGTATCTTGATGGCACTGCTACCGCAGTCGCGGACAATGTTACGGTAGCTTATCCAGGCGGAAGCTGGTACACTCTGGGAATCGGCTACGTAATCATGTCGAGCACACATTGCTCGTGGACCTTCGCTGACTGTTGCAGATATCCTTGTATGGCGGCGGTAAGTTTACTTACGACCTGCCCAACGGGACTGAATGGACGCTCAACCTCCAACTGTACAATGGCTTTGTGCTGGGCGCCTATCCATCGATGAGCTACGGGCTCCATATGGGTTCTGCGTTGCACAATGTCAGCGGGAAGCTCTACTTCGGCGGATACGACCGCGCACGATGCATTGGCGAACCGATTGCCGTCGAATCCAACTCTACCTTTTCTCTCGCAGAGATATCCGTCGGGGTTGCCAAGGGTGGTTCCGCACTCTTGAACAATACGGCCAACGCTACCGAAATCACCGGACTTTTGCAGTCAAATTCTTCTAATCTACCCTTATCTACTCAGCCAGATCCGGGAATGCCATATCTGTATCTCCCTCCCACAACCTGCGATGCCATTGCCGGTTACCTCCCCGTTTCCTACGATGCCGATCTTGGCCTTTACCTGTGGAATACCAGCGCCCCGGAATACGAGTCGATAATCAGCTCTCCCCATTATCTTTCCTTCCACTTCCACACGTCGGGCACATCCGGAGCTACAAAATCAATCGAAATACCCTTCGCGCTGTTGAATCTGACCCTCAACTATCCCATCGTAACCAGCGACACGCAGTACTTTCCCTGCCGGCCATACACACCTCCCGATAGCTCGTATCCATCGGCCGTGCTCGGCCGTGCCTTTCTTCAAGGGGCACATCTGGCGCAGAACTGGGAGACGGGCTATGTGTGGCTTGCGCAGGCTCCCGGACCCGGCCACGCGGATCAAGATCTCAAAACAATCGATTCTGACTCGACAACGTTGGCGCAGTTACCAGCGGCGGGCTTGTGGAACTCAACCTGGGACTCCGTGCTAACCCCGCTGAGTGGAAGTACGACGGGAAGCTCCGCGTCCAGCGGAAGCACCGCTTCGAATAGCGCATCGGCCGCCGGAGATTCGGCGGGTACTGATAATTCAGGACTCTCGACAGGCTCGAAAGCAGGAATCGGTGTAGGAGCGGCTCTGGGAGGTTTGGCCCTAATTGGATTGATCGGATGGATCTTCGTTTGGAAAAGGCGTCGTGCCAGAGAGGAAGCTGGCGCAACGCAACCCGCCGGTGAAATCCCAAATCATGCGCCAATGGAACCACAGGAACTAGAAGCCCCAGAGAGGCAAGAGCTGCCTGTCGAAGGCCACGGGGTGGAGGAGCTGCACGGCGAGGCTAGCAGGCAGGAACTTCCTGGCAAGATACAGTACCGGTAGTGTGGCTGAAGAATGTTGGGTTCAGGTTCTGACAACCGACGCTCCAAATGTACGACTGTAGGTGCTGCATAGGCAAAAGACCAGCTGAACCCCGAGTCTTGCGATCCCCAACCATCTAGAAGTACTCCAAGCACGCAGAATAAGATTATCCCAAGATATTCATGCAGGTATGTCCTGAAAACAAAGAGCGAGTTGGGGTTGAATCTAGCAGACGGCGGATTCAAGTCCAAGGCGTAGATTCAGAGAGGTCCAGCTACGTAATGGGGCGTTGGGACATCCCGCTGATAATGTTTAATGGAAACGATCCGCGAAACAAGTAGAGATACCGCTATAGTCAACAGATTTTATCGAGGCACGCAGATGCTATTGAATGAAAAGGCTTCATATCAAGCATCCCACGCAATGTTTCTAGACAAACTCGGCGTTGTGCTTTAACTCAACGTTTCGAAAGTGGTCCAAGATCAAAATGCTGGCCATTCGTAGACCTGCTTATCCTCCCTCACAGCCGTGACGACACCCCTAGTCTGAGCTGCCTCTTCTGGAAGACTTTGTGCTACTTGATGACGCTGTTTTAGTGGGTCTCCCAGGCAGAAACCTTGGCTGCAAGCTTCACGTGTTACAACGCTATTAATAACGTAGGATTCAGCCGGAATCAATGAACAGATATTCCCAACCTTTTGGTTTCTTCAAATACCTGCCATTACCAGACCTTTGCTTGATAATGGTAATCATCCTTCCAGACTCGCACAGAATCAGGATTGTTTGCAATTTTTGGAAGAATGTCATTCCGAGACGAGCCCCGAGATGGTCCAATCCAAATCGTCGTAGATGGCTGGACCAATTACCGCATCTACTCAGAGGGAGATTTAGTAAAGGGAGTGGTGAAGATTGATACGCGTATCAAACCCACGCGTGTTACAATCAGTTTTCAGGGCAGAACCGACTCCCGTGTTGCCAGAATGACCAGCACTACCAGCGCTGGCCACACAGTTAGCCATGCCAAGAGCACTCTTTTCCGCTTCAGCGAGACTCTCTTTGAGGGGGAGGACGTCGGATCTCTCCAATCTGGATCAAATCCATCAGATCCGTTCGTCTCCATACCGTTCCAGTTTCAATTTCCACGCGTGGTGCAGGGTAATGTGGATTACGGCAGTAATCTCAAGAAAGACTCCAACTTCGAGCACGAGCCTGGTCATGCACTCCCGCCGAGCATGAATGCAGAAGTCTGGGGACATTATCAGTCCATCCGGTATCATCTTGAAGCTTCCATGCCATACACGTCGAAGAAAATCTTCAACAGCACGAAGACCGACACCAGGATTATTCGGTTCATTCCCTCATGCGTCGACCCTAGCCCGGCCTTGTCTCCCAAATTCGACCACCGCACGGTTTCCCTCACTCGGCACAGCCGCCGTCTCGATCCATCCCATGAACATGACAACCATGGTCTCCGATCGCATATCAAAGAGCTTTTCCCAAGCTCCTCTGATCCGTCTGCTACTTTCTCGGTGACCACGCATGTTCCCGATGCGGCACGGGCAGGTTCATCTATCCACGTCTCCTTTGGCATCCGGCACGAAGCACGTAGCCCGCAGTTGACGGATCCGCCATCCCTACGGCTGCATGGCTTTTGTGTTGCCTTACATGCTCTGACGCTCGCACGTGCTCCTTATGGCAGCCTCTCAAATGACGAGCTCTCGGCACTGGATGACCACAAAACGACAATCGCAGAACGGCACTGGAGAGGTGAAAAGCACGGGGAAGAAATACCACCATTGTTGCCGGCAGAGGGCGAGGACGTTGACATTGCAACGCTCACGGAAGAAAGAAGTTTGGCCATCGGGAAGAGTGTGTTACCAACTTTCAAGACGTATGGGTTGGCGAGGAGGTATCTGCTGCAATTGGTACTATGGGTCGAGTGTGCGGGGAAGGTGTTTGAGATCGGCGAAAGTGCGAGACATCCAATCACGGTACTTCCGTGGCCAGATCTCCGGCCGGGCGACTCTTCAGCGACACAGGTTGAGCGAGAGGACGGGATGCCACCACCGTCCTATCAGGAGTCCCATTAGGCATATGACCTTCTGCAGCCAATCCTCCTTAGAGGTCTAAAGGAGCAGTATGCTGTCGGTTGCCTCGAACCCGAACATCAATCTCTTGAAATTCCGTTGTATTTAGTTGATGGCAGATCATTTTGTAAGACGGCACACGATCACACAGGGAAAGTGGAAAGTGAACACCAAACTTTTGACCGCTACGCAACACACAGCCGGTGTCGAAAAGCTCCCGGTCCCCTCCGCTGCATTTCGCAATTTCCACACCACTTCCCTGGCTGGTATACGCTCCCGTGTCAACATTTGTTCTCGATATTCGGCTGCCCGTTCGGCTCCACGCATACGCGTCATCCGACGCGGGGAAACCACGCTACCCCGGATTTCCCCAGATGTGCCCGCTTCTCTTTCCCGCTTGGGGCAATCAGTGCTATAAGCCGCATCGCACTAAGCTTTTAGGGGAAACAACGACGATGCAGCCACGGAGTCGGGGGCTGAATCTGGAAGATTGTGCAAAGATGAGCTTATTGCTGCCAAGCTGCGGATGCCGAATTTCACCCCAAATCTTAAGTCTGCGATGGGCAACGGCGAAGAGGGGAAAAAGCTAAAGTAGGCAGCAGTATACAATATAAAAGAAACCTGTGGCGTGGATGAGTAAAGGAGGACAAGAAGCCTTCAGGATTCAATTTGATCTTTACCTTGCCTTCAAGGTCACCGCCCGCCAAGATGCATCGTCTACTTAATTTTCTCACAAGCGCGAGCGCTGCTTTGGCTGCTGTCTCAGTTGTCGACCCAAGTGACTTTGCGGACCTGACTTCGGATGCATCTGACAATGCCATCAAAGCCGTCTATGACATCGAACCTATCCTCTACCAGACCAACGACATACTGGGCCCATACTACTACTCCAATGGAAATGACACAAGCGCAGGCCATACCAGCTTCACCGTCGACGCGAATGATACAAGTGTCATCGTTGTCGCAGAAGGCACGCAACTCAACCTGTCCTACGTGGACGTAGTGAAGCACGGATACAGCTCCAACTTGTACCAAGCCAGCTTCTACGGACTCAACGCTGCCATCAACATTGCCAACGACTCGTCAGCTTACATCACTCACTCAAACATCACGGTCCACAACGGTGCTGCCAACGTCTTCGCCTACGGAGCAAACTCGTATGTGTACATCTCCGACAGCGATCTCTACAGCTCCGGTCCTGTGTCGCACGGGCTGTACGCTGCCGGTAATGGAACCATCGTGGGCAAAAACATCCGTCACTTTTCTGGAGGAAATCGCTGCTCTTCCTTCTCGGGCGACAACCCAGCTGGTGTTGTCAATGTGTCCGACTCGGTTGCGCATACCGCCGGCATCGGCTCTGCGCTGTTCTACGCTTTGGGTACCGTGAAGGGGGAAAATGTGGTCGGGTTGGCCGAGAAGGCTCCCTCGCTTTTCTCGGATGGTCCCCAAACGGCCGAATTCGAGCACGTCGACTTTACTGCCGGCCTACTTGCTGGAACTGTCATGGTTGGTCAACTCCCTCTTCTCTCTCTCTCTGCTATCCGCCCTGTTTGACTTCGAATCAACTGTCAGCAATACGCTGACTCGTTCCACAGTTCTCCTCTCAGACCCGAACATCCGGAGCTCATCTTTCGTTTGCATCTTCCAAGCTCACCGTAACAGCTTCCGACGGGCCAGCGTTCTGGTTTGGAAACGTCATTGCAACAGCTCATATCACCAGCACAAACATCAGCACGGTTTCGAACATCCTCCTTGTTGCCAACAGCTCTCAGGTAACCCAGGAGTTTTCCTACTTTGCAGGCGCCGAGGAGAACTCCGCAATTCTACCTGCAGAGGTGGAAGCCACGATTGAAGAGAGCGACCTGGTAGGTGACGTCGTGGTGTACAACGGTAGCACCGTGTCATGGTCTCTGGCCGAGTATTCCGTCTGGACGGGCAAGGTTGTGCAAGGAGAGGGAGGTGATGTTGATGGAACTGTGAGCGTAGCTCTGGATAGCAGCAGCACATGGGTCGTGACGGGTGACACCGTAGTTGGGAATTTCACCAATGCTGACTCAAGCCTTGCGAATTTACAGAGCGCTGGATTTACGGTGCAATATGACAGCAGTGCGGAGGGAAATGCGTGGTTGAACGGGAGTACGTACGAGCTGACGGGTGGTGGATCCTTGCGGCCGTTGTAGCTAGCTGTAAAGCATGTTCGCATCTGGCGCGACTATCAAGACAATCATAGGCTCTTTCGCGCCCATGCCGCGTACCATTTCATGTCGAACCCAACCGTCTTCGCTTCCTCTCGCACACTCTCCAACAACTCATGCAATTCTTCCTTGGAGAACTTCAACCCCTCGATTCTGCCCACTGCCCCCGCGACCAATCTGATCATCTTATCCAGCTCCTCATACCCCAACTCCTCCAGCTCCGGCGAGCCGGCTCCCTTGCCCAATCGAACCATGACCGCCTTCGTCTCGACTTGCTCCACGCCTCCAGCTTCCTGCAGCAACTTGCCGAGCTGGATGCCGATATGGGTGTTGAGCTTCAAGGCGGCCATGCAGTTCCCGAGCGTCTTGAAGAACCTCGCGCTTGGCGGGTCCGTGGGCGAAGCTTCGCCTGCAAGCATCACGCTGTCGACGAGCTGGATCCAGGCGCCGGGCTTCAGCAGCGCGATTTGTCGGCGCGTGACCTCGAGGGCCTTGGTCCAATCTGGGAAGAATGCCACGGCTGCGTCATGTTAGTCGATGGAACAATAGAAGGGACGGAAGGCTGTAGTACGCACCAGCACGCTGATGAATGAGGTCGAATGACCCAGTCCATTCATCCGGGTATGGATCCATCATGTTTTGTTGCCTTATGTCTATGTTTTTCGCGAAGCCATTCGGTGGGTAGGAGGCAATGTCTGTGCCAATGAGCATTGCGCTGTCCGGTTGCGCGAGCTCCTCCCGAAGTTCAGAGAGCCAGAAGCCATCAGCGCCACAGGAATCGAGAGCACAAAAGTTGGGCTTTGTCAGGTCTACCGGACAGAGAAGCATCCCGCCGAAGGCATTGACAACGAGATGGTGTTGTGACTGTAGCCGCTCGGCTTCGGTGGATGAAGGAGAGGAGAGGTATTCAGAGATTGAGAGCTTCGTCTGGGTAGCCATGGCTGTATTGGGTTGTCCAATGGACTGTGGATGAAATTGGATAAGGTCGCAGACTGAAATGTGTGGTTTGTGTACCTAATCTTTCTTTCGAAATACGACGGGAGTGCAACTTTAAATACCTGCTCGTGCCGAACCCGCCTCGGTCGTCTTTCTCATGAATGTGACCGTCGATAGCCTAGACCAAGCGTTGGGGCTGTAAATAAGATTTGAGCCGTTGTAACGCTAATGCAACTTCTTCTCGGCCATGATCTTATTGAGTTTGGAACATGCAAGCATTGTGTTCAATGAAGTATCCGACATCCGAGAAGGGAATGCGGGGAATACGAGATACGATACATTCAGACCCACGCTCAGTACTCTTCAAAATCGCTCTCGATGGAGGGTGGCGCAAGGTACATAACTCAACAGTGCGTGTGAAGGAGGATAATGATGGCCATGACCAGAAACCCGAAAGATGTTATGGTAGCCGTAGGTTGCGACGGACGCGGCGTCTCGTCTGAGAGAGATGTCATTGAGACTGTAAATCCGATTACTTGACAGGGCTATGAGAGTATCAAAAAGCCATCGAAGCTAGCTGTGGTCTTAGAATTTCTTCCGACATGCCTCGGAAAGACCAGAGACGAAATGGACGAAACGATGAAAATCTCTGTAGGGAGCGAATGGAAGAACCCAAAGAGAGAGAGAAAAGATTCTTGGAAGTGTGACATCAAGGTCATCGGAATCTATAGAGAAGCTGATACCCTTTCCTCTTTTGCAGCACTCACAACGTTGATGGCATGATTCCACGCGTCATGTGCGACACATTCCTTGAACGCGGCGGCGAATTGTTCGGCTGCAGTACCGTCAGTGGGAAGCCGGATTACGAGAAAGACATTACCTTACAAGTCTGCGGAGGGCCATCTTTGCCTGAAGGATCCCTTCCTCTGATACGAGTGACTTCCTGGACCCAATCTGCTCTCTCTTTCCTGCACCGTTCCCACAGGCGAAGGCGCAGTGGAACTTCTTCCGGAGAAGAGCCAGCGGGGAGGCAAACGCCGAGTGCGGCTGCGTCTTCAACGGCTTGGGCAGCACCCTGACCCATGTCTGTATATCTGGTTAATAACGTATGTAGCAGAGGGGCTTTTACTGTACTTGCATGGAAGGAACGGGTGGGCAGCATCCCCAAGTAAAACTGTCTTGCCATTGACCCAACTGGGCAAAACCTCCATGTCCAATAGATCCCAGAGCATGACTTCGTCCTCCGGAGCTTTCTCCAGCATTTTGATGACGGGCGAAGAGAAGCCGTCGAAGTGCTTGACCAGCTTGCCCTTGTTTGCAGACTGATTGTACCCCGAGAGGCCTGTAGGGTGTCAGAAGATCTGCCAAGCGCGAGGCACATGGGAGCAGACCTTTCTGAATGGGGCCAACCTCTTGCGTAGGTACGAAGCCAATGCAGTTCATAATTGCATTATTGGAACACGGGTAGAACACAATTCGCCTGAATTCACCGTTGCTGCCTTCCCCGCCAACTTGGACAACCTGGCCCCGTTCCTCGGCAAAAAGGCTTGTTTCTGGATTTTGTTGCAGAACGGAGGTCGGCATAAGCCATCGGTAGGCGCACTTACCGGAGGTGAATAACGGAACTTCTCGGCCGGTGACGGATTTACGGGCGCGAGAGTGAATGCCATCGGCTGCGATCACAACATCACCAGTGACACTGGTGCCGTCAACCAGGGTGATTGTAGCGGCGTTACAGTCGACATCGGTTATTGCGCACGAGGTGTGCAGTTTGGCGGGCACACCGGACCCGTCCTCGGAGAGGGCTTTGTCCTTGAGTGCACTGTGAAGATCCACACGGTGGACAAGAAAGTATTCCTGCAGAATTTAGAATTGCGAGTAGTGGCATCCATGTTTGTCGTTCATACCGCCTGCCAATTGGTCCTTTCATCTTCGTAATACTTCTGATAACGCGGGACGGTCTCACTATCTCGGAAGATGATCTGGGAGTGTGTAAGCGGTGGAGGTGCATGCAGGCGACGAATGACTGACACTCTCATATACTGTTGCTCCAAACGTTTCTGGGAAAATATCCCATCGATTTAGAAGAGCGGTGCAGTTTGGAGCCAGATGCACGGCGGCGCCCACTTCGCTAGCCAGGCGAGATTTCTCAAAGATCTGAAGACCACTTGATTAGTATCAGCAGAACCTGAGCATCATACGGCAATGCAGCAGACCTCGACTTCGTGACCCTGCTGACGGAGGGCTATGGCGGCAGAGAGTCCTCCGATGCCTGCGCCGATGACGAGCACTTTGAGGGGTCGATCTTGAGCCATGTTGAGGAGCGTACGGGAGGCAGCAGGTGTGGAATGAGGAGCCAGAGATCCTGCCGAGGTGCTGCATATGAAGAGGTGGTGCGGTGCTTATGTTCGGGGTGCGGATCTGCACATCAGCCAGGCTAAGGCTAGCAGGACGGCCCGTCGGAGCTCCCCACTCGCCGACAGAAGGACGCCGCCAGAAGACGATTGAAGGAGATTCGCATTGTTTCGTCATTGGCGCTTACGTGTTCTAGTGTCTCTGTAACCAATTGTCCGCACAATGAATACAGAGTCTTCGAATTGGTGCTGGCCGAGGCTGTCCCTGCGACATGATAGGCCGGCTCTCTTGGAATCCCCCTCTTTAGCTGCTGACAGGGTTCTGCCATATAGAAAAAGAACCCCGCGCTTACCGCCGGACACAGCACTGCTTTGGCAATATGCAGGTCTGCCGAGGACAGCAGATGCAGATTTGGAAGGAGAAAGTACTGCAAGCCGGTGTTTACAGACGCGAGCGGCAGGTGGGGGTAGACTGTGTGGTGCTTTTTCTTCTTTGGACTCTTTTTCCGCAGGCACACGTAAGCCGAAAGATATTTGAATGGGACCTGCAAATCGCATGATACGAGAGACTCGTCGTGGAAGCGGGTCAACGCATGGTGCTTCGCAGGCTCGCGCAGGAAAGGAGCGAATGTCGCCGTTCTGTATAATGGTGAGTCCTGTTCTGGCTTTACTTACAGATGGAGCTCAAAATACGGGCCAAGTTCCAATTGCCGCAAGACTCCGATTAGTCGATTCTAAAGATAAAAGGTGGTAGCAATGAAAATGGACGGAGTGCGAGCGGAGACTTGCTTGGCATCCCCGCCCGTCGCTTGATTGAGGCTGCAATTGGCAAACAATCTGGCCAAGCTTCGGCCCAAGCACACGGAAGGAACCAGCACGGCAGATACGCGGGTCTGACGACGGGCAGGGTGGGTTGAATGAAGTGACAGGACGACGGGGTGGGCCTCAGGAAAATGGTGGAGCGAGAACAAGTGGAGGAGCCGAGAGGGGCCGAACGACGGTCGGCGAAGAATGCGGCCTGAGGCAGAAATGCGAGCGGCCTTGGTCTGGCTTGCCTTTGCCCTGCTCCACCAACTCTTCCTCCACTCCGCCTCGACATGTAAACAGCTCCATCGCCCTTGGCACCGCTTTCCGCAGACTACAGTCCGCCTTCGCCGAGCGCGCATCTCCGATCAGCTTACGCGCCTGCCAGGCTAAGCGGCGGCACTGCATGAGTCCTTCGATGTGTCCGGGGATTTTCTCATACAATCTGGCGTGTCTGACGTTGTGAAACGGCAACAAAGGATTCCATCTCCGGATCTTGTCGAGCTGACCCACTGAACATTGTGGATCGCTCTTCGCTACATTCATCTCCCAGAACCG
This sequence comes from Botryosphaeria dothidea, assembly GCA_011503125.2. Lineage (NCBI taxonomy): Eukaryota > Fungi > Ascomycota > Dothideomycetes > Botryosphaeriales > Botryosphaeriaceae > Botryosphaeria > Botryosphaeria dothidea. The sequence continues at coordinate 3,803,213 of WWBZ02000051.1, read as the reverse complement.
CGTCCGTGTGCCAATTGACCCTATCGCCATGCCTCGCGCAATCCCGAGTTACCAACTCAGGCCATAACCACACGCCCGGGCAGAGCCAATCTCCCCCCGATTTGCTTGCGACCAGTATCCCGCGCCTACATCCCTTCATCGATTGTGACCATGGTACGTTGCAGGAGCCGGATGGACACAGTGGAGGTTTCACGCTCGCGATAGAAAGCCGAGACATGCATGCAAGTGGTGCGGATCAGAATGGAGAAATCCACACTGGGTAGTCATGAGAACAGGATGCAATACCTCAGGACTGCCAAGAGAAGCCAAGGGGTTCTGGATCCATCATTTGTACCTGGATCAGGTGCCGCCTAAGCATGCGTCATGAAGCTGATCCAGAAGCCGTCCACTGGAGATATCAAGATTCCCGAGGACGGCTCTGAAACCATCGTGTACCACGTATGTGCTAAACGCCGGTTCGCGGCAGTTCCGTGCTTCCCCGCATCGAAGCTTGCCTTATGAATCATTGCCCTTGTCAACCGGTACGATCTCCGCAACGGCTCTCGCGGAGGCAATCGCCAAGGAACCTAAAGCATCATTCTGCAGCCTTGACGGCGGCCCGTCTTATTTCAGGAACAAACCCCATCATTCCGGGTTTTTGGATTGCTGCAAGATTCCGCTCCAGACTAATGCACATCTACCCCGTCTGTCACGTTCGATGCTCCGCCGTAACGATCGGGATTAGGATGCCAGGAGTTGAAACAAACGATCTGGCCCGGCCCGCGGCTGTGTTCCGGTAGCAGTCAAAGCATCACATGAACCATGTTTACCTGCCCGGGCTGCTCAGGGGCTGCATGGCAGTCTTTGCAGGCCTGACATCTTGGGAGTCGTCACCGTGCTGCATTGTCATCATCCACATGAGCACAGTTAATGCAACCGTAGTTTCACGAGACACCGTCACTTGCTTCGGGCTAATGTACCCCGCGTTCATTTCTCTGCCAAGTCCATCTAGACCACCCTCGTCTCTACCCTGGCTCGTACCTCTCCCTTTTCACCTCCGCTGTCAGATGAGATCTCGACGGAATCGTTGATCGTTTTGGATATGATGGTTTCTCTCGCGGGAAACACGAACGAGAAGACTGAATAAAGCACGAAGGCGCTGGTGAAGCCCCAGAGATAGTTGAAGTTGTAGATCTTGGATGCGCCGCCGATGTCGATCGAGTCGTTCACGTTGTGGATCAGGCCCGGCATGTTTGGACCGAGTGACACCACCATGGCCACGATCGCCCTCCAATTGCCGCCTTTCCAATAGTGGTATCGGTCGTGTGGACGGTACAGCGCCGGGACATCGATTGCCTGACGCTTGACCACCCAGAAGTCGGCTGCGAGAAGGGCGGCGATGGGGGCGAGGAAGACAGCCAGCGCGCTCATGAAGTTGATGAGGCTTGATGCTGAACTGACGATTTTCCAAGGGACCATGATCCACCCGCTGTAGATGTGTCAGCGCCTCGTGCTTTTGCGTTTTCTAACGATAATCTCACCCGATGATGGTCGTGATGACCGCTCCGCGCCGTATGTTGATATACTTTGGGCACAAGCTGGTCATGTCGTTGGCGCAGCTGATGACGTTCGCGGAAACATTGACGCCAATCTGAGCCACACACCAGGCAATCCCGACGAAGAATGCCGCAGCACGTCCTCCAGGACCATCCCACCTGCCAGCAAGCTGTATCGGGTCCCAAATATATTCTTCAAACGTGTCAGCATCCGCATTGTCTACTGTCTGCACAAGATGGCCATCACTCACCTCCGTAAACGACCTTGCTCGCACTGGTGGCGATAATGCCCATGACGCCGATGAAGGTGCTGATGCCAGGCATCAACATGGCCTGCAACCAGACGTGGTCGCTCTTCCTCAGGTACCGCGTATAATCCGCCACGTTCGTCGCCATGGTCGCCCAGCTGCCCGTCAACGAGCTCATGAAGTACAGGATCAACCAGCTCCGCTCGGCGCCGCTGAAGCGCGCCTCCTGCTGCCAGATGTCGCCGCTGCCGCCCGCCTTGACGCACATGCCGATGACGGTCGCGACGGCGGCCAGCGTCACGTAGACGGCCTTGAAGAGGAAGAAGGGCTTGAGCCTGTGCGGCGGGATCAGCAGCACGGGGAACTGCACGAGCCAGAAGACGAGGTGGCTGACCATCTGCTGGGTCGTGATGCCGGCGCTGGCGGGCAGGCGGTTGGGGATGGCCAGGTAGGCGGGCCACACGGCGCGGATGACCTGCGTCATGGCCGTCGCGCCGCTGTACGTCTGGATCGCGTGCCAGAAGAGCGCCGTCACCATCCGGATCACCACCGGCACGCGCGCGAAGAGGTAGCCGAACGACGAGCGCGCGGCGATGGCGTAGGGCACGTGCAGCTTGGCGCCGACGGAGCCGTTGAGGCAGAGCGGGATGGCGATGATGGTCGTGCCGATGATGAGGCAGACCAGGGCTTCGCGCCAGGTCAGCCCGACCGAGATGATGGCGCTGGCGCCGGCCCAGGATTGCGAGGAGAGGATGTCGGACATCTGGTGTTTTGGTCAGCATCGTGGTGGTTGGGCATGGATCGTGGAATCCCATTGGAGTAGCATGGTGGCATTCTGAGAGCGCTTGAGGTATGGCATTGCACTGTGACGACAAAAGAAATGTTGACTGATAAAACAAATAAAATGACGAGAAATAACGAGCAAGTGCCTGCAGTGCTTACCCAGTACCCGATGATACTCCATCCACCCCAAATCCTCCTTTCCACCGGCGTGACATCGTTGTCAATGTTGGTCCACGTGTCCGGCGGCGCAAAGGTTGACGCTTGCTTCTCCAATACCCAGGCATGCCGAGATGTCAACCTCCTCTTGGCGGTGGCAGCTTTGCCTTTTGCCCATTGCTTGGTCGAGGCCGTGCTGACATGAAAGCGCATCTTGTCGACTTTAGCCTTTCCGGGTAGCTTACCATTTAATGTTCCGGGTTTGATCGGCAGGGCGATCCAGCCGCCGTAGAGGGAACGCGGAATTCCGTCCGCGGTCTGACTTTCGATTTGCTGAACGCTCGGGAAGCGGGGCTCCGGTACGAGTCTGGGCGTTCTATAGAAACTTTGATGGGCGCGCGGTTGTAGCAGGTGCGCGGGTGGTAGTCAACAGGAATCTGGCGCACGCTAGGGCCTCGAGACGAATGGTGTTGGGGCTAGCCAGGTGACAGCAGACAGCGTCGTGGCAAGCAGATCTTAGCGCAAGTGTGGCGTCGGGTGTTTGACCAAACAAGTGGTGCTTGTGCCTGACTGAGGGGTGTGGCCAGGTAGCCTGCAGTGAAGGGATATTCGGGCGCAGGTGGTCACTGAGACAGCAAGCGGAGCAATGGCAGTCCACTGTTCATATGTCTCTCCTCTCTACCACGGACCCCGCAATCGACGAGCAGTGGACAGAGATATCATGTGTCTGGAGGTCGAATGATTGAAAGGAAAGTCGTCGACACAAAGTTTTTGGCAGCTGTCGGGACGTCGATAGGGCGGAATGCCACTTCCCCGCGGGACCCTGACTTGTGTGTCGAGGAGCGACCGGGGTAGTAATCGTATTGTATCTCTCCACCAGAAAGGGAGATCCCTGGTCAGTGGACCAATGAGAGCGCGCGGAATATCCGGGGCGATAAGGAAACGAAAGAGGGGGCCGCGGCCTGGCACCTCGGGACTGCGAGTCACTGTCGATAGCGGCCATGGCACTTGTCTCGCTTCGAAGTGGAGGAGTATGTGGGTTGATGTAGCGCCGACAATGGTGGAACGGGGTTGTGTGGTATCGCTGAGGGGAAGAAGTGGCGGGATCCGGGTAATTGGTTTCGACAGAAGTGATGTGAGGCACGCACGGAAATATTTTTAGGTGGAGGCATGACGATGGGCCTCTCAAAGGAATAAACTTCGGATTGAGCGTTTGGGATTCGACCGGATCGAGTCTGACGGGCTCCCGGAACGCCATCATCCCGGAAGAACTGTAGTAGGCGCTTAACGGCGAAGAGCGGTATTCTCTGCATATGTACAGAACTAGGATCCATGCGCGTCTCAAACATCCGAAATGCATGCAGGCATTCAGAACACTAAAAGCGCCTCCACCACGAACACGAACAACAAAAAAAAAAAATGGATATCTGAGTTGAACGCCCGCTGAATAATGCGATAGCCGTGCATTACCAGAGCGCTCTTCATGGCAAAAGCGCCGTCAAGCGCCTGGCAACCTCGAGGAGCACGCCTTCTCGGAATGGAGGACCAACGAGGGAGATGCCGAATGGCATTCCGTCGATCAAGCCAGCAGGAATGGCCACGGCCGACAGATCAAGAACGTTCACAGCGCTGGCAAAGACACCCATTTCCAGATTTGGCCCGCATGGATCCTTCTCGACTTCAAGGAAAGTGGGATGTCTGGGAGCTGTGGGCATGATGACGACATCGCACTTGTCAAATTCGATTTCCATGATACGCGTGAGCTCGCTGGCCCTTCGGAGGTCCGTAAAAGCGTCTGCAGCGTTCATGGTGAAGGCCGAGTCGAAAATCTGGCGGGTGATGGGGAGGAGGGCTGCGCGCTTTGCGGGTTGCTGAACAAAGTCACGCAGAGCGGAAGCTCTTTCGGCGACGTGGGCGCCCTTGTAAACAAGGTCAGAAGCGGAAAGGTAAGACTGGAAATCAAAAGAAACTTCGTGGGCATGGTTTAGTTTGCTGATGGCATCCCGAACTTTCGCAAAAGCTTTGAGGTACTCGGGGGAGAGGTGCTTCTCGAGAAGATCGTCGGATGGAAGTGCATACGTGTAAGTGCTCTCAGGCTGGAGAAGAGCCCTGTTCGAGAGGGCGCTCACGGGCCGGGAGGAGCGTGCGTACGGGTCCAATGCGTCGAAGCCTTTGGCAACCAGCCATGCACATTCTGCATCGTCGAGGTTCTTTGCAAAGACAGAGACGCAGTCGAGCGTCTTGCATGCCGGGACAACACCATGGGTGGAAACCGTTCCTTTGGACGGCTTGAGGCCGACAATCCCGTTCAAGGCGGCTGGGACCCGGCCTGATCCGGCCGTATCCGTGCCGAGGGCAAAGGAAACTTGCTCCAGCGCGACGGCGACGGCGGAACCGGAGCTGGATCCGCCAGAGATGTGGTTACCCGAGTATACGGAATGGCAGGCCCCATACGGGGAGCGAACGCCCACCAAGCCGGTTGCGAATTGATCCATGTTGGTCTTGCCAATGACGATGGCGCCGGCGGCGACAAGCTTCTGGATGACAGTGGCATGCTTGGACGGGGTATAGCTGAAGGCTGGGCAGGCAGCGGTGGTAGGGAGGCCGGCAACATCGATGTTGTCCTTTACGGCAAAGGGGATACCATACAGCGGCAAGTGCTGGTTGTGGTGAGCGGCGAGGTATTCAGCCTGAGCAAGGAGGGCCTCCTTGTTAACCACATTGATCCAAACGTAGGGATTGTCATGAGCGCCCTTCTCAATGCGCTCCAGAACAGTTCCGACCACAGCAACAGGCGACAGGCCAGCTTGGTAAGCACGGCGCAGAGACTCAATGTCCAGCGCGCCGTCCCAGGTGGATGAAGACGGCGACTTCAGGGACTCGGTGTAGGTGCTCAGCGTGTCGAGCAGGGGGGCAGACGAGGCGACGAAGCCGAAGAGGCCCTCGGAGAAGTGGATCATATCAAGCGAAGCATGCTTGAAGGCGGGCACGAAGCCGTCAGTGCAGTCACGCAGAATGCAGCAGTCGAAGCCGCGGTCGTTGGCCTCGCGGACGGTGGTGGTGACGCAGCACTCGACAGTGACGCCGGCGACGACGAGGTGGGTGATGGCGCGGTCGACGAGGTGTTCGTGGAGGGAGGTGGAGAAGAAGGAGCCCTTGCCGGGCTTGTCGACGACGAGCTCGCCGGGCAGGGGCTGCAGCTCGTCAACAAGGTCGTGGCCATACTCGCCGCGCGTGAGGAGCCTGCCCATTGGGGCGGCATCGCCAATGACGGCGCCGTGGCGAGTCTTGGGGGCGCGCGCCTGGCGCACAAGCTTCGTGGCTGGGCAGTCTCGCAGATCAGGCCTATGGCCTTCGCGCGTGTGCACCACGGCGAGGCCGCACTCGCGGAAGGTGCTGAGCACGGCGGCGGCGGGCGCAATGGTGCGCTGCACCGCGTCGACGCCCGCGTCGCCCGCCTGGATGTGTCCAAAGCCGTCCTTCAGCAGAAAGTCGCGCTGCATGTCAATCAGCAGCAGCGCAACCTTGCGCGGGGCGAAGGCAAAGGCGTAGGGCTCGGCCGCGAAGGCCAGCGCGGGCGCACCACTGCCATGGGGAGGGCGAGGCGGCGGCGAGGGAGACGAGTTGGGCGGCGTTTCCAGGGCCGCAGCCATGGTGGGCGAGAACAGTGCGAGCGGAGCGTCGTTCCTGCTCACAATGCCATTCGGTCCTCTTTGGGGCGAGTCCAGAATCGATGCGAAACAGGCCCCGGCCACATACTTTGGGCTGGCGCACTCTTGTATGCGCGTAGCGGGAGCATCCCCCGCGGCCGGCGGAAGCGTCCCGCGGCCCCAGCCAGCGATAGGCCTTAAAGAGCGCAGAACCGACATCGGGCGGCGCGCAGTGCTCCTCGGGCGCGGCGCAGCGTCAAGTGGCACGATTGATCCTTTTCGCCCCCCCGCCTCCTCCCCCCACACCGTCTCTAATTTTGTCATGCCCGGCAGAGCCTGTGACGTCTGCCGCCGCCGCAAGCAGCGCTGCGTCTTCCCCGAGGGCGGCGCGCTGTGCCTGACGTGCCAGGCGCTCGGCGTGCGCGAGTGCACATTCCTGGAGCCGCCGCCGCCCAAACGCCGCCCTCCCCAGAGCCGCTCCGCCCTGCAGCAGTCCTCCGCCGACCATCACCACCATCCCGTGCGCCGCGCCTCGTCCACCGACAGCGCCCAGTCGCCCGCGGCCCGCCCCGACCTGCCGCCCTCGACCTCGTTCGACTACCCGCGCGGCTCGCTCCTGACCGAGACGCTGGGCCTCGAGAAGAGCCGCTTCTCCGCCTACATCGGGCCCCAGGGCGAGCACGACTGGCTCCTGCTCAAGCACGACCTGCACTCCTCGTCCGCCGCTCCGCACGTCATCCCGCGCGTCCAGCTGCGCCGCGTCCACGACGATGTGCTCTTCCGGATGACCCCGGACTCGGCCTCCGCCCCGCCCCGCGACCGCGACCAGGTGAGCATCGATGACGTCGAGGCCCTTGTCAGGCCCCATGGCCCCACCCTGGTCAAGCTGTACTTCCGCATCGTGCATCCCTCCTTCCCCATCCTGCACAAGGAGGTCTTCGTCGAGAAGTACCACCGCACCTACCGCGAGATCACGCCGCCGCTGCTGGCCTCGGTCTACTGTCTGGCTGCCAAGTGGTGGATGTACGACGAGAACCTCATCCTGCAGGAGAAGATCGACGAAGTTGCCCTCGCTGATGTCGCCCACCGCGCCGTGCAGGAGGCCTTCCGCCGCCCGCGTCTCAACACCATCCAGGCCGGCCTGCTGCTGCTCCAGCGCCACCAGAACCCGCTGGCACCCAACAACGCCATCATCTCCGCCTTCACCGCTTCGCTGATTTCCCTCGGCCAGCACTTTGGCCTGCACCTGGACTGCTCCGACTGGGCCATTCCGCTGTGGGAGCGTGGCCTGCGCAAGCGCCTGGCATGGGCCCTCGTCATGCAAGACACCTTTTCCGCCCTGACCCTCGGAACCCACCCGCTGATCCATCTTTCCGACTGGGCCATGAGGATGTTGGAGCCTGCCGACTTCTCCGAAGGGCCCCAGGACGAAGACTCGGGAGAGCAGCCCAGCATTGAGGACGGCAAGGCCATGTTCATCGAAACAGCGCGTCTCGCCATCATCTGTACCCGCATTTATCACGACCTCTACTCGGCCCGAGCCATGAAGGAGCTGGCCGCGCTCCCACAAATACTAGAGGTGTCCAAGCCACTCGGCCATCAATTGGCCGACCTTCTCAAGAGCCTTCCGCCCGAGCTTCGTTTGGGCTATTTCCAGACCGGCCGCTTGTGTTCGAGCGGCTGCTTCCATCTCATCCACCATGCTGCAACAGTGGCCGTGCACCGGAGGTTACTCTGGGCAGCCCAGGAAGCACCCGTCTCCACTGACCTGCAGTTCATCCAGTTCCTACGAAACACCCAAGTCCAGCGCGCACGCACCATTGCCACCTTCCTTTCTCAATTGCAGCCTGAACACATGGAATCATTTTGGTCCTTTGCCGCTGGCAGCTGCGTGACCATGCTTGGTTGCTTCCTTGGACTCCTCAACGTCACCAGTACCTCCAGGCAGGAATCAGACGAGCTGCGGGGATTGATGAGAGATTTCGAATGGCAACTGCGCATGAAGGCGAAGATGGGCGAGTGGGTTACCTATGCTTTAACTAGACTAAGGGCTCTTGGATGGGATCGATGGCGCAGCACCGAGCCCGACGCAGCTTCCGAGGTGCCGATACCCGCCGCCTGGACGTCTTCAATGAACATGCAGCCGGTCGATAACGGCGCAGCCCCAGATCTGAACGGCGTTTTGCAGGGCCAGGAGATGCCAGCCGACATCTGGATGCCCATGGATTTCGAGCCTCTGAACAACAGCAACAACAACAACAACTTCTTTTCTCCCTCATGAGTATACGCTTTTTCATGATTTCTTGATACCCGTTCTGACGAAAATATTACGAGTCAACCTGTATCTATTTATCTGTACTACACCACGCGTCATTGCACTTCAGCTTTCGATGCCTCACCTCATCTTCCGGCTGCCATGCTGACTCGTGTGTAACGTCTCCAATCAATTATGCGGTCCATTCCAACACAAGCCGAGCACTTAGTGGTTGCTTGACAGTGCTTGTTCGACGCGACTTGGGGGCGGGGATTCGCGCGTGCAGGACGCCACATGCTTAGTGAGCTCCTGGGCTGAACCAATGATTCACCCCAGACGTCAGCCCAGTGAGCGGCTGAAATGATAAGCTCCAGCGTATAAAGGCTCTTTCAAGGTAAGCGCACGTTCTGTCGCCCGTGCTGCAGCTCTCGACCCGCTATGGATAACTCTACAAGCTCCCTCCGCCGCTCAATGCAGCAATACTGCGGCAAGAGCCCGTGTCCTGGGAATATCGACGCCTTGAATGTCGATATACTCGGCAGAGGAGTATATAGCCACATCGATTCCTTGCCATGACCTACTAACCCGTCGATGTCAGGTGCTCGCGGCATTCATCACAACGGCCGGACTCACCATCGGGTCCATCATCGCCGGCTATCTGCTGGAGTGCTTGCCAGGAGCACGTACCAATGATGTTGATGAGCTAATCCTCAGAGGCTCGAGAAAGATCCGCCAGTGGGTTCGCAGGCCATTCTCAAGGCAATCCTCCAGCGCGTCGTTCACGCAAGCGGCCAGCTTGGCTAAGGCGGAAAAGCGAGCGTCGACGCTCGAGCAATTCGTCCTTGCATTGAGTGACCAACAACTCATCACCGGCACGGCCATCCTCGTGGCTGTCTTCGCGGAGCCATGCGACGTCTCGGTCGTTTCCTTCCGTACTGCAACCTCGATGGCCTGGTTCTCCTCCACAACGCATCTTGCTACCTTGAGCATCCTCCACAGCTACTTTGAGAATCTTCGCTGGGCGCTCGGCTGCAGGGTCTTCATCATGCTCATCTTCATGGTCCTCCTGGTCTCCGCCGAGTTTCTGAACCAATCCGAGCGGCTTTCCTACAGCCAAAATTGGGAGTACGCTTTCAGCTGCGTCGTCACCAACAATGGCACACGGAGCAACATCCTTCCAGGAAAGCCGAGTCAGGTGTTCAGTCTTGTGGTTCTCCTTGTCTGGCTTACCGTCGCGTACGCGAACCGACTGTTCAGTCTTTACTCTCATCACTGGAAGACTCTACGCAGCTGGCCATGGAGACTCTGCGCCGAGTTCTACAGTCTCGATTGCAATCCGCCACCCGAGAAGAAGACTCGTGCGACTTTCAGCACTATTCAGTGGAGATTAAATAACAGACTATGGCGAAACGTCCTTCCTCCACATATAATCATTGCCGCCTCGTTGGTGTCGCCTGTGCAGCATGAGCTGTCGAATTCCTTTCTCTACGAAATAGTGTGGTTCCTCTTCGGTCTGTCATTCGGGATCAATCAGGTCATCAAGCTCCTCAATTCAAACAGGGTAAAAACGCTTGGCGCAGCGGGCTTCCGGAGCATTACAGGATTCGGCCAGCTTCTGCCTTTGTTGTTACTCGCCGTACCTTTGCTGGCAATCGTCGATGGATTCAATGGTACGTCTTTCCCTCCGGAGCTGCTGTTCAACATATGACTTGAGTGAATCATTGACTCTGTGTTCAGGCTCCTCTGGTGCCTCCAAGGAGGAAACCACGCAACTTACGAGCGTTCAGCCCGTGCCAGCCGAAGAGCCACCTGACGCTGAGCCTCCAGTCCCAGTGAGTTCGCCATTGATTATGACTGGATGTTTCTCAAGCATTCCTCTAATTACTTTTGGCAGTACATCCTCAACATAAGCGGCGATGAATGGCGTTATCAATCCGTCTTTGAGCTTCCGGGGGCGCGAGGGATCCTCATCCTTGAGTTCGCTTTGTGGGTGGGCTCCACGCAATCTTTCGCCATCCTTGCTTCCAACAGGGAATGGGTCAACGTTTTTGATGTGTTGCCTCTTTATGTTGTTGCCTTGGTGCTATATCTCTGGGGATCGGTATGGTGGGAGCTCACAGACCTGATGAAGGACTGGAAAGAGAAGAGGAGGGGTCAGAATGGCAACTCAAATCGTATTGAAAGTCCACAGCAAAAATAAGGCAAGTAGAGAATGACGGAGGATGGTAAGGCTAAGTAGGAAGGAAAATCTGTGAGTCTCCCAAACATGCATGAAATTTTCCTGGGCTTCCCTGGTGCAGAGCTGAGCATTTGAAAGGTTCCCTTCCTCGTGGTCTTGCGGTTGGAATAAACTTTAACGAGTTACATCTACCTTTAACTTTATATGAAACAATCTTCTGCTTTGTCCGGCGCATGTCCATTAGCAATTTTGAACCCTCCTGGTCATACGCGCATTCCTTTTGCTGATTTTCCCAGACGCCACAGTTCATATACCAGCAGGGGTTTCATCTTCCAATTCAACTTTCAGCATGGGATGCTCCATTCGCGGCGGCGCGCAGGCCGAGCGCGCGCGCGCGCGCGCGTACGACGGCAGAAAGTAGCCCAGCCCGTGCAGCACGTTGCCGAGCTGGTAGACGAGGAAGCGGCGGGGTAGGACGAAGCGGAGGGACGGGGTGCGGCGGGAGGCTCGCCCGTCGCGGGTGCGCGCGGCGACGTGGATGCGCGGGCGGGCGTGGTGGAGGGAGAGGGCGGGGATGAGGATGAGTTGCCAGACGTGGGTCGCGAAGGACGAGACTGCAAGGGCGCCTGATGAGATGAAGAGGCCTGCGATGCTGCAGGGTCTGCAAGAAGGACAGTCCGAACGGGGACCCGAGATACATGACACCCTGTTACGGCAATCAGCGAGAGCTCCACAAGACGCATGGAGCTTCTTCACCAGTGCTTCTGTTCCCATGATGGCAGAGTGAGACGAGTCGGACGCGAAAGGCTCATGCGTCGAATAGTAGTCCCGGAGAATTCCAAAGGCATACCGAAAACTTGGACAGCAATCAGTCCAGCAGTGTCAGCGTTATGGAGTGGAGAAGCAGCAATTACCCCAGACAGAACTCTCGATGAAGAACGCGCTGACCAGCATCAACCAGGCATCCTTTCCGCCATCGACTGGCGGAAGAGAAGATTCATGTGCTGATGTGGTGCTCCCCGCTTCCTCTCGGTCCGCAACGCTGTTCTGCGCGGCATTGGCCGAGATCCGGCCCAATTCGTGTTCCGTTTCCGCCGACATTATGGACTTTTCAGGTAATTGATATGGAATTCCCCAGGTTTCTTTTGTCTAGATGATGCTGACGCCGGAGAAGGTCAGGAATCCATTGCGGGGTTGACGTGGGGCGGTCACGCTGATAATCCTGCGTACCTGACTCAACGTCATGTGACTAATGCTCGGCGTAAATTTTAGATTGAAGACAAACCAAGCTGCATCATATTTAGAGATTGGACAATTGGCCTTCGTATTCATAAATGTATTCCTGAAATGAACCAAGTATGAGCCATCGGAAATACTCCAACCCGTCGCCAATTCACCATTGCTGTGCCGATTCGAGTATTTCCAAACTTCAGTTGAACAGATGATGGATGTTATCAGAGAAGGTTAGAAAGGAATGCCCAGAGCACTCAAGATGCCAAACATGTCCACGTTGATTCTCATCTCCACAATCTTCCCGTCCTGCCAGCGAGCGATGTTGTAGTGCAGTAGATCAAAGCTCTTTCCGGTGGCTTCAACAGGACTGTTTGCCAGGTATGGAGGCAGAATGAGTGGGCCCTGGTGGGTGCCCGTCAAGTTCGAAATTGTTGCCGTCCAATCGCCTTGCGCAATGACCTGTCGGTAGGGCTCGTTCTCGTAGCGAAGGTCTGGAAACGCTTTCTTGATGTCTGACAGAGTGTCCAGATAGCCCTGAAGATCAAGACCTTCGTCATTCAGGCCATAGATGGTGACGTTCGGAGAAAGGTTGAGGCTGTCCGCGTCAAGGTGTCCGGAGTTGATGGCGTCATCAGTCTCTTTCAGCTTTTCTTTGTTGACAGAGCTGGAATCTACGCCTGGTTGCGTGGAAAGAGGGGCCACGTAAGGGTTCAGCTCGAGGTCCGGAGCATCCTTCGGTGGCTTACTCGGGAGAAGTCCAACTTGGCGGTAGACGCTTGGGTTGTCCGTCCAGAGGTACTCCTCCATCATCAACCCGCCATTCCAGCGAACAATGCTTATCAGATCGTACTCAACGGTTCGATCAGTTGGAGGAAGCCATTCACCAGATGGACCCTGGAACGGTCCATCGTTTGTGCCCTTTGCCTGTGCTAGTGCTACAGTCCAATCTCCCTCTCCAAAAATGACTTTGTAGTTGTGGTTGTGCGGGACCACATCCGAGTACATGGAAAAGGTGACCTGCAGGTCATGGCGGTGCTGCGTGAGATCCATGACGACCCCAAGTGGATAGTAGATGGTGCAATTGGGATGGTGATTGAATCGAGCAAGATCTCGGGCAATGAACGCATCGTCTGAAACTTGCATCTGACGGACGTTCTGCTCTACTGTCCAATGCGTAACATTTCCGGAGGGCTGTTGAACAGTAGAAAGCTCTGCAGCCCATCATTAATTATCAGCGATCAGTCTGGGCAGGTGACATACGACGCTTCATCATTGAATTGCTTCCCGACGCATGCGGAAAATGTGGCAGGCCAGCACCGCAAGCCGCTGCGATGCTGCTCATCATAAGAAGTTGGGAAATATCGTAGGGGCGCATCTTGATGGGCTCTGGGTGATTATCTTAGGAGGATGTGGAGTGTTTGTTTGCTGCCACGTCTACATCCACTGACCAACTTCTTTTATATCTATACATTGTCTCTTTGTAAATGAAGCCGATTACCAATATCCCTCTCTCAAGGGCGAGGCCGACAGGAACGGCAGTTTCTACAAGGCCGTAGACCGGTTTGTGCATATGCAGCTCAGCACTCTGTATCCGTCCTATCATCGCTGGTGGGATTAGCAACCGAAAAGTCCTTCCACGTTCAGATATTAAAACTCTACCCAGCCAATGGACGAGCTTCTATTTAAGCTTCTGCGTAAAAAAAATAGACAGAACAATCATGACTAACTGTAACGCAGGGGCAAATTCTGAGAACATACTTTCCACCATTCACACTGGCGGTATAAGGCAATACGAGAATAGTCCGATCTATGAGCAGCATGTGACCGCCTCTACGGTTGGCTTACCCAAGCAAATGGGGTGACTTTCCACCGTATTACCAATACGGCGCAATTTTAGCCCGACTACTGCACTGTGCACTGCCCCAAAATGCTATGCTCGAGGAACTGAGCTCTGGGATGTCGCGGTTATTGGAGTTTACCGGCCCGAGCAACTCGGCCGAGATGCAACAACACAGCGAATTGCCCAAACAACAAGTATAGGACCACCACGGATCAAATTATATTCTTCGCACATTGAATACAACAAAGCAGATCTTACTATTTACTATTCACCTTCAAGAGGGCTTGGCTATTTCCGACTATCCAAGTCCTCATTTGCGTAAGTCTAGATCAAGGTCTCTTTGTTCCCCTGTTTCCGAAGGCGAGAAAACATGAGTGAGAATGTAGTTGTGTTGTAGTTGAGATTTGGATGTACGGCGTTTAGAGTCTCTGCTTTTCCAGCCAAAATCACGCCGTCAACTCATTTAATGCTTCACAGGCCATTAGCTGACTTCTCATGCAATGCTCCATTTCTGCTGCATGCAAGGCCCCGCACTCACCGGGAGCAACTTATCGAAAGCTTCCCATGATAGTTTCACGGGTTTGCAAACAGTAAATGCATATACATCGTGTACCCAAAGGCTTGCGGAACTTTCGGGGTACTCGCGAAGCTCGGCCATTTATTGGGTGGAAAATAGCGAGCCTCGGACACAACTACGTGGCCCAAGCTTTTCTCGTGCCATTGATAAATGCCGACTACAGTTTTCCACGTTCCATCGACGCAAAAGAGTGAAGGCTCAATCAATGGCGGTACAGATTTCATATCATTCATGTGTGACTGAAGCGATTACCCGGCAAAATCTCCTAAACACTTCAAAGAGAAATAAAACTTCACCATAGCATGCTTAATGGTTGATTTGCTGCAAGCCTCGAGATCGACCTTGTGGCACTTCAGGAGTACGTGCATTTGCACTGTAACAACATCTCACGGAATCTGTAGGGACAAACCAACCCGAGTCATCTCATTTTCACGGGCATGCGACCCATAGTTTCTTCAGCTATCGCAATGAATTGCCTTGCGAAGTTGCACTCGGTGCATTATTCTTTGAGTGGTGCAAAGGTGGTGAGCTAAATGCAAATTCGTTCGGGAAGCGCAACGTTAGAGAAAGCAGGGCAAGTCCATCCCGTTCTACTCAACCTCCATCTTCACTGTCAGGAATCTATCCCGAAAAGCCGCTTGTGGGTGTTGTGGACTCGCCGCGCAGGGCCTCCGGTGGGCGAAGCGACCGATCATGTCACCTTCTGGATTCGGAAGATCGACGTCTAACAATTTGCGACGGGACGCCTTCCGCCTCTCGAAACGGCAGAAAAGCAGTCATCGCGCGGATTTTTGAAGAGCATCTTGCACAATCTCTGCTCCGGGGTGGCCTTGTTCCCGCTGCATTGTAACTTCCAGAAACGATCGAGACCGTCGATGCGATGAGGACCACCGCTTGAGGCACCCTTATGTTTGCGGCATCGCGCTTGTTTCGACACTGAGCGATCCGTCCTGTGAAAGTAAGGCATGAGAAAGCAACTAATCTGATACGAGGGACCGGCGCAAGTGAGAATACGAGACGACCCCAAACTGCGGCGAGTGGTGGGTAAATCATGAAACATCGCAATGACCCCGCCTGGATGCCGGGCCGATGAAACACTATAAGGCCAGGCGGCTCCGCGTTCGCTTGCGCTCTGCAGGAAAGCCTCACCCCCCGGCAAGATGTTGCCGTTGTTGTTACTGCTCCAAGGTGTCGCGGTCTCCGCCCAGTCCACCCCGATCACCTTCGAATCCACAGGAAATCCCATTCTTGCCAATGGCTCATACTACTCCGCTGACCCAGCTCCTCTTGTCGTCAACAGCACCCTGTACATCCTTGCAGGGCACGACGAGGCCCCGGTAGACCAGAACGCTTTCATCATCAACGAATGGGAGCTTTTCGTCTCAACGTCCCTTGATGCGTCTGGCGGAGAATGGTCATTCTACCCAGGCATTGCTAAGCCCCACGAGATCTTTTCCTGGGCTGCCGAGGGAACCGCATACGCCGCTCAGATTGTACAGGGTCCAGACGGGAAATTCTATCTCTATGCCCCTGTGACAGAGGCAAACTCGAAGAACACCGACCCCTTCGCAATTGGCGTTGCTGTCTCAGACAGTCCGCTGGGACCATGGAAGGATGCTCACCCGTCCGGCCCGGTCTTTTCGCAGTCCGTTCCCGCGCCTGGCAATGACATCCAGAACATCGACCCGACCATCCTTGTGGATGACGACAAAAAGGTGTACGTGTACTACGGTACCTTCGGCCAGCTCCGCGCCTACGAAATGGCCGATGACATGATCACCACTGCGTCAGATGTTACCGTCGTCGACTCCCTTACTGGCTTCTTTGAGGCGCCCTGGATCATGAAGAGGAAGGACACCTACTACATGCTCTATGCCGCAAACAACGCCGGACCCGACTCCCCCTGCACCCCTACCTCCTACCACGCATGCATTGCTTACGGAACCGCCTCCTCGCCTCTCGGTCCCTGGACCTTCCGGGGCATCGTCCTCGGCATCGTTTCCTCCACGACATCCCACCCCGGCGCCGTCGAAGTCGACGGGCACTGGTACCTCGTCTACCACACCGCCGACGCGCAGGGCGGCGGCCACTTCCGCCGCAGCGTCGCCTTCGACGCGCTGACCTTCGACGACAGCCAGTCCCCGCCGGCCATCAACAAGGTCGTGCCGACCAAGCGCCCGCAGCCGGCGGCCCAGCCGACCCGGAACATCGCGCCGAAGGCCAAGGCCAGCTCCGCCAACGGCACGCCGGTCCAGTACTGGGTTGAGTCTCTGCACGACGGCGAGATTCCGTCCAACCCCCTGCCGCCGGACTACTGGAGCTCGTACGACGGGGAGTCCTCGCCGCAGGAAAGCACGCTCGTGTACGAGTGGAACGCGACCGTGTCTCTGAACGGTGTGCGCATGGCTTTCTTCGCCGATCAGGAGGCGGGCGCGAATGTTGGCGTGCCGCCGCCGGCGAGCTGGCACGTCGAATACAAGACCGATGCGGGGGCTTGGGAGAAGGTCGCCAACTCGACGGCGTATCCCCTTGATGTCACGGATGATCCGGAAGAGGTCGCTTTTGACGAGGTCAGCACCACGTCTCTGCGTGCCAAGTTGACTGCTTCAGGGAGTGGTGGCCAGTTTGGTGGCGTGGCAGTCAAGGAGTGGGAGGCTCTGGCACCCGAGGCGGAGTAGGTTGTGTATATGGCTGGATACCTGTACATAAACTTCCAGCGCTATGACATATTAATACTTTCTATCAATACAATAAGAGCACATTTGTAACCGTCGGCGGGCATTGAGCCGATCTGTGTGAAATGTTTAAATTGACCTGCAACATGCGCTGTGAACTTCTATCAAAAAAAAAAATCAAAGACGAAAAAGAAAATCAGAAACAACAAGGAAATGTCCGCTACCAAACACATTACAGTCCCTACTCTTCAACACACCAATTCCCCGTGTCATCCTACATCCGGCTCATCACTGAGCACAAAGAATTTCCTGGAGCTCTTCTGCACTGACCCAATCGCCTACAGCAAGCTCGGGTGCTACAACGTTGACGAGGGCGGCAAGGCCATCAATGATCATCTCGCAGATGAACTCGTTGAACGCGGAATCTTTCCCATTTCCAATCTCAAAGCTGACGTGGATGTTCATGTGGTTCGTGTAGGGTCCTTCCGAGCCAGCGAGCTCAACACCTGTGAACGACGTTAGCGAGTTTCCCAATCCGCATTCGGGGGAAAGCATACTTATGTGATCAGGGCCATTGCAGATGTTCATATCACTGTGGCACGCGTCCGGGTTTTGCCCGTAAGTGGTATCTCCGGGTCCGATCGGGACTCGAGGGACGAGATGCCTCTTCTCCGGGGGATGACAGCCGGACTCTGTCGGGTCGAGCGGGTAGCTGTACTTGACTTTCGAGCAGCTCTTGCCGACGGCCTGCTGGAACGAGCCCACGGCGACGGCGAGCATGCGGTCGCGCTCGCCCGTGCTGAGGTACCTGCTGTCTTCGAACTGGAAGGACAGCGTGCCATCCATGTCTCCGCCTTCGACGACGGTCCAGATGTCGTGGATCTGGTACTTCTCGGTGGTGTCGCACTGGCCGGCTTGGCCGGACTTGGTCTCGGGGCAGGCCGACTTGAGCGTGGACATGATGTTGTTGCGGAAGTCGGCGCCGTTGTTGGCGTCGTTGGCGTTGCCTGCGTGGACGGTGTTGTTGGAGAGGTTGACGACGAAGGTGCTTGTCGGGGTTGCTGATGTGGCGGTGGTCGGCGTGCATCCGGGGACGGTGGAAGTGCAGGTGGGCGGGTTGAATTCAATCTCGGTGCACACATGGCAGTTGCTTGTGTATGTTTGCTTCACAGTTGTGATGGAGATTTCGCCTGTCTTTGGGATCGTGGTGTACGCGCAACTGTCGCTCGGATGGCCGTTGGTCGGGATGGAAAGAGGTGTAAGAGTAACGGATGAATCACAGAGGCAGTATGCCTGGGTGATACCCTGATCTGGATCTTGATTGTGCAAATCACATGCAGGCTTTGCTGTGATGGTGGGTTTGACGGAACTTGACGTGGTGAATGTTGTCGGGCAAGAGGTAGGGCAGGCGCTGGCGCCAGAAACCGAATAGCACGTCTGTGTTGCGGCGGGTCCTTGGGCCTGAGGCACAGCCGGGACTTGTTGGCTGCTGGCGGTGCTCTCTGGGAGCAGATTACCATCGCCCTTGTTCCAGTCAACTGAGTGGGCCCAGTTTTGGTCTTTGGCTACGCTGATGATTCTGTTGATGGCCTCGTTGCGCTGCAAGGTAGGAAGCTCAACCGATCGCCAGACATTGCGGGCATTCGGATCTATCGGTGTCTGGAACGCCCCCACGCCGCCTCCCTCGCCGTTATGGTTTGAGACGACGAGGAAGACATCTCCGGTGGAAAGGCGTGCCATGGCTTCGGCGTATCGGTCTGTGTACAGAAGCACCCGAGGGGCGTAATCGAGACGGAAGTCCGGCCGCTTGGTCATCAGAAAGTCGACATAGCTCCCGTCAAGTGCATCGTTGAACATGACGCCCTGCGGATCCAGATGATCGCGCACGTTTGTCCGAGCTTCCACGGTGGCAATGCCAAACGAGTAGAAGACAGTATTTTGGCCTACCCAGCCGCAAGTTTTCATGTCCGCCATGAGGCAGTCAACGGTCGGGAACTGTATGCTTGGATCTTCACAGGCCCATTGTTGAGGTTTGTTTTTGCAAGTTCGCCATATCTGTACGTTGGCCTTGGAAAAACGGATTCATCAGTCCAGATTAACGCAAGGATGACATGGTGGATCTTACATTGTCATCAGGTTCACCTTGAGGGTCTCTAGGCGAGGAGAAGCAGTTCCCCGCAGAGGTGGAGGACGCCCAGAGAGAGACGAGTGAGAGCAGAAGTGACTTTCTCATGATGGATTCAATTGCTGTTGTTTGACATCAGCATTCTGAATTCCCAGTCTCTGATTTATACTACTGGAAGATTCACCAGTGCAAGGACAGATACACAAGACACAAGCCGCACTCATCCCTCTCGTCTGCAACACACGGGTTGTGTTGGAATTCTTTCAATTTTTTCCATTTTTGGTACTTTTGAGAAATCCTTTCTCAGCTCTGGCTTGTGAAGTTGTGCAAAGTCAACTGTGGTTCGTGGAGTTGTGGAAGGAAGCAGTCAAGCGTTTTGCCGTGTTCTGGGTTTCCGTCGCAGCGACTCCCTGGTCCAAAAATGGTAGCAACACGGTGTAACTCCCACAGCTCGTTTCAAATGATGCCCGTTTGGTCTTGTGGCTCACATGTTTCTTTCAGCGCAGCCGTTCATCATTGACTCGCGTGATGTTGGCCTTCGTTCCTGCATGTCCAAATATTGCAACAATGCGGCACTTCTCGCTTCGGCTGGCTGCCTTACGCTGTTAGTGTTGCCCGACTGCGTTTCTTAATTTTCATGCGATCAGGGATCCGGAGCGCGAAGGATGCAAGGTGTTTGGTGCGGCACAGCTGCACTGCCACTTGGCCCTGGGTGCTTGTTGCTGATAAGCATCTAGTGCGGGGGCCAACTGAGTCTTAAACCCATTTGAAAACCAACTCCCGATCCTCCTCCCTCGGCAAGCAGAAATCCATCTCTTCATCCTTCGCAATGACTTCTGCACCCAACAGCCAAGTCCAGACCGAACCAGTCCATCAGTCGATCATGGATGCGTGCAAGTCCGGAGACCTGGAAAAGCTGCAGCAACTCTTCCGCGATGCCAACGTCAAGAAAGGCGACAGCCCAGTGCTGCCTCATCCTCAGCCCGATGGGGCCACGTCACCAGCTCCAGTCACGATCGTCCTCCTCACCACAGCTGTCGCGCACAGACACCCACACATCGTTGCGTTCCTGCTCAGCACCTATCCCAAGGTCAGGGTTGACTACGAAAGTGTCCTCCAGGCAGCCTTCCAGAACCCTCACCTCGACACTTTCAAGCTGCTTCACGCCCACCAGCCAGGAATCGTGCTTCACGAATTCGATCCATGGAGGAATGCCTTGAGCGAGGCTTGTGACGGCGGCAAATCCAACCCCACAATCCCGGACTACCTCCTCGATTATGGCGCTGCCGAGTCGGAGGCTGCCGGCGGGCCCCGTGGAACCCCCCTCGGGGCTGCCATTCTAAGCGGCCAGCCACTGCAGCTCATCCAGAAAATGGTTTCGAAAGGCGTCCCTCTCGGCCACGTCCATGTCTCGCTTTGCCTCACGGCCAAGCGTGCGGATGTCCTTCAGTTCCTACTTGAGTCCACCTCACTTTCGCTCTCTACGGACGAGGTGCAACAAGACTTGGCACGCTCGAGGGAGATCAACGACACCGATCTGGTATCGGTAATCGAAAACCACATCCAAAACACTAGGTCGGATGGGAGCTCTCGCTCGAACGGGATATGGAACTTCTTTAAGCGGATCACCTAGCATCTGAGTAGCAGGTGTTTGAGCATTCCCACATCCAGTTATACTTTTATAACAGCTTTCAAATCTAGAAATAATGGATGCTACCATACGTTGCAGGTGCTTCCTTGAGCTACATCGTCCGCTATGTTCAGTTTTTCCCCAATGGGACCATGAGAAAAACGTGTTTTGTTACTGAAGCACAACTGAAGACAGAGAATAATCCCTCTGGGTCCGTACAGGTAGAATGTGACGCTAAACCGAGTACTTTCTGTAGAAACCAGCGGAATGCAATCTAGCAGCTTGATGGGTGAAGCATCATGTATTTAAAATTCCCAGCAACTGACCCGATATCCCGCACACTGACTTAACCCCTGGAAGGCGGTCTGCTCTTGACCAGGCCACACTGAAAGATTCATCCGCCATCTCCCCGTCTCGTGATTGAGAGGCCCTTCCCGATTCCGGGGATCCAAGCTCTGCTGCTGAACAACGTGCAAATATTACTGGCCCCGCCTATGCTCGTAATAGCCGGTGGACTGGAAGCTCAGACGGGTCAGCCTACCTTTATCCCAAGACGAGTTGCCGCATTGCAGAGTCCCTCGAGGTAGAACACCAGGCTGGCCGAATTGAAGGGGGCTGTTTCCGGGGTTGGAAGGCGGACGTCAAGCCAAGGCCGTAGATTAAATGTGGGCGAGTAAAACTATGTGGAAGCAGAACAGGATATTGCTGACGATCCGGTTGTTTCAATGATAAATGTGTTGTCAGGCGGAAGCTGCAACCAGTTTGCATGATATCCCTTTTTATACTGTTATCTCTTCTTGTAGCTGCCATCCTTGAACGATAGGAATTCATTTATAGTCTTATGACGAGGTTAAGCTATGGTGCCGTCAATTATGGTTACGGCTGCAGGCTGTTCACGGTGCTCCAAGAATGGTCTGGAAACATGAGCTTTGCCGTGGAAGACCGCTGGAAGTACGCGGATAAGAAATGCGCGGAATATTATCGTTGTGTCTCGAAAGAAGAAGAGTCTGTTGATAGAGAAGTATACGATTCGGAGATCACAGAGAAGGTCATCAGCTCTGCATGTCCAGCACATTGCGAGAAAATTTCGTGCAGAAGATTTAGCACCACGTCGAAACTCAGCTATTCTGCCCCTGAAGAGCGCGTTACCATGAGTAGCGATCCATGGTTGGCGATTCTCTCGGCACCAAGCATTCCTGCGCTGCCAAGCAACGGCGGATCATGGCAACATGGACGAACTCGTGGGGAGTCGAAGCATTCATCCAGACGCAAGTGATTGCGCTTTTTCTGAACACTTCCGTCCGGACGAATGCTTTGACTCCCCATGGTAATGTGTGTTTGCAGGATTTCTTTTGGCAGCGGCCTCCTGTGCTGCCAAGGAGAGACGGCCCTCATTACTACTGAATCGAGAGTAGCCTATCCTGGATAGTTGTTGGAAATCACGTGTTTTGCATATTGCTTTTGCAACACCAGATAGCTTAGTCACTCACTTACGTATATAAGGAGGGTGGGCCACCTACGCCCTTCCTCCTCATGCCAATCATCAATAGATCATCATTGTTCATCAACATACCAACAATAGTACACCACTTTTATTGCGGTAAGCTGGAGCAACACCGCCTAGGTGCGTCTGCTGATGTGCTCGTGCGTCTGCACTTGACATTGAAGAAGCACGGACAGATCCGTTGCACCTGGTGTTGTGAGAAGTTGTCCATGCCAGAGGACTACGGTGGAAGACGGCGATACTCCATGCCAACCGAATCGAAATAATTTTTTGAGCGCCACCATTTGCGGGCCGAATTGGTTCAACGTACGCCCGCGCCCTGGTTCGATGGAACGTGCTAGTAAAGTGTGGCAGACACGGAAATGGTGAGTTTAATCGTACTTAGGTGAAATGCGGTAATTGTGCCCCGGGATTTTGGCTACGCCGGGACAGGCAACAATGGCGGTACGCCATTGTTTCGGTGAATTCCATGGGAATCGAGACAGTGGTTGGTGTTGCATCAGGGGGACATTAGCTTGATTTTCTGAAAGAGAACACAAGCGGTGGATGCCAGTGCTGTGCAAAGCCGTTGAAATTCGAGCACGGCGAGAGGGAATCTTGAACGGTGTTCACTGTGGCACTACCTGGCGTCGAATCTCCGGGTGAGAGAGGACGGGTTCGCCCGATGCGCACAGACTTCGGAGCCAGCCATAAGCCAATCCTCCATCCTTCGCACACTTCCATTTTTTGGTTGATTAACGGCAGCATAGAAGGTAAGGACTCTATGGATGTCTTTGAGAATTTTGCAGTTGCAGATGCTCGACAGTATTCACAATGTTCTGTATGCATGCATCACGCCGTAGATATGTTGGTTACGGACCATTGCAATAGGGTTGGGAGACGCATAATCGCTTCTGCTTGCTGCACACTCTACAGCGTTATCAAGAGCCAAGACGTGCTTGTTGCTTGGCAACTTCGATAGCTCCGTCTCTGATTGTAGCGGCGAGAAGTTCCGCAGGGGAGTCCGGCGCTAGGCAGGGGAATACGACCAGCCATGCGATCCCCACGCCTTTCCCCTCACAAGCTTTTCGCCTGCGGTGCGACCCTCCACACGAAGCACGCGGGAAGGCATATCGTCTCCTCTATCAGCCTTATTGCGCGTCTCAAGTGTCTGCCCCCCATCAGCACACGTCACGGAGATGGAGCGCCTGCGACAGCGCTGTCTACCGCAATTGACGGCGGAACGGTGCGGGTAGGCTAATGCGCCCACTTCTCAGCCCACTTCCTCCTCGGCCAGCGCTGTAGCCCGCCTCTCAGCCGCACTCCAGCGCCAAAAGCATTTTCGCACAATTGCCGAGACTGCCCCTGTGGAATCTACCGTTGAGATACCGACAATTGAGCGATTTTGGCCATGTTTCTGGTCGCAACGCTCTTTTCCCATACACTGACGCCCGAGCGGGGCTGAAGAGCGGCGGCCGCCGAACTGTCCACAACGCCAGCCTTCACGATGGCATTGTAGGTAGCTTCGGGAACGCCGTCTCGCTTGCCGTGGTTCTGTATCGCCTCTGCTCTGTATAAAGACGATGGCCCAACACTTTCTTGGAGACCAGGACACTCCTGAGGCATCCTCTGCATCCGTCAATCTTTTCCGTGGAGCCGTTGGGCCCACGCCAGTCTTTTCAGTTGTCAATTTCGCCATACTCCATCATGGCATCCCTTCTCTTCAACCCCACAATCCTTCTGGGCCTTTTGGCCGCACGCTCTCTCGCCATCCCCGCCCCTGTCCCTTCCGAGACTGCCATTCCAGCTAAGCGGGACACCACTGGCCTCTCGTGCTGGGACAGTGTTAGTGACGGTCATGTCTTCCAAGCTACGAACGCGAAATGGGATATCCTTTGTGCCACCGACTATGCGTGAGTACATCAATACCGGTGTTGAAAGATATTCTGACAGGATGCAGTGGAGGTGACATGGGAATGTCCTGGGTTACCTCGTTCGAGGAGTGCATCGCGGACTGCGACGCCACCACCGGGTGCATCGACGTCTCTTTCGTCTGGCCGAATGCCTGCTACAAGAAGAACTCTTTGACCACGGCCAATTCGAATAGTGCTGTGTGGACTGCGCGCAAGCAGACCAGCACATCCACCAGCACTGGAAGCAGCGGTTCCACCGATACCAAGACCGTTGCCGCTGCTCTTACCTGCGAAGGTGGTGCCAGCAACGGAAAGAAATATGTTTCCGCCAAGGGAACTTTCTTGATTGAGTGCGCAACCGACTATGCGTAAGTGTCCCACCAAGCAATCTGGTGTTCGTGGACTGACAGATCATCAGCGGCGGCGACATGGGATCCTCAAGCACCAGCTCCTTTGAAGCTTGTATCGAGGACTGCGCAGCGACTACCGACTGTATCGATGTCAGCTACGTGTCTGGAGCCTGTTACAAGAAGAACGTGCTTAACCCTGCTGTGTCGCTTGGTCACGTCTGGTCGGCCAAGCTAGTCCCCTCTGATACAGAGAGCTCTGATGGATCATCTTCCACCACGTCCACAGCAACCACCACTACCGCTATTGCGACGGAGACCGCTATCACATGTCCTGGCAGCAACGGTACTACTGCCGGCATGTCCACGGGCGGCACATACCAGATCCTCTGCTCCATCGATTACGCTGGCGGTGACTTCAAGGAAGTGGATACTCCTACATTCGAGGAGTGCCTCAAGGCTTGTGATAACAACGCTGGGTGTGTGGCTTTGTCTTACGTGGCTCCCTCTTGCTACCTGAAGAGCGAGCTGATGACCCCGGTCTCCGTCTCCTACGTCTGGGGTGCGGTTGTCAAGAAGGCCGCTACCGACCTGTACGCCTTCCCGACTGTGGCCGACAAGCCTCTCGATGCCGGCGCAACCGAGTCGATGATGGCATCCATCATGACCCTCGAAAGCCCGCCACTCGCCACCCTCGGCCCTGTTGCTCCTCCTGGCATCAACATGGGTGGCCTCAAGGTCCTTACCCCTGACCCTCAGGCTCAGCTTTGGTACAACGGTGCCGACGAGGACATGGCAAATGAGGATTCCGGTGCTGTCACGGTCCGTCTGACCATCGACTACAAGTACCCGTCTATCGTGCTTGACCACTCTATCTACATCAAGGACGTCACCTGTGCCGGTGGAGTCCTCACCGGCAGCTTCTCTGAGCAGACTCCCTTCCTTCACGCTGCCCAAGAATGGCCCAGCCAAGCTCCCATCCTACTCATCACCAGTGCGCAGAGCTGCGGCAACGGTGCTCAGAACTCCTTCTGGCTGGCCAGCTCAGTCACCTTCGACATCGGCGCATCGACCTTCAGCGCACCCGGTGCGATCACAGAGCTTGCAGACATCTATGAGGAACTCACGGCCGACTTCGGCAAGATCGAGTATGACGAAGATGCCGATGACGGAACCACGGGCAGCGACGACGCCGACAGCTGCGGTAGCCCCAGCTCCTCCACTCTCGACGACCTCCCCGCGGTTGCATGCGGTGCCAACTTCGACAAGGCCCTCGACGAGGCTCTCGGCTACTACTCCGCATCTCGCGACGGAGAGCAGATGGTTCTCGCTGCTGCGGGTGTTGACAGTTCGGAGAGCGGAACCGTGATTGAGAGAGGCCTTTCGACCCATGTCCTTCACAAGCGTTGGAGCTTATGGGGCGCCATCAAGAGTGTGGCAAAGGCCGTGGTTCAGGCTGTTGTGACCGTTGTCAAGGTTGTTGCCGCCGTCGTTGTTCAGGTCGTACAGAAGGCCGTCGAGGTTGTCGTCACGGTCGTCAAGGCCGTCGTCGCCGTCAGCATCGCCGTGGCCACGCAAGTTGCCAAGCTCGCTGTCTTCATCGCCACTGGAAACTACAGCAACTCGCTGACCCTTCCCGTCAACCTGGGCCCGCCTGCAAGCGTCCAGCAGAAGTCTCCCTGGGACAGCGATGGCTTCAAGTTCTACACCTACTCTCCCGAGGAGGGCGGAGAAAAGTGGAAGGCGTCCAAGACTGCTTTGGAGAAGATTTCCGATGAGCTGCTCGGCGAGGCCGATCCCGAGCCTGGTATCGAGCTGTGGTGTGTCGACTGTGGTGTCAGGGGTAAAGTTGTTGCCACCGGCTCCATCAGCGCCACCCCGCTCTCCGGCCTGAAGAAGGGAACAATCGGTGTTGACGGCAACATGTACGCCGGCGTCTTCCTCGGAGTCAATGCGTACACGCAGTGGGAGAAGACCGTCCGCAAGGATCTTTTCGTCAAGGGTCTCCCCGGCTGGTCCATCCCTGGAATCGTCAGCTTGGGACCTCGTCTCATTCTCGGAGCTCAGGCTACGTTCGAAGTTGAGGCAGAAGGTCAGCTCATTACAGGTGCGAGCCTCAACTGGCCCGCTTTCCATGCCGAACTCAACTTCGTCGACTCGTCTAAGAGCTCGCAAAGCGGATGGAAACCGGAGATCACCAAAAAATTCCAGGTCCATGGAGATCTGTCTGCCAAGGCCGCGCTTGGTCTTCCTGTCACCCTCAATTTCGGAATTAACATCCTGAATGGCGTCTTCGAGAAGGGCATCAATCTCACTGATATCCCTGCTATCACTGCCGAAGCCACGCTCGAGATTGATGTTGGGACTGACAAGACTCAGTTTGGCAGCGACGAATGCGAAGGTATTGACTGGTCGATCGCTCTTACCAACGAAGTCCGCCTTGACATCAGCGACGTCGGTGGCTGGACTCTGAACGAATGGGCATCTCCCGCCCTCGCCAGTGGATGTATCGGCCGTACCCGCGACAGCAGCAGCTCCGATTCTGGCACTGATGACACTACCACGACCACCCAGCCCGCCGTTGAGGACTTGAGCCTCAAGTGCCCGGCCGCGGACGGAACGACCTACACTGACTCGAACTCAAACACTTACGCCGTCAAGTGCAGCACCGACGCACCTGGAAACGACATTGCTTACTCTGTTCAAAGCACCTTTGATGACTGCATCAACTGGTGTGGCACTGTGTCTGGATGCGTCGGCGTCGCTTATGCCAAGGACCGCACTGATCAGAACTGCTGGCTCAAGAGCGTTTGGGCCAACTTCCGTAGCGATACGGGATACCAGTACTCGACTGCCTCTGCCCAGATGAACTCGCCGTTCACTATCTTGAGCATGTTCTATGCTGACAGAGATGTCACGGGTTCGGCTGCGGCCAACATCGTCAGCGGCAACCGGCTTGTCGTCGATACCAACAATATTTGGCGCTGGGCTGGCGATCCATGGGGAGGCAACGCTAAGAGTATCTTCATGCTTTACATGTACGGGGCAGAGACAAGAACGTTTGTCGCGGTTGATGGTCAAGGTACCTTCACCATCACCCCCGGCCCCATCTCCAACGCTCCCATGTCAGAGATCGCTCCCACCTACGGCCAGCAATGGGGCGTGTACAATCTTCAGATTGTTGCTGCTGCGTATGGTCGGAATGCTATCACAGATACCAACGTCTGGGCCGATATGTACTACAGAGCACGTTATTACGGATCGTGGCCTTTTACCAACGGCCAATTTCGTTGGGATACGTGGGTGGGAACCGTTAAATCAGGCGTCATTTGGTATAAGGACACTGAATCGGGTGCCTTTTACGCCATGGCGGTTCGTGAGAACCAAGTGGGCCAGTTCGCCCAGGTCAAGTCCCGCAGAAAGGCCCGCAGCGACGAGGCGCTCGACGCGCCTTACAGCTTCGAAAACGGCACAATCTCGGCTTCTAACTCGACTATGAGCAATTCTACTGTCTCTGTAACTACTCCTGAATCTACTCCGGAGTCTACCCCTGAGTCCACCCTTTCGACCACCACCTCCACCGATTCGGACTTCCCCAAGCTCACCACTACCAACAACACTACTAACGCTACCGGTTCTTCGGATTTCCCTCAAATCTCTATTACCAACAGCACGGACAGCAACTCCACCGAATCTGGAGTGTTCCCTCAGCTTTCCTTGACAAACAGCACGGCCGACGCCGACAATTCTACCATTTCCACCCTTTCCTTATCCGAGGACGATTCCGAGCTGACACTCACTCCATTCCGCATCGTCGACACGACCAACACGCTTCTCATCAACCCGGGCACCAACGGCAACCTCTTTCTGTCGATCATTGGCGACAGTGCCGATATTTCCACCCTCACCTCCGGCTCCCTCGCCGGAGACGCCGAGTCCAAGACCGTCGTCGGCGACACCTCCTCGCGCCTCCTCCACTACTACCCCTCCGTCATGGAGTCCACGGGCGCCTCGCGCCTGCGTCTCGCCAAGTGGGACGAGCTGCCCAACGGCTCCAAGCTGATCACGCTGACGCCCATCGAGACGCAAGGCGTCAGCATGCTGATGGCCATCGACGCCGACGGCGACTACTTCTGGCCGTTCTTCTGCGGGATCAAGGGGCAGCTGAACAAGGTGTTCCTGGTCAAGGACCCGGACGCGGGTGCCGGCGCGCTGGAGAAGGAGAACATGAAGTTCACCGTCACCGGCGGCGATGCGTACAGCTGCTCACCGCTTGCGCTGCTAGCTGAGGCCGCTTGAACGGATCTTGGGTGGAATTGAAAAAGGCGCAGTGTGGCGATTTGAGGGGTTTTTTTTACGCTGATTCTACGATGGATGAACGGTCTTCTGAACTATTAACTTCTATTCTTTAATATTAATTCAAGTTCATCTGAACCTTTCATCTTGCCCTGGATAAAATTCCAATAGCATGCAGTACCATTGAGATGAACTACCGACAAGGGTTCAACTTCGAAGTTTCACAGGCTGAAAGTGGTAAATGCGGGGCGATGCATGGTGGACCTTTCAATTAGAAAAACCAACGACAAACAGATAGAAGCATAGAAGCGTAGCAGCAGCTGGAGAGATGTTGCTACTTGCGCTCACCGTGGACACATGAAGCATTCGTCCGGATGCCAGTGTCGAGAAAAGTTCTTTACCTTGACGTCCGGACGAATGCTTCAACTTCCCATGGGAACTCACTATACACCACGTTTGTAGCCGAGCTCCTGTCTGTTGCCGTGCCTTGCAGTGACAGGTCCCTTAACAGTGGCAAATTTTTCAAGGTCAGCACAAGTAAAGCGCAAGTAACATGTCTTTCCCTGGAATCAGAAAAAGAAACGTGTGTGTCGCACTCGGAACCACAAGGTTCAACGGCGGTGCAGGTCGGTTGCATTTGCGTCGCCACAGCTTGAGCTCTGAACTTACAATGGCTGGGGGTGGAGCTCGGTGCTACAACGGTGTGTCCTGTGTTGCTTATCCCCTCATATGATTATGATCAATAAGGGCGTATTGACTGGCTTCACTCCCCGTGTAATGCATTGGCTACCATGCCCAGAGCGGTTCCACTGCTTAAGTCTTTTTAGTCGAAGAGTATTAGGCTGCTTAAGCTTCTCGGGAAAGCTTACAGAGTTGGCATCTGGGGCGGCACATCAGAGCGAACTAATGCATGTCAGCACACCAAGCGAGGAAGCCCCTGTTATGACATTTTCCAACAGGCGTGGAAAAGACTTTATATATTAATGCGCCAGATGCGCTGTTTGTATTCCTCAAATTATACTTTATTAAACCCGATGGCGCAAGATGCTAGCTCTCAGGCTTTCGTTCGTGCTCTTCTCTATCCTCCAGGAACTGCCTCTCACAGCAGCAGCGCTGCACTATCCCAATCCGCTGGTATCGCGCCTGGAACACCTACTCGTTGACACGGACGG
The DNA here is from genome assembly GCA_011503125.2 of Botryosphaeria dothidea. NCBI lineage: Eukaryota > Fungi > Ascomycota > Dothideomycetes > Botryosphaeriales > Botryosphaeriaceae > Botryosphaeria > Botryosphaeria dothidea. The sequence goes on along the minus strand of WWBZ02000051.1, from coordinate 3,773,117 downwards.
TGTTTTCAGATCCGGATTCAAGGACGCCATAACACCATGCACGAACTATGTCTCCGGCGCACAAACACTTGGGCGCCAAACATCAGCGCAATGGCTTCGTGTTGCATTCCATGACTTCGTTACGGCCCATGTAGGCGAAGGAACTGGCGGTCTGGATGCATCCATTGGCTTCGAGACTCTGCGGGCGGAAGACTCTGGCACTGCATTCAACGACAGCTTTGCATTTTTCGCATCCTTTGTCGATGCGCAGACGTCAAGTAAGAGCCCGTCCACAATCAATCCGCTCATCCGCCGACGCTAAGATAAATGCAGTGGCCGATCTTATAGCAATCTCTGTTGTATCATCTGTCGGCAACTGCGGCGGTCTTCCAGTTCCATATCGTGGTGGTCGCATCGATGCCACCGGCGAGGGTCCGTTTGGCGTACCTGAGCCCGAGACCAGTATCGAAGAAACGCTTGAGGAGTTCGCCAATGCTGGATTCAACGCGGAGGACGCCATCGGGCTGACTGCTTGTGGTCATTCCCTCGGTCGCGTGCATCATGGCGGTTTTCCGAATGTCGTCCCCGAATCCGCGGTCTCACCCAACAACACTGCCGGGGGTATTAATTTGGACTCGACACGGGGCAATTTTGACATCAACATTGTTCATGAATACCTCGGTGGCTACGGGCAGCGCGGGGGACCTTTGGTAACCAGCGACAACGTGACCGTCCGATCTGATCTCAGACTCTATGAGAGTGACCAGAACAGAACCATGCAGAAGCTCGGCCAATCAAAAGACTATTTCTTCAGGGCTTGCGGCGACCTCTTTGAGAGAATGATCAACACAGTTCCGAAAGAGGTGCAGCTTTCCGAGGTTGTGAAACCAATCCCGGTGAAGCCTGTCAATTTTACCTTCGATATCACCAACGACCAGAAGCTCAAACTTTCTGGATATATCAGAGTGACTATCCGCCACATTTGAGCAGTGCTTATATGTATCTGATGGAAGTCCGCAGTATCTGTCTACAGACGGGGCCGCACCGTCAGTAATCGACGTCTTTCTTGGTAATTCTGCCAATGAGACTATCTCCTCCGTTGCAGCATTTGCTGCCGCCGAAACAGGCCGAAACCTCTGGGGATCTACAACATTCTATCCCATAGAGTTCGCGCTCGACCTCGTGGAGTTTTCCTCTGCCGCCGCTATTCCGGCCAAGCTTCACGTCCCTACATTCACTTCCCAGACCTTCCAGCTACAGCCAGAAATCTTTACCATGGCCAAGGTCAACCCAAATTCTGTCGGAAGAAGCGCGGGGACGGTCTTCGGTGCTGTTGCCCGTCGTGCAAACTCATCACTGTTGAGTGTCAAAGCAGTCATCCACGTACCAAGCCCGCAGACTGGGACGCTGGCTCCGAAAGTCGTCACGCATGAGATTTCTCTAGAGAAATATCAAGATTTTGGTCCGTACTCGCTTTTCACGACGGGATTGGGAGATTACTTGGCCATCAAGCCGCAGAGCAGCGTCGATATTACGGCCATATTTTCAGATGGGTCTGTCATACGGGATGACTACAACAAGTTTGTGCTTCCATAACGCTCTCATATGTATGTGGAAATAACGCATGTGATGTTTCAAGCGAGGTTTTGAATGGTGCAAATTCGTTTTAGTCCCTTCGGTAATTTGTGACAAAGTATTGACGTTAACTTTGCCCCATGACGCAATCAGAACGACGCGATATCGGTGAAATTTTGGATATGTGTTGCCCTCGAGCTGATATTCTTAGAATGCCATTCGATGTCTCAGTGGCGGCTGGCTCTTGGCCCGTGTGACACGGATCAACACAATGTCAGTCTAACTCAATGATAAAATGCTTAAAAACAATATTCGAGCATGCGATTGACATGAATTCTCATTGGTAAAATGCAAACATCTACATTCGAAGATATAGCAACTACTGAAAATTGAAATGTAGCCAACGTGTGCAATCCTCAGATACGCTGCTAAAACTCCCTACATCAGGCAAACGCCCTCCCAAGAGATGCATTTACTTCTGCATAGGAGGAACGATGATCTCATCGATGGTCCAGATCTTGCCATCCTCAGTCTGCTTGAGCTCCGAGTAAGTGGCGCCCTGGGACGAGCCGACGGTGCTGCCGAAAGTAAGATCGGCATCAGCAAGCGTGATGACGGTGTTTAGGTACTTCTGCTGCTCAATGGTACCCGAGCAATCATTCTGACACTCGGTACCGGTGCCATAGCCCCTCATGTATGGGCCAGAGTCGTAGGCAAAGTAGGACAGGTTCTCGCCCGAGTCGGCATCGGTGACGATCCTGACGGGGTCAGTGGGCGCTGGCGGTTTGAAGGGGAGGTGACGCTTACTGCTCCCAGGTGGTGCCGTCGGCCATGAGGTTGTACTCAATCCGGATCTTCTGATCGCCGCTGATGGCCGAGGCGTTGGCGTCCTTCTGGCCGAAGCTGCCGAACAGGCTGGCGCGGATGCACCACTGGCCCTCGGTGGCGCCGCACCAGGCGTTGCCGTCGCGGTAGTCCTCGATGGTGGTCTGGACGAGGTCGCCGGTGCCGTTGCTCATGCCGGGCCAGAGGAAGAGCTGGCCGTTCTGCGGGACGGGCGCGCGGCCGGGGATGAAGGTGGTGACGCTGGAGATTGGTCAGTGTGGGGGCTGAGCCATGGTGTGCGGTCGGTGCTTGCGCGTTGCGGATCGTGGACTTTGTGGGACCAAGGGAGACGGCGCCGCCCCAGGTGTCAGCCCTCTTCTCCAAGTCGGAGACGGCGGTAGGGACCGCAAGGGCCAGAGAGGGAAGGAGAGCAAGGACAGCGGCGGCACGGATTGTGACAGTTATGGTAACGAAGGTGATTGGGTGAAGGAATGGATATTATTGTCGGGCTGAAGAACAGAAAAAGCCTCTGCAGAGTAGCAGCTCATGGTCTTATAGACGAATTGGCCTGTCAATGCAGGGCGGGCGAGGGGTTGATTTTTCAGTGTTAGAAGCTGTGATCTACCTTGGCAGCGGTTTATGAAACGTTCAGTCCGTGTTCCTTTGGGAGTCCAGCCGCCCCGGAAGAAGTTTCATGACATGTTCTTGTCCGATGTCACGACGGCTCGCTTGTGGGTTCTTCCGTAGATTGTTTCAAAGAATCGGAATACGAGAAGAAGTTGTAGCCTCGCACATGCAGCGCCTGCAACACGAGTTGGATGTTGTTCTCGAGCGCTCTGGATCTGGTTTGGCATCTCCAGATCAGTCCGGTGGATCGTGTGAGGGAACCGAATTTGGATGGCTCTGAGGGGGGGGGGGGGGCGGCGCGCCCGTGTTTGGTCGGCGGCGGTCAGCCTGAAATATATATTCATTGCGGGGTTCGCGATCGGGCACACGCACCCAGCGGTGATCCTTTTCCAGCCTTTACTCCACCAATGTCGAGGCGAGCCACGGATGACCGGAAAGGCCCAGCAATAGCCGGCTTTGAACGGTCTTATGGGATGGCGCCTTTGTTTCGATATGCAACTCCGATCTGCGGCAGAACACTGCGATTTACGAATTGATCCGTGCATGGAGTCAGCCGTTAGTGGTCAAACGCACGATTAGGATGATTATCAGGTATGCTGTTCCTTGGCCTTCTCCACCAAATATCAAGTGTCTCACATTCTTGACTCAAACTTTGTGCGTAGAGTGAAGTTCTGTGGTCGCGGTGCTGAAGCTGCGATGACGAAGAGCGGTGCCTGTGTGGACGCTCGCCAAAGCAAGCAAGCATAACTGAGAAGCTTCTTTTGACGGCTGGAACAAAGCGGCGAAACCAGCCCCTGACATTCACGGAGCGTTGCCTGGATCCGGAGTTGGTCGGCTTTCGGATTCCAAGTCGAGCCGAGATGCGGCTACTCCCAAGAAAGCCGGCACGCTACATCCGCGGAACTATCACGCGTTAAGGGGCCATCATCTCTGGACGCCCAATGGCCCGACGAATCAACGGGCCGCGGCCGGCAATGCCTCAATCTGAAAGGCTCCGAAGCTGACCCGCCAGCGCTGTCTTGGCCCGGCTTTCATCTTGAGCCTGAACAGCGAGTTGAAGGTTTAAACTTTTGATTCCTTCCACATCTCGCTAGACAGTTGCACCCTTTCGGCTTGAAAACATCGTCAATTCCACCACTCAGCTGTGATTCCGCTAGAAATCCCCGTCACACTACTAACGAGCCAAATCCAGACCAGTGAACGCACAATTCTTGTCCTCGTAGATCTTCGTCCTCGTTCCATCCTGGCCGCACCTCCAAATTGAGCCTCCGATGTCCGCCACATAGCAAAATCCGGCCTCAGCGTCTACCTTCAGGCCAATAGCTTCATCGAAATTCTGAACAACGATCTCGTAATCCTCCTTCGTCGCAGCAGCGTCGCCCAACGAGTCGACCTTGAGCTTACTCAGCGTGTTCCCGAACGGCACCTCCCCGCGATCCGTCCAGAGCAGCGAGCCCGACCGCTCGTCGTAATCGAGATCAACGGGCTCCGGCAACGCGTCCAGCAGGCAGCGGACGTCCGGGCGCGCGGCCGCGACGCCGCCGGCCGGCATGTCGATGCGCGCGCTGAAGACGCGGCCCTCGCCGGCCTTGGAGCCGCCCTTTTGCGTCCAGAAGAAGCGGCCGAGCGCGGGCGCCACCGCGATGCCGACGCACCAGCGGGTGTGGTCGGCGCGGTGCGCGGCGCGCGCGACGTCGCCGGTCTGGACGAGCGTCTCGAGGGCGCTGCCGTCGAGGTTGCAGCGGTGGATGCGCAGGCCTTCGCGGTCGGCGATGTAGAGCTTGTGCGCTGCGGCGTCGATGGCGAGCTGTTTCGGGGTGTGGATGTGGCCGGGCGGGACGACGTGTTTGACGTCGGAGCCGTCCCGGTTCGACGACATGACGTGGCCGTCGTTCTGCGATGGTATGCCCATGTTCGTCCAGTAGAGGCGTTGGCTGGGTTTGTGCAGGACGATGCCGTCGGGGAGCTGCTGGCCGGAGACGAGTGTCTGGACGGACTTGCCGTCCGGAGATACTTCGAGGACGCGGCCGCGGCGGGACACTTCCGCGTAATTCTTTGAACCATTCAGCGGCTGAGATAACCCGAGATCCAGGACGAGCACGCTTGGCTGGTTGGGTGTTGAGGAAGCGGCCGTCTCATGCTGGTGTTGGTAGAACCCGCCTTCCTCGCTCTTGACTCCCAGCTTGCCTTGGGAAACGTAGTTCTGTTCCAGGAAGTCCAGATGAGAACGCGGTAGACTGCGCTCTTTGATGTAGTGTCCCTCAATAAAAGCCACCGTATCCAGGCCGACGTCTGATCAACTGATCAGCAAGGTCCATCGTGGGGATGTGTCTGCAGATGACTTACCGTCCATCATTTCGCACGGCCCCTGCCTCGAGCCGAACATGATCTTCCAAACCTCGTCGAGCTGTGTCGGTGTCGAAACGCCCTCGTCCATGATCATCAGGAACTCACGCTTGATCGCCGCCCACACTCTGTTGAAGATGAAGCCGGTGGATTCCGCGCCCGCAACGTAGGGCTTCAGTCCGGCTTCTCTGTGGCGCTCGACCAGAAATGGGAAAATAGCCGGCTCAGTGTGCCCGTCCGTCATAAGCTCGACGAGCCGGTTGTTCGGAGGCATCATGTAGTGCGTGTTGAGTATGCGCTTCTGGGTGGCTTCAGACACCTTTTCCAACATTTCCCCGGACTTGTATGATGAGGAATTCGAGCACAGGATGGCATCTTGGGGTGCAAGAACCTCAAGGTCGGCAAAGGTGTCGATCTTGATCAACAGCTTCTCGGGTACAGCTTCGAAGACTAACCATGCGTTCGAGACGGTGGTTGGCAAGTCCTCGAATGCGAAGGCGGATCCGGGTGTTTGACAGCCTGTCACTTGAGCGTATGAGGCGACATTCTCCTGGATGTAGGCCAGCGCGTCATGGCGTTGTTGTGGACTTGGATCACGGATGTGAACAGTATATCCAGCAGAAGCCCAGCAGCATGCTTGGGAATGTCAGTGACTTATGTGTTGTCAATCTGCAGGGAAGATCTGACCAATGCGGCGGCCGAGGACACCTCCGCCCAAAATAGCCACTGGCCGCGATGTGTATGAATCGGGAGGACTCCAAGTTTCTGACATGTTGGGGTATTAGGAAAGTCTAGAAAGAAAGGATGGATTGAAATCTGGGAATGGGGGTGCTGAATACGAATGACCATCCATTGCAGCTTCTTCAGTCCCTCATATATGGCTGCAAAATTGATGACGGCGAAACTCAATTTGTCCTTCACGAGTATGAAGCCGAGGCTGCTTGGTCACTCTCACGCTGCGGACTTTCCATGGGGGTAAGCCAGCGGCTTCACCACTCGGCCCGATGATGACGACGTCGTGCGAAGAGAGGGTCGGCCCCGAAGCTGCGGTATTTCGTGGATCTTCAGACCGCCATTATGGCTAAGCAGAAAAGCGCTAGCATAATAAGCGCAAGGCTCGGCTTATGCGACTTGCCACGGCAGCTAGGGCGAGGGAGATGACGCACCGTCCCGTATCTACGAATATCCTTAGATCGCCACCCCCGCTTAGCAAAAAGGCGTTAGCTCGGAAAAAGCCTGGTCTGAAGCTGTCCATACGAAATACCACCTCTTCCCGCTGAATCCTTTCCGTCAACCAAGCATTGTGATTTCAAGTGTTTTATCAAAAGAAGCTTGTATTCTATCAGTTGCAAAATTGTTGCAAACAAGTGCATGGGGAGTCGGAGCATTCATCCGGACGCGACTGTTGTCAATACTCCTGAACATTTGCGTCCGGCTGAATGCTTCGACTCCCCATGCGGACTTTCTGGTTTCCATTTAACGTGACTGAGGATGTTGATTGGAGGTTCGGAAAAGAATAAAATAAAAATAAACAAGAGATGGACAGGTCGTGGTATCGCGTAAGCATTGTTAGCACGTGGAGAAGAGGCAAGCTACAAATACGTCTATGCAAAAGGTTCAAATGAAGCTTTGTCTATTCCAATCCTCTATGATGTCTTACTCCAAAAAGTGGATATGCGCCGAAGAACAGACGATGCTCATGCTACCAGTTTCTCCATAACATGCAACGAGACAAACAGACCCCCACCATATTTCCACACCTCTCCCGCCCTCAATGCCCACTTCATCGCCGTCTCTGGCCCTTTAGAACGTGAAAACCTGATCATGCATCTTGCTCACACCGCCGGGAACCTGGAAGCCCAGCTGCGCCAAGCTCCCCTTCGCCGCCTTGACCATGCCCGGCGGGCCGCACAGCAAGACTTTCGAGCCCTCGTCCGCGCTCGGCAGCCTCTCAGCCATCAGCTCCTTCGTGACGTATCCGCTGCCAAACGGCCAGCCCGCCGCCGGGCGGTCCAGCAGATACCAGACCCTGAAGTTGCGCGGATACAGCCGCGCAAACCGGTCCAGCTCGTCGCGCAGCAGGATGTCCTCCTCACTCCGGTTGGCGTAGATCAGGCTCACCTCGGTCAGGTCGGCGGGATCCTCGCAGATGGCGCGGATCAGCTGGTACATGGGCGTGATGCCGGTGCCGCCGGCGACCATGCCGAGGCGCGGCGCCCACCCCCTGCGGTAGCGCATCGCGCCCTTGGGCCCGCGGAACTCGACGAGGTCGCCGACGCGCAGGCGCGCGAGGCACTGCCCCGTCAGCAGCCCGTCGTCGTACAGCTTGACGACGAGCTCGAGCTTGCCGGGGTCGCTGTTGTTCGAGGTCGGGGTGTAGCTGCGCGAGACGGCGCGGCCGTCGGGCGTGGTGCCGCGGATGGAGACGTGCTGGCCGATGGGCAGGCCGAGGATGGTGGTGGGCGTGGGCAGGGTGAAGGTGTAGCGCACGGTGTTGGGGGAGAGCTGGGCGATGGCGGCGAGGGGCAGCTTCTTGTAGTCTTGCGGCGCGAGGAAGCCGGTGACCTGGCGCGTGGGGACGGAGCTGGCGGCCTTGAAGTGCGGCGGGTAGCGCGTGAAGCCCGTGCCGACGGAGAAGAGCTTCGACACGCGCTTGACGGTGTAGGTGCCGGCGACCAGGAAGGCGGCGGTGGTGAGCATCACGCCGTTCCAGAAGTCGTTGGGGCCTGCGCGAGGGCTGGGGAACTTGCGGAGCAGCGGGTGGTTCATCGTCCGCGCGGTCACGGCGATGAGAGCTGTGAGGGCGACTGCGCTGAGGTAGACGCCTTTGCTGCCGCTGGGCTTGACCGGGGTCGGTGCAGGAGCGCGGCTGACGACGCGGACTGCTTTTTTGGGTTTGTTGGCTTTGGCTTCCTCCGCGTTGAGCACGCCGACCAGCATGGGCTGCAGCATTTCTCTGGCGTCTTCTGAGTGGCCGACGTCCTCGAAGGCCACTGTTGCGTCCGTGCCAGCCGCCTCTTCAATCACTTCGGCTCCGCCAGGGTGGTCTTGAGAATAGTTGGAAACATCGTAGACTTGATTCGCAAGAGTCAGCAGGACATCCTTCCCCAAAATGGAACACTTCCACGCACCTTTGCCGTGTACGACAATCCACATGTCGTTTTTCTGCTTGTGGGCGGCCACCTCTTTCAGCGAGTAGACTGGTACCTCAGCATCGGGCTTCCACTGAGCCCCCGGCCCTGTTCTCGGTTCTGTCGGCATTGTGAAGGCGGGATGGAATCGACTCTGCTTGAGAACGCAGCAAGTCGAGCAAGCAAAGTGCGGATCTCGAAGCCTTTTCTTTTGGGCGAGAAGGGGATCCACCGGCGATTGCTTGCAGGGGTTAGCTGCCCCGTTGCTCGGCCGGCATGGCGAAAATTAAAAAGCAGGGTCAGCATGGCGGACAGCAAGTCGTCATTCCAGAAAGATTCGAGCGGCGGACCCCTTTCTTGGCCAATGGGTGCAAACGGCCGAAGGACACAACGCACGCAAGGCTCAGCGACAACGGCCGTAACCCGATAAAGCGGTGGCGCTGATTGGTTGCGGGAGTGGCGGCCAATGCTCTGTCTTCCAGAATCTCGACCGCGGGCCGAGCCGCCCTCGGCACTTACGCATCCCAGGAATGCCCTCTGTCAGATTGGTCCAGCACGCTGATAAACAGTCGGCCCGCGCTGAGAAAGCTCTGCCTGCGCCGTGTTCCCGTCCCGTTTTTTCTCGGAGATGCCATCATCGCAGGCTTAGGAGCCGTCAGTGCTCGGCCGACGCTGCCATGCGCCGACCGATATACGCGCACTCTCCCAGTCCATGCCGCGGCAATGCCTGCTGCTCTCCCTCATCTGGTCTCTGGAGTATAAGTGCGTTTGGTTGCCTCGGCGTGGGAGACTGCAACTTCGACTTGGACCATCGCCTGTCAAGCCAGCAATGTCGAACCAGTTCTACCTTTGGGGCGAAGGGCCCTCGACAGCCCTCGACATTGACGTCGACGTCCAAGAAAGCCTCGACGGCTTCAGGCATACCGTGGCCGGCCAGTTCGCCATTGTTGAGCCGTCCGGTGGGGTTTGCCGCGTCCTCCTTCTCCTGTTCCACTCGCTTACATTTCTGCCTCAGGCATCGACTTCCTCGTCGACGGCGGTCACACATTGGCCAGCACGGCAGAAATACTAGACACCCCCGGCCCCATCGCCATCTCGATAGACGGCAAGAAGGTCCGCGACCCTCCTGCGCCCACAGGCCTCCCCTTCGTCGGCAACTACTATGAAGTCTACCCGGACCACCTGGGCAACCACCAACGCCTCTTCGACCATTACGGTCCCGTCTTCAAGACCACCAACATGGGCCGCACAACCTACAGCACGAACGATCCGGAGATCGCCAGCATCGTCTTCGGCGAGACCGATTTCTTCACCAAGCTGATCACCCCCGACCACCCGCTGTACGGCATCAAGAACCAGGAAGCGGGCGTGTTCTTGGGAGACACCGAGGACGAGAACTGGAAGATCGCGCACAAGTTCCTGCCGCCGGCCTTCGGCCCCAAGGCGGTGCGGCACTACGCCCCGACGATGCAGAAGACGATCGAGAACGCCTTCAACGTGTTCGACGAGCTGGACGCCAACGGCGAGGCGTGGAACGTGTACCAGTACATGCTCAAGCTGGGCTCCGAGGCGGTGGGCAAGCTGGTGATGGGCATGGAGTTCGGGCACTTCAAGGGCGCGGACGCGCCCATCCACCGCATGGTCATGAACATTGCCGAGTCGCTCGAGCTGAACAAGAAGATCACGTCGCGCGGCAACTGGTACGCCGCGCTCCCTTTCGGAGACCCGAAGCGGCTCCGCGAGCTGCGCGCCGAGATCGAGGTCATGCTGGACGACGCCATCGCGGAGTGCAAGCAGAACGGTGCCGAGGACCTGGAGCTGAACGAGGCCGCGCTCAAGGCGTCCTGCGTCATCGACTACGCCATCCGCGCCGTCGACAACAAGGGCGAGCACCTCCCCAAGAAGAACCTCGCGTCCGCGCTCGTCGTCGCAACGGGCGCCGGCTTCACCACCACGTCGAGCCTGCTGTCGTGGCTGATCTACGGGCTGGTGCAGTACCCGGGCATGCAGGAGCGGCTGCTGCAGGAGATGGTCGACGCCGGCATCGACGAGGACACGCAGTGGGACGCCGACACGGTGGACCGCCTGCCCTTCCTCGTCAACTACATCAAGGAGATGCAGCGCCGCCACAACCCGTCCTTCCAGCCGGCCCGCACCGCCAAGGTCGACCTGGTGCTGCCCGGCGGCTACAAGATCCCCAGGGGCGCCATCGTCATCCCCGCGCTGCACCACATCCACAACAACCCGAAGCTGTGGGACAACCCGTCGAAATTCGACCCGGACCGGTGGGAGACGGACGCCGTCAAGAACAGGCACAAGGCGCAGTACATTCCGTTTGCGGCGGGGCCGCGCATGTGCATTGGCTTCAATTTCGCGCTGCAAGAAGTAAAAATTTTCCTCCCCAAGCTCGTGTATAGGTATCACTTCAGCAAGGAGGGTGACGATGCGGTCGAGTATGATCCCATGTTCCAGCTGATCAGGCCGGTGAACTTGTACGTCAGGGCGCAGCGGAGGCAGAAGTGGCCGCCGAAGAGCGCGGAGAAGAACTGAATGGATTGAAAAGATGCATAAATGGAGTTTCGGTTGGGACATAGACGGCATAGACATTTGCAATCGATCTGACATGACACATCAAAACTCACGTTCATGGCGAGTGCAAGCACGCATCCGGACGCAAACGTCACGAATTAATCAAAGTAGCAGCACCAAGCCCAAGCAAGACTTCCAGAAACCAGGCCATCTACAAACACGAGAAGCCCGACGCCACCACCAGCAAACAACCCGCCGCCAGCGAGACCAGCAAGCTCGGAGCAAGCGCAACAGCAGGAGAAGACGATGGTCCCAAATACTCTCCAGCGCCCACGCAATTACCGTTCTGGCAGTGGAAGCGAGATGCACCAATGCCTGGCTCCTGTGCCTGCCGGTGAGCGGCTGTTATTGGCTGAGAGCGAGGGGAGGCGCAGCGGGCGAGGCTGCGTTCGAGCGCGAGCCGCTCGTCACATACCTATACCTATTACTGCTTCCGCACCCGTTGTGCGCATAACAACATCTACCACAGACCGGACTGCGCGCCAGCAGGTATTCAACCAGTTGCACGCTCCTGAGCGGCATTTGATGCGCACCAACACTCATTTCGACACCCTCCCTGCTTGCGATGACATCAGTTTCTTCATCCAGCTGCTACATGGCCATAACCGACCATTCATTGCGCAGCCCATTCAGCCTGTTGTATCAGCTTTATCTCCAAAAGATTCCTTCAAGCGCAACACCCCCTTTCCTCCTCGGATCTACGAGCAGTCACACCCCATCAGAGTTCACCACACGCAGCTGCATGTTCACAGGACGCTGCTTTCCAAAGGAGCAGGTGGTCTTTATGACTGGGATACATTGCGTGGTACTATTACTGATTGGTCTGTTATTCATAGCCTGCTAGCCAAAAAGAACTTGCTCCGTCCTCAGAATAATCTCATCAACGGCGGCTTTACTCAAATACGCACTTTCGGCTGAGAAGTTACAACTTCTGTATATTGCTCAAGTCGTCCGAACAATTGGACGTCTTTCATCCGCTTTATTGTCTATTCGAAGAAGTCTAGAATTGACGGCGATTGAACAGGACGTTTTCCATATCCCCGCTTGACACTATATTGGACACGAGGAACTTACAAGCCATATCACTGGACGGGTTTGCAAGCATATGGCTCTTTCAGGGCCACAATTGTCGTATTGCTCAGCGAGGAGGCGGTTTACATTCGCGAACGGATTCAGCCAATCAGAACCCCCACACGCCGCAATGACCCGGAGCGCACTCCCAATCCGTCGTCGCATCTATGTCGAATACATCGCCAACAACAGGAAATGGATGGAAAATGGTATCTGTACTGGCATGCATGCATGGGTTCTACACCGAATGCAGTGGGCGACCCCTTACGGATAGGAATCGTGGCAGATTAGGGCTGCGTTGAGGGTAAGACGGCTTTTTTTGTGCTTCCTCGGAAAACTTCTGTGCAGATTGCTAACAACATAACGCAGAAAAACTCTTTCATAGTCAAAAAGCCCTCTCTTGCCGTCCTTTTTCTCCCCCCTTCCATCCGCCGCCGACCATGACCTCCGAGCTTCGATTGCCCCAGACAAGCGTCCAGCCCAACACCATTGTTCTATTGCAATTCGACTCTGCGAAAGCTTCTTTCCATCCGCATAGGCTACATTTACGCTTTTACGTGGAGCGGGGCCGGCACCGACCATTCAAAGTAGTACGTCTTCGCCGTTTCCAAGCCTTGGTCGTTCCATGCCCGGATCCATTGCAACTTGTGCTTGAGGGCCTCCCGCACGGACGTGTCGTAAGCGTCGAAGACTTTCGGAAGCAGGTAAAGAATGAGAACAATCTGAAGTAACGCCCGGCTGGTACCCTCTAAAGAGTGTGCCGCACTCCTGAGGACGAAATGGACCAAGAACAAGGCGGCGGCCGCAATGACGTATCCGAGGTGGGGAAGGAGAAAGAGAGATACCTCCGCAACAGGGTAGATGAGATAGTGTTGGATGCACTTGGACGACAGCCACAGTGTTGTCAACATCAGGCCGATGTAGATCAGATACCTCAGGAAAAGCTCGCCCCACTGTACGACGAGATCCGTGGGAGATTCGATTTCGAGATAGTCTTTGACTGAGTTCAATCCGCTGTCCACAAAGAGTGTACACTCATCGACGAATTCGAGGAAGCTTCCGATTACAGTGTTGGCCATAGTTTGTCGATGGTTTGCTCCGAAATCCTCGCGCCAAAGGAGACTGTCGGGGTCCCAGATCGGCGTACGCAATCGGCGCGGTGTCTCGCCATCCGTGTCGTACATCCCATACATGGGTCTTCTCTCATTATCTCCATATCTCTTGATTCCAGACCCCGGTCGGAGCCTTGGTGTCCGACCTGGTGATGATGATGGCCTCGACGGCTCTGACGCCCAAGAGGAGCGTGCCGCACTTCTGGTCGTTTCCGGTGTCATTTGGGATTTTGTAAGAGCGCTTCCGCATTAACTCAGATGAGACACAAAATTGCCAAAGCTGAGCGGAAAGTGGGAATGGTCAAGCTGATTCTTAGTAGGGGTCCACAAACAAAGCAAAGTCTGTCTTGGCACATGTTGCTGCAAACAGACTGGCACTCATGATTTCGGACAAAAAACACTTTTCCGTTTTGCCTTTGTACTGCATGATTGCGGTCATTGGCTGGGTTCATTTTCATCTTCACACAAGAAATGGCGCACGTTACAGAATGCTCAATACGCTAGCCTTAGCATTGAAATTGGGCTCCGCGGCTATGATGAGAGGCCTCTGTAAGCACGAAAGTTCACCCGTAAATTGAACGCTGAGTTTAATATTCCCACCAATAAACCAGCCCATTATTTACCGATGGAGACCAGAGAATTCATCCGGACGGCTTTATTACATTGTGCGTGCAACCAGTTCACTGCCGCCAATAACCATCCAAAGCCTTTTTGTGAGTGGTGGATGATGCAAACTTTTGAGATCACGGAAACTGCGGGGTGATTGCTGATCATTACTTGTCCATCTCAACAGAAAGCGGGCGTTTTCAACTCTCGCGGTGTGGTATTTATGTGAGGCATCCCTGTGAAATATGCAGACCCACATCTTCTTCAATTGAAAATGGGTCTTGACCTCATCGCCAGTCGATCTTCCGAACAGAAAAAGGATATTGACAAAATTGCCCAATGGCTTGCCACAACAGCCGAACAAGTCGAGGGACAAAGGGGATCACCCCCAAGTCACGGCAATGGAAACAAACCATCTGAGCACAGCCTCTGTTGGGGGACCGTGAAAGGCGGAATGGCCAAGATGGCACAGACTGAAGGAGAAGCTGGGAAATCACCACGGCTTTCCACGCGAACTTCAGCTGCGCGTGCACTACCCCCACGTCCTGCAAAATTTCCAGACTTCTACAGATTGGCGCAGTTTATTCGCATTATGGATTCGTCCATCGAACTCCCCGATCCCATTTTCAAAGCACTAGACCGATCGATTATGAGAACTGACAGACGGTCTGGCAACCATTTCCGTGCGGTGCTGACAAACGTGCGAAGAGTATTCATCGAGAGGCCGAACACCGTGCCCATGGCTAGTCAGGAGGCAGACACCGTTGTTCAGGCCTACGAGGATATGGCAGATTTGTACAAAACCATATCTCGAATGAACCGTGCTGAACGGGAACCAGTGGCGGGGGAGACGTCATCAGAACAACCACAATCCGAGCAAGATCCGCGTAGTTCAGTCAAGTTAACATCACTGGAGCGCTACCTTGAGTATATTGAAGTAGGAAAGGACTACAAACACGTTATGTCTGACTTCGAGGATATCCGTAAGGCCGTTGGGAAGTTGTGGAGCTCGTACACGCAAGACAAACTTGACCTCATATCAGCTGCCATCGCAACGAACACTGCCATTGAGCTTGCACGCCATATTGAGGAACGCACTCAATCGAGTCTCAATTTATGCACTGGAGGAAGTCACAGATGTCTTATCGTGGACTACGAGGACAAAATAGGCAAATTGAAGGACAAACCTGCCTTCTGGAGCCGCTCAAAAGACGCCTCTGACCACGAGGTGTTTGAGAAGTCAAGCCAGTTCCTCTGGCCAACCTACACCCTGTTGGCGGAACTACAAGCCCACGGCATGAGCACCGCTTTGGATTATCCCAAGAATCTTGGTGCTTATGATCCGTCAGAGTATTCTCCCAGCATGAGCCCCAAGGATATGTACCGACACGACAAGCAGCTTCTGCAAGAAATTTTGCCAGAAATCGTGGCGGTCTTCAGTTCCCCTGGGAACTCCAGTCCAGTCAAGGACGAAATCATGACGGCGGTTGGAGAAGTTTTGGCCGGACACAAGATCAAGCTATGGCATGTGCTTGCAGTGCAGATTCTCTTCGACCTACACCATCAGCTGGGAGGCGAGGTCGAACACCCTTTTGCCGATCTTTGCGCACGAAAAGACATGATGAGAACGTCGCTTGAGGCCCACTTCGCCGCCCATGACGAAACTTTCGGAGTCGGGGTCGACGTTGCAAATGCAAATGAGCTCTTGTGCGATTTCGAGGAAATCCTATGCACGGACATGGAAAAAGACGGGAATAGGACGATGTTGGAAGGCATGAAGCAACGTGCAAGACAGAAAACTTCAGCTCAACCGTTCAACCTGTACAAAAGATGTCCTGTCTACTGCGGCATTTGGGCGCTGCGATGGGCCGTCACTTTTCAACACCAGAGCATGCACTTGGTCAACCACTGCATGTCCATTGCAAGAACTGCACATCTCTACAATGTTCTACGCGCTGGCCAGCTGTTGAAACACCGTTGGGAGGAAATGGAAAAAGTCATGGAGTTGCAGTCGGACGGTTTTGCCACCGGATATGCAGCCGAGAAGATGGGGTATGCGGAAGCACTGCGTGCCGCCGTTCCTCCAAGGACCATTCGATTCTCACGGACTTCACCAATGGCACACGCCTTCATCAACAAGTACGACGTAGATGACAGAGATCCAGAGTTCTCAGCAGACATCGTCCACAGAGCTCGAGAATTCCGGCGAAGAGAAGAAAACGATACGTGCGGAGATGGCACGGAGCAAAACCAACAGCGCCCGCAGAGAGTTGAAGAGTTCATAGAACACCTCAGCCGAGCGCTGATGGCGGAGAAGGCTGACCTGGCCATCGACTGGCTCTTGATGCACCGGAATTGTTGCAAAGCCTTGCTCGTCATAAGGGATGCATGTGTTAAGAGGCTTGGAGATCACGGTGAGGTCCAGTTCGAGAATGCACAAGCTGACGTTACTCTCACGGCTTCCATCATACTCGAGAATGCAGCGTCAGTATTGCCCGAAGACAGTGACTGCGCATCAAGCTGGATTCTGGGAAACAATGAAAAAGAAGAGCCCCTGGATATTGCAGCCGAAATTCTCACGGACGTGCTTGTGAAGGTTGAACAGTTGCGGTTGGGTCGGCAAGCAGAACCGCGGATACTTCAACAAGAAGAGTAGGCTGTTGGTGCTGGAAATTTGATTGTAGAAGCATGTACTCTAAAAATGGCTTTACAATGAGATAATAACTTAGGGATGGATAAAGAAATTGTCCATTGAGTCAACTAACCTGAGCTAGATCACCATCATCCGTCTTAAAAGCGATGCCGCAGCATTCTTCCAAACCCCTCGGCTGATTTTCCTTCCAGATGTATGGTGAGCGCCCGTCGTAACTGTATTTCACGGCTCTCAGCAGCCTCAAACAAGGCCGACGTAGCATCATGTAGTCGAAGAGAGGCTCTAATGTCTCTCCTTGAATTGGGCTCTGCAGGCGTTGCAGAAGCTCCGGAATCGTCATTCGGCTAATGGCTTGCTCGTACTCGAACTCGGTAGCATCCCATCTATTATCATAATAATCATCATCCTTCTCCTCCTCCTCCTCCTCCTCCTCCTCCTCCCCAAATGGCCAACTTGCTCAGCACCCTCCTCAAATCCTCATCCACGACACCGCCGCCTGCCCTCCACCACCGCCCTCAACCCCCTTCTCGCCCGCCCAAAACAGCTCCGCAGCCTCCCCGCCCCCCTCTTAATCCTAGACCCCATCGCATGCACCCTACCGAGCGCCAGATACGCCGCCCGATATCCCACCGCCGCCATCAACCAGCCCCTCACGCACTCCTCCAGCGTCATCGGCGGCGCCGCCCCCGCAAACACCTCTCCCCGCCGGCACGCCCGCACGTTCTCCATATCTCTCCAGCGAGCGCCGTCCCTCCCAGCCACCGCACGCGGTCGCCATCGCGAGGCCGCGCACGTGGAACTCGGCTTTGAGTGCGGAGGCGAGCAGGCCGCAGAACGGCGGACTGTTGCGGAGGAGGTGATGCGGGGCGCTTGTGGCGGCCGCCCGCGGCGGCGAGGAGGTCGATGTGGAGCCAGGTGTTGATGCGGTTGTGAAGGGTGCAGAGGGGACGGTCGGCGGCAGACGGCCAGTGTTCCGGGCGGAAAGAGGCGTGGAAGGCGGATCGCTGGGAGAGCGAGGTGATGATGGCGTGGGTGCGGTGCGGAGGTCGGCGTAGTCGTGGTCGAAGCGGACGCCCAGAGTGTGGTGGGTGTTGAGGATGGTTTGAACGGCGAGGGGGAGAGAGGGCGGTTTGGTGGGCGGTCAAGACGGCGCGGAATGCGCGGGTGAGTCCGTCATCAATAAGCAGGTAGTTGCCCGTGCGGTGATGGAGGGCGAAGTCGGAGAGGAGCGACACCAGTTCTTCCTGAAACTGTTCAGTTGGTGTTTCTGGTCACGGTCGCTGGTTGGGTCGTACGTGTAGTAGGAGTCTGGCTTGTATGCGGGAGTTCGGGTAGGGTCCTCGAGGTCAATGAATTCTCTGACGTCCTTGTAGACTGGAGAAATCGTGCATTCTGAAAAGTCATGGATGGGCTGCTCATGTGGCTGCACGCTAGATTGGACAGGAGAGTGAGGATGTGAAGTAATATTGGTCTGTCTTGCGTTGTGAGCGATGGCCCATCAGATGCGTGTCGTCCAACCACTGACATGCGGCTGCTTGGACAACATACACAACCCTTGCTGCAGATTTAGCTAACCGTTGGTTTACCGAATTCGGTGCAAAGGGATACTGTGCTGTCTGAAGGATATGTGTAGGCACGACTAAAGGGGCTTTGAGTGCAACTGAAAAAGGTGGCTACGAAAGCTGGGAGGAGCAGGAATAATGTGGAAGCTGATATCCGCGCCAATCGCCAGGTAATTATGATCAGGGGTCACCTTGATCCTTGTAACTTATCATTTTAGGTCGGGATGTACCGTTGTGCCGCAGTAGGGGTAATGGGCAAAAGGAACGTTAGCTGAAATTCAAAACCTTATCCATACCTCCCTCAATCCGACAAACACAATGTCCGCCTCTGACCGCTCAACCCCCCAACCGTTGAGCTGTGGGTGCACTCTTCGATGCAAAAATGCCTTCGAGACTCACTGTAGCTTGATTAGCGAAGCACATGCGGCAATGCGGCCGGCAAACATCACCATAATCAACACTGGCCCCAACCTTCGTGTTTCGTCAGACTAAATGGAAAGGCTAGAAAGCGGATTCGCGAAAGGGGTCCGATTCTCCGAACCACGATCTTACGTACACAGTCGCCTTCATAGATTGTCTCGTGATGGCCAATTTCGTTACCGCAGATCCCCCAATCAAGGTCCCCACGGCACTAACCAATCCGATCATGCATTGCTCACCACACGTAAGCGGGATCGTCCTGATTTCTCTTCAAGACTCAGTCTTTCTCTCTTTTCTTACTTTCATCCATCATCCATTTTTACCTCAGTTTTCTCCTCTTGCCCACGTCATCGCCATCATGGCCGAAGCGATTTGCATACCTTCTGCGACCTGTCAAGCCAATTGAAAATGCTATCTATCGCTGCATTGCGCGGATCAAAAATTAACACACTGGCGACTGCCCAAGACCAACACCAGATGATACCTTAACCAGCTTGGTTGAAGTCATCTCGGCAAGCTCCATTATGTCGAGGTCGGTGCTTTGGTCTTAATAGGCAATTTTCCTCAATGTTTTGCTAGCGCGCCGAGCCTAAATGCAGCGGTCGAGTAGCGAACATGTACAAGGCTCTGGTCCTGTGCAGCTGGGGTTACATCTTTCCGCCTAGCAAAGCGGGGCGAAAAAGCGCTCGCCATTCTGCTGCCTGTATGGCGATCTCGCTTGAGCCTTTTCATGCGCCTCAAAGCCACTCAGAGTGCCTGGGCACGGCTGCGGAATAGTCACCACGTGCTAATTGCGTCGCTGGACTGTCTTCAGCCCGCTTCAGCCCTTGGATTTCGCTGTGACAACAACAATACTCCCGTGGCGCTGACAGAAGAAGAAGCACTGCGTGTTTCAAGAGGGTCTGTGGCACGTGTCTGCAGCCGCGTCTGTCCGTGTCACCGCCGACATGCCCGCCCGGCGCCAACAGTTCACAACTGCGCCGTGCCCCTCCTCGCAGTCACCCACTGACCACGTCACACCCCTCTATCAGGCCCATCCCACTTAGCTGCGGGTGTGTATCCCATACCCAACCACATATCCCGCATCAATCTCACGAAAGCAGCGCGAACGGCTCTAGGGGCAGTGCACCAGCCGTTGGCTTGGAACACGGGAGGGCTGAGAGTCGGTAAACACCCGCGCTTTTATATGCACAGCCTGCGGTCCCGCAATCACGCTGCATCCGCTGACTCCACGTCTATACAGCCATTCTATATATCCAAGCGCGGGCTGGTCTACAGTCCAGCTGCCCTTGCTGCCTGGCTGCATCGCCACACGTCGCCATCGACCCTCGACCATTGAAACGCCGGGCCCGCCCTCCTCCACCGTCACCCGCGCCTGAGATTTCCGCCTTCACTTCTGTTTTGCGAGCATCCATCGATAGTCATTTTTCCCGCTAGACTCTACACACAAACAGATTGACAGGCTCTGAATGTTCGAAACGAGCGGTCGAAAGTGCGGCAACATGACGGGCATGCAGCAACAACAGCCACTGCAGCAGTTCATCCTCCAACAGCTCTTTCAGTCACATTGTCCCCTTCTTGGATCATGGCAGGCCTATCTGAATGTACACGAGCGTGCAGGCACGGTCTTGAGCATGTAAGTTGCCATATTGCTCCGCTGAACCCCTGCAACGGCTGATGCGGCTACCAGACATTCCGCAATCAGGCTTGCTCAGCCGGGCACATCAGATCAGCAGGCGTTGATGATGGCGTTCCGGAATGAAAATGACTGCTTTGTCAGAGCATCCAGTAAGGTGTGCCAGCGCGTCTTCGCTTTACTGTAAAAGTGCGATTCTAACGATCCCAACAGGATGGTTATTTCCGAGCGATCAACGATCGACTCCAATATTTCCACAGCATGTGCCGACAGAACTTCCAGGCGGTACAATCATCAGCAATGCACACTGGCAACAACGCTGCAATTCCGCAAGTGGGCGTGATGCCACAAACCCTCCGTGGGTACACCCAAGGTCAATATATGTTCCAGCAGCCGCTGCCTCCTCAGACACAGCACAACATACCGACACCTCCGCTTTCGATACCTCAAAGCCAATCATCGTCGGCAATGGGGAATTTCAGCTTTCAGCCCCAGGTCCAGCAACATAACATGCCCCAGCAAACGCAAAGCTTCCCACCGCAGTTTTCTCCGGAAGGACAACAGAGCCTGCATATCAACATCAGAGAACCACAACAATGTCTGACCCCGGAAGGGGAGACCGGTATCGCATCCTACAACACGCAATCCTCACAGCTACAAACAACGCTCCCGATGGGAAATGTGCAACCATTGCAGGGTGATGTTTCGGGAGCCATGTGCTCCGTCCAGGGAGAACACGGTTTCATAGCTGCGAACATCAATTATAACTTCAACGAGTTCAATCCGACTCCTCCCGCATCCGAATCACCGCAACCCACCCCTCACGTTCCACGATCACGGCCGTTCCAGCTCCCCCGATGTCTCGCCGCGGAGGAGTGGGAGCGGCAGAAGCGCGATGAGGACGCCGACAACGAGTTCATCGACGAGCTGATGGAGCTTGTGGGTCTGGAAAAGGTCAAGGAGCAGGTTCTCGCCATCAAGGACAAGGTCGAGGTCTACGAGAAGCAAGGGACGGATATCAAAAAGGAGCGGTTCAACGTCATCTTCCAGGGCAACCCTGGAACAGGTCAGCCTCTTTCTCTCTTCCTCCTCAGATCCGTCCACCAGATAATTGATTGCACCTGCTGGTGGCTCACACCTGCGTGCAATAGGAAAAACCACCGTTGCTCGCCTGTACGCCAGTTTTCTCCACTCCATCGACGTCCTAGAGTCCGACTACGTCGAGGAGACATCTGGGGGCAAGTTGGCTGCCGCAGGAGTGAACGGTGCCAGACAAATTCTGGATAAAATAACGATTATTAGGGATGGCGGCGTTCTCTTCATCGACGAGGTCTACCAGCTCGTCGCGCCGCACGTGTGTAGTGCGGGCCGCCAGGTGCTCGACCTCATCCTCACGGAGATGGAGAACAACCTGGGCAAGCTGGTGGTCATATTCGTGGGCTACGTCGAGGACATGGAAAAGCTGTTCGAGCACAATCCAGGCCTGCCCAGCCGCGTCCCGTACACGCTGCACTTCGAGGATTTCAGCGACGAGGAGCTATGGCGCGTGCTATGTGACAACATCGACGCCCGGTACAAGGAGAAGATGAAGGTCGAGGACACCATGGATGGGCTCTACATGCGCGTCGCCGTCCGCCGACTGGGCCAGGGCCGCTGCAGCAGGGGCTTCGGCAACGCCCGCGCGGTCGAGAACTTGCTGGCCCAGATCGCGGGGCGTCAAGCGACCCGCTTGAAGGCGGAAGAGAGGAGCGGCGGCGACCCCGACCACTTCTCCTTGACGAAGGCGGACCTGCTCGGACCGGATCCGACCAACTTCCAGAGCGCGGCGTGGACGCGGCTGCAAAAGCTGATCGGGCTGGACTCGGTCAAGCAGTCCGTCCGCAACATGATCGCCATGGTCGAGCAGAACCACCGGCGCGAACTGGCAGAGATCAAGCCCCTGCAGGTGTCCTTGAACCAGGTTTTTGTCGGATCGCCAGGAACGGGCAAGACCACAGTGGCGAAGCTGTACGGCCAAATCCTGGCCGACCTAGGCCTCCTCAGCAAGGGCGATGGTGAGCAACAGCCTTTCCTTCCCCCTATCAAACGCGGGCTAATCTCTCCACACCACAGTCGTGCTCAAGAACCCTTCCGATTTCATCGGGACCTGCGTCGGGAAATCGGAGGCCAACACCCGCGGCATCCTCGCCGCCACGGCCGGCAAGGTGCTCATCATCGACGAGGCGTACATGCTGGACGGCGGCGGCGGCAGCGGCGACGCCTCCAGCGCCAACCACCAGGACTCGTTCAAGACGGGCGTCATCGACACGCTCGTGGCCGAGGTGCAGGGCACGCTCGGCGAAGACCGCTGCATCATCCTGGCCGGCTACGAGGACAAGATGCAGGCGCTGTTCCGCAATTGCAACCCGGGGCTCGCGCGCCGGTTCCCCATCGAGAGCGCGTTCCGCTTCGACGACTTCGACCTCGACCAGCTGATGGAGGTGCTGGCGCTGAAGATGCGCGAGCAGGACGTGCGGGCCGCGGACGGCGCGCTCGCCGTGGCGCGCGACGTGCTGGGCCGCGCGCTGATGCGGCCGCGCTTCTCCAACGGCGGCGAGGTCGAGCGCTGTCTGGCGGCGGCGAAGTCCAATTACGAGGCGCGGCAGATGAAGCGGCCGGCGGCGGAGCGCGAGTTCGACACGCTGCTGGAGGCGGAGGACTTCGATCCGGATCACGGGAGGACGGCGGAGAGCGGCTGCAGGAAGATGCTCGAGGGGCTTGTGGACGAGGCCGTCATCGAAAAGCTCGACGAGTGCCAGCAGATCTGGCGAGGGGCAAAGCAGCGCAACCGCGACCCCCGCGAGCTTGTTTCCACCCGATTCGTCTTCAAGGGCGGCCCCGGTAGGTGCAGCTGTCTCTTTGAATCCGCTTCCGAGAAGGAATCCGTCACTGACGCTCAACCCCCACAGGCACCGGCAAGACGACAGTCGCGCGCAGCATGGGCAAGATGTTCTACCAGCTGGGCTTCCTGGCCACGGACGAAGTTCTCGAGTGCTCTGCGGCCGACCTGATCGGGCAGTACGTCGGCCAGACGGCGCCCAAGACGCGCGAGCAGCTGTCGCAGGCGCTCGGCAAGGTGCTCGTCATCGACGAAGCGCACCACCTGGGCGGCGGCAGCGCCTTCGCGGCCGAGGCCCTCAACGAGCTCGTCGCCTTCCTCGGCAACGCCCGCCACACGGGCCGCCTGGTCGTCGTCCTGGCCGGCCTCCCGGCCGACATCGACGCCCTGATGGCCGCCGCGCCCGCCCTGTCCGGCCACTTCCCGGAGGAGCTCGTCTTCGCCGCTCTCGCGCCGCCCGCCTGCATCGCCCTCCTTGCCCGCGAGCTCGAGCGCTGGGACATCCTCCCGTCCGACGGTGCCGCGGCGCCGTGCCTGTCGGATCCGCGGGATCAGGGGTACGCGCGGCTGGCGGCTATCTTCGCGGAGCTGCGCGCGCTGCCGTCGTGGAGCAACGCCCGCAATGTCGGCGCGCTGGCGACGCGCATCGCCCGCAAGCACATGGTCGCTGCAGCCGCCGGCGGCGCGCTGTCGTCGGATGTCGTGGAAGAATGCGCGGACGAGATGCTCCGGACGCAGAGGGAGCGCTGCGCGGGCGGCCGTGCTGGCGCGCTCCAGCGTCTTCGCCGCCAGGAGCAGCAACCGATGCGGACTGAGGAGGCCGCAGCGCCGCCGCCGCCGCCTGTGCAGACGACGCAGGCCGTGGACGAAGGGACGGCGGACGCGAAGGTGGCGGACGATGAGGGCGAGGACGAGGATGAGCGTGCGGACGAGCCGTCTGAGCGAGACACGCAGGTGCTGCTGCGGCGGATTGGGAAATGCGTGGCTGGTTTCGAATGGAGGAAGGAGGGGAGCGGGTGGCGGTGCGAGGGGGGCTCGCATTACGTTGGCGATGAGCAACTGGATTCTCATGCTGAGTAGCGGGTGTATTTAGAGGAAAAATGAATCGGAATGGCTCGTCATATAGATGAATGTATAGAGGAGATGGTGACATATCGCCTCTCTTGCGTGGAGGTTGGGTGAAGATCGTGTAAATGTGGCTTGCGCTACAGTAGTATCTTTATCATTACTATCGTGACATGGATCAATATCTGCTGTGACACGTGGACCATGCTTGGCCTGACTCACACATCACAAAGTCACACGCCATCTCTACACAACATGCTGCCCGCGAGCCTAGAAGTGTACCTTAAGCACACATTCCCTTAGTATGGGCTCATCTGCCACCGCCTTTGCCAAGAACACGCGCAAGCTTGGTATGACGTGGATCCACCGCCTACCACGGCTCTCGCTCAACACGCCGATGCTGCAGTATTTCCGGAACAGGTGTCTTGAAAGGTCGGGACGGATTGAAATGACCAGGGCAGACCTTCACGGCATCGTGTGGAAAAAGACACCGGGTGCGGTTATGAGGAGGGTATAGCTGACGGAGATGCCGGATGCGCTGGGTGACGCGCTGTCGGTGGGATGGATGAAGTTTTGGGTGAACGATTTTGCGGTGCACCGGGGGCGCTGGGCGATGTTGCGGCAGGCGGGGGATGGGTGTGGGCAATTGCTGGATGCGTCGAGTGGCTATACGTGTATGTCAGATGAGGCTATGCTGTTCGGCTGTTGACTACTGCATCTTCGAGGGGCTGTTAGTGCTTCTGGGAATGGACGGGCCAATCTGGAGGTCGCAGCAAGACATCTGGCGGAGAAAATCGGGGCTGACTCTGGGAGGATTCTAGCGAGTGCGGGTATGTAGGCGCAGTTGCTGCAAGCTGTGAACAGCAAAAAAAAAAAGGCCCAAGTTCAGCCTTGCCGCCTAGTGAGGACTGACCCCCGCAATTGACCGGTCAACATGTTTTCTTCTTGCTCGCCAAGTCATGTCATGCATGTCAGCATGGTCATACCAGCCTCGTTTTCAGCAACCTTAAGGGCTACCTGCACCTTTTCTCTTTCTCACTTGCAAATTTCTTTCCCTCCCCCTCGACTTTACTCTTCTTTTGACCCATAGCGTCATCATGGCTGAAGTCATCGGCATCCTCTCTGGTGCTATCACGTTCCTTGATGCCGGAAGCAAATTATTGAAGTTTCTATCCGCCGTCAGGAATGCTTCGCGCCGGATTGAGACACTCCGCGAAGACCTTCAGGGTGTGGTCAGTCTTGTCACGAACATGAAAAATGATCTCGATCGCTTGAGCCAGGGAACTGGCACGATACCCCTGCGGCTAATTGCTCAGACCGACCTGGATGAGCTCCGTCACCTGATTCAGCAATCTGATATGCAAGCCACTAAACTTTCGATAGAATTCGATCGAGCTGCGGTCAGCCTCTCGATGGGAGGTATGAAAAGATCGTGGAGAGCTTTCATGGCACAGAAGTCGCAAGGCCAGACCTCAGAGAACATGCAAGCACTGAGGAATCTCCGTACATCGCTATAGCTGTGGATGACCCGACAGACATACTTACTATCAGCCACACAAACGTAAGCACCTCGCCACAATTGACTTCAAACTGCCTCTTACAATATCACAAGGTCCTCCACCAGCTCAATCAAATCAAAAATCCAAGCATTCGGCACTGAACTCAGTCTTGTTCATTGCCAAATGGATACCCAAAATTTCTGGAGCTGAGGCGTCACTTGTCGCCGCAGTGCAGAGATGTGAAAGCAGCATCCTAGCGGCATTTCAGCAGCAGAATCAGCTACTACTCCAGCTGGCGGGCCCCAAAGCACCCCAACAACCCTCAAATTCTTGGAGACCTCCATTCACTCTTGGTTGTCATAACTCCGCGAAGAGACCGTCGCGAGTAGATTGTACCTGTAAAAGCCCTGCAACACCAACTTACTGGGAGTGGGGCCATGCATACCTCCGAATCAATGCATCATCCATGCCATGATTCATGGTCATCGGGGTGCCTCTTCCGGCATCTTTGAGGGTCTCTGGGACTACGGCTTCAAGAATCTAAATATCAAAGACGCTCGTGGTTGTACGCCAATCATGCTAGCCTGTGCCAGAAACTACTTGGATCTGGCCGAATCTCTCTTTCGCAAGGGAGCAGTTCTCCATCCGGAGTGTCTATGGATGTGTGTCAGGAGCTTACCCAACTGGAGGTACTTTGGCCCACCGGATTGGATGATCGAAAGGCTTTCGCTAGTAGAGAGGGATAGCTGCAATTGCTTCTGCTCGACATTGGGGTGCATGCCTGCAACTATCCTCGCGCGAAAACCATTCCTCGGATTTCTCGCTCAACGCAGAGTATTGGACGAATTATTGCCTGCATTACCACCTCAGATTCAGACAGAATGCTACGAGGAGTCAGTCAGGTTGGAAATTGTTGAACGCCTTGGAATGGCACATACTTGCTGTCGTGATGATAAGGATTGTTCCCTAGGCCTTCCATCAAAGCCGAGAAGCTGGAAGCAACCATCGCTTGAGGACATTCAAGGTATTGAGGATGAAGATAGTGATCTTCGAGAGATTCTGGGAAAATATATGGGCCTATTTCACGACCTCCGAGATGCTTTTCCTGGCCGCTTCTCCGCATTTTTAAAGGCATGGAGGGCTGCGTTTGACCTTCATCTCCCGCCCGAGGACGCAATGCAAGTATCTTAAATTATACTTGGAGATAAATCAATCCAAGATGCCAGGGAACTGCCCACACTGAACGAAATCTCTTGGATCGACGCGCGTAGCATCGGCGTTATCATTGACAACTACAAGGCTTTCATGAACTGTATCACGCGATACGCATCTTGCGACTCATCAGCAGGGCTCTGTCAGGATCTCTGCGAATATTGCCCAGAAGCTAGTCTCACTAAGGAGCTTCAGGAGTTGAGCTGTGTCGGATATGTGGTGTTGGAGGGGCCCTATCGTGGCTACGAGACATTCAGTCCCCCATCCACCTGCAGCAAAATCGTAGCAGATATTGCGGAGCACCTGTTTGAAGAAAGGGCGCTCCCACATGTTACTGCAACTGTCATTCGGGACCTGGATGTCGGCCACCAAGACCGCATTCCCCACGATCTTCTGGGCCTTCTGGAGAGCGAAGGCTTGATTCTGGATGGGAAACTCCCGAAATGCGAACCGCGACAAGAACCTGAAGACAATTTTGAGCAAATTCATCAAGTTTTGTTGAGGAGCTTCACTAAGCTTCTGTATCACGAATCACATAGGACAGTTGTTCGCGAAGGGCTCACCGCAAAGTCCAAAACTCTGGGCCCGCTTCGTAAATTGTGGCAGGAATGGTTGAGTTCGGAGAATATTCCCAATGGGCGCCAGATGCAGAAAATCAGCCGCAGTCTGTCATGCTTCTAATGCCGGACGATGTGGGCGGTGTCCCAATTAATGTCACAGTTGCCGTGCGATCCATCATTTCGACGTTTAGAGGCAATGTATTTTATTTCGGCTCTCTTTTCTTACATGACAATGCATTTCCTGGAATACTGGAGCAGCCAGGTAACTCCCTGGTTAACTGGACCCTGATTCTGTGATTCGATGATAGCTATTTCGACAGACTTCTGATGGATTAAAGATTGCGAAGTAATCTGAGAAGTGTTGGTTTTATTTTACTGCAGCGGAGTCTCGAGATATACTCCAGACGGGAAGGTTTCTTTCAGAATTCTCATATTGTGCATAGGGTCAGCCAGGAAGGCCTTGTTCTTCTCGCCCACTACCCTGGTTATGGATTGTGCGACAAAGTGCGGCCACCATTGGCGGTTCTTTTGGTTCTCATGGTAGGTGTAACACAGTCAGAATGAATCTAATCACTCAATGGAGTGAAAAATCTACAACTATGGCGGTTTGTCCCTATAGAGATTGGTGCAAATTCTTGTCGAGGGTCGCATTGCAAAGTATGCGGAGAAGACGGGGTAGCACAGCTGGAGTGAACCCAGTGGCATATCATGATGACTCCATCTCAGCTCATGCTGGAGCAACGAGGCGAAGATGGGAGAGAAAATGTGGCA
Organism: Botryosphaeria dothidea; assembly: GCA_011503125.2. NCBI lineage: Eukaryota > Fungi > Ascomycota > Dothideomycetes > Botryosphaeriales > Botryosphaeriaceae > Botryosphaeria > Botryosphaeria dothidea. Next base: position 3,745,000 of record WWBZ02000051.1, on the reverse strand, counting down.
GATCCAAAAAGGGATGGGGCCGAGGCGGGGTCGCGTGGTTTCGCGCCCCGGTCGAGGGGTGAGATTGAGAGTGGCCGCAGCGGGGTCAATTGTCCGCGGGAAACCGCAGATTAGCGGCCTGGACTTTATTTGCCAGGGACGCGTCGCACGGTCGGGGTCGCCCAAGCTTCGCCGGCGCGTCGTCGAGTCCAAAAAAAGCTCCCAAGCTTCCCCACCGTCTACCCCAATTGTCGGTCTGCCCTTCCAATTCCTATCCCACAATCGTTTTACCCCGTCATCCACGCATCATACATTTCGCATTCGCTCCCTGAGCACGCCATCACGACCATGGCGCCGCAGTGCCAAGCGCTCAACCTCTCCGACGAGCGGCGCTGCACCGAAGCCGCCACCAACGTCAACGGCCTCTTCTGCCACTTCCACTCGCGCCAGGTCTACGGCCTATACAAAGGCTACAAGCGGCGCAACGCCCAGCTCGACCACCTCGTCGACCACCCGCCGCCCTTCCTGCGCAGCCAGCCCGACACGCCGCTATCCCGCATCGACTTCTCCGCGCTCGCCGACGAGCACGAGCTCAAGACCATCCACGACCACCTGTTCGAGCGGCACGCACTGCTCGACCGCGTCATCCGCGCGCGCAAGCTGCACCACTCGCGCTTCTACGCCCTCGAGCTCGACTACGGCCACCAGCACTACCTCAACTCGCTGCAGTCGCACAAGAACGCCGTCCTGCGCACCGTCGAGCGCGTCGAGCGCCGCACCGCCGAGGTCCTGTACGACAAGCAGAAATGGTTCAAGTGGGTGCGCCGGCTGGAGGATGAGGAGGAGAAGGCCCGCGATGCCGAGAAGAAGAAGGTCAAGCAGGAGGCCGCGCTGCTGAGGCGACACTGGAAGGAAGTCGAGGCCCGCATGCGCGAGCTGCGACAGCGCGAGGAACAGCGGCGTCAGGATGAGTTCTTGGACAAAGCCCTCGAGGAGCGTCGCCGTCTGGACGAGGACTCGGCTGATGAGGAGTGGGATCCTATCGAGGATATGGTCGAGGATGAGCGCGGGAACTACATCGACCTCTTGCGGCTGTTCCTCTGGCAGGAGACAGCTCGTGATGTGTCGAGCGCGGAGGGCGCTGGTGATAAGGAAGTGGAGACGCAGCCAGAGCCGCAGGCAAACAAGGAGAATCAGGCTCCTGCAGGTGATGCTTCTGAGAAGGCTGCTGATGCTCCCAAGTCTAAGGCTGCCAAGAAGCGCGCGAGGCAGAAGGCGAGGGCGGCCGAGGAGCAGCAACATCAACAAGGACAACCAAAGCCTGGCGAGGCGCGTGTTGAAAGCAAGGACGAAATCCGAAGACGCCTGCGGGAGGGGCAGAAGGTAGAGCGTGCCCCTGGCTGGAAGCTCCGTGGCACAGTCGAGAACCCCACCGCCATCGCTGATCGCATGCCCCCTGTGCCGGATGAGGAAATAGACACACTTCTTGCTCAGATCTATGAGATTAAGCAGCTCCTCTTCTGCCGCCTGGTTCTCTCTCACGCTGCCCTGCTCCCGGCTGCCTTGCGCGCCAACAGTATTGAAGAATTCACGGCCGACGAGGAAGTCACGAACACTGACCTGCGTGATATTTGTTTGAAGATGGAGCAGCCCGGCCTGCAAGAGCTTAGAGATGCTTGTGCTGACTTGGGGCGCCGTGAGAATGAAGACGAGGACGACGAGGACGAGAAGCCTGTCATTCGCCATCGAAGCGATCGCTTTCACGTAGTCAGAACTCGTGTCATCCCGCGCTCGTACCAGACAAAGCGCGAAAAGGCTCTGAAGGAGCGCCGCGACAAGACCATGGGCGACGCCGGCGGCGCCATTGTAGATTTTGGTGATATTGACGATCAGGGCCAGTATCGCATCAAGAAGATCCGCGTCAAGGTTTGTGGCAAGTGGATCTACAACTACCCCAGCGAGAAGGCCATGTCTCGCGGTGGCTGGCTGCAGTTTTCTGTCATGGCTAAAGACTGCAGTCTCTTCAACGCTGTAAGGCTGTGCCGCAACTGGGATGAGTTTTTCGAGCTCAGCATCCTCGCTATTTACCAGTACTTCCCCTCGGGTAACTGGACCACTTGGGTCGGTGACCAAATGCGCCAGCAGATGTTGCAGCTGGTAAGTGTCAGAACATCCCCAGTCCGGCCATTGCTAACTAGTGACCCAGGGCTTCTTCCCATACTTCCAAATGGAAATGGCAGACAAGTACACGATGCACCAGCAAACCGGCTCTCGCAGCCATCTCGGCCGCCAGCACCAGATTCTTGAATCCCGCAACTTCATCTGCGCGTGCGTGAAGCGGAACGACGCCGTGTACCGCCGCTTCATCCAATATGTTGTCATGCAGACGAACAGCATGGTGGCTCTCGTCCGCGATGTCAAGACCGGCGCCGTCCTGTTCCAGCCGCCCAACGACCAGCTTTGGCTCGTCCGCGAGAAGTCTGGCATGGGCCGTGCGTCCCGCAACGAATGGAATGTCATGAAGCAGGTCAATACCGACTTCTTCGAAGACATGGATCGCCATCGGCAGTGGCACTTCAACTTTAAGGAGTACTACGATGTCATCATCTGGGATCTCGAACCCGGTTGCCACTTCTCTGGCTTGTACAACGCCATTCAGACGGCTCTCATCAAGGCACACCGCTTCCAGACCGGCCTCGATCTGTACAGGCCTTCCGAATATATTCTTCGCACCATTACCAGGGATAAGGACACTCAGCGCACCCGAGATATCAAGCCGGATGAGGAAGGAAAGGTGTCCAGCATCTGGTGAGTTCTTCTGTAGCAAACGAAGTTGACAGAACTAACGCCGAAGCACAGGGATGACATCAACAGCGACACCAACCGCGTCAAGTTCTTCACGGATGACGCCGAGTCCATGGACGAGCTTCAGGATAACATGCCTGTGGAATGGCAATACACCGAGGCGGATCGGCTTGAGGACGAAATCTTATTCCCATGGGAACGTAAGGGCGTCGAAGTCACCAACGACGGTAAGGCTTTGGAAGACAAGCCCACTGACGCGGAGGAGGAGTTGTTGGCTACCCAGGGAAGGATGCACAGGTTTGAGAGCCTCGGCCCGAGCTTGAAGAAGTGGGCGTACGACTTGGACACCGACGAGGAAGTCAGCAATGTCGAATGCAACTCTAACTGTGGCTCTCACTGTGATAAGCACGAACAGAGCCAGCTCGGATGGTACTCGGATTCTGATCCGAGTGACTTGGATGAAGATGAGGATGAATATGACGATGAGGAGGATGAGGAGTGGGAGGATGAGGTATCTCTAGATGACGAGCCGGAAGAGAATCCGCCAGAGGATCCGGAAATCGCCAAGTATGCACCAGTAGATGAGAGTACCCCTCTGGCTGACACTATCATCGCGAGATTTGGGGTTTCAATTGAAGACCAGAATTTATCCGACGAAGAGCGCCTCAAAGTCGCCGCAACAGCCCTCGAGTTCCCAGGTGTCTCTTCCTGGGAAGAGCTTTGGGACAATCTCCAGACAATGAAGCCTTCCAGCCGAGCAGACAACCTCGAGTTCTGCTCCTTCATGCGAGACATGTCTCCATTTGGGGACCCCCCTAGCCAGCAAGGGGGAGCAGAACCCGCCAATTCCAATGCCGTGGCGAAGAAGACCAAAGAGAGGAAGCTCACCAAAAGCCAGATGAAGGCGCAAGCCCTCGAAGATTTTAACAAGGACTTTGAAATCCACATCGACCGTGAGCGTGCAGCCTGTAAATGCCCCATCACAGTTTATCTTTTGCCGCCGAGATACTGACCATTGTAGGTTTCAAGGAATGTTGGCACAGAGCAGATCTAGAGCCCGGTGCACAGGAAAAATGGACGGAGTACAAGCGCATCATGTCAGCTTTTGAGAAGTGGGAAATCCCCTTTGGCCGCATTCCAATTTCGAACATGAAGCGGATGATGTATGGAATGAAGCTCATGGCCGAGCTAGGCCTCGACACTGATTGCCACCGGCGCATCAAGCGCGACATGCACAATGCTAACGCGCTGACATCCATTCTCTTTGGTGAATACGGCGCTTTCTTCAACTCGGAGTCTGGCATAACCTTCAAAAAGTCGCTGCTGCTGAACCAGTCAGAACGGGCAAGGAACCCGCCTGATATCCGCTCACCACACAGCAACAAGACGCGTCCGAAGGAGCATTGGAAGGAGTGGGACGATATCAGCAAAACAAAGCGTGGCAAGCGTCAGATCATTGATTTCTACCCCGACCAGTGGAACCTGATTGTCAGACCTGCCGTTGCGCATCTCTACCGCGAAGGTGTAATCTGCCCCTCGTAAGTTACCGTATTCCTTTTCTGCAAAATCCAAACAATTCTGACATTCCTTCGCCACCGCAGATACTGGAGCTACGCCAACGGCCCCGCCATCAGCCTCACCGAGCCCACGCGCGCAGATAAGCCAGACTTCTACTTCGACTGGCGGCTCTCGATCCCGGAAGTGCGCCTCCCGCCAACGCTGCAAGACCCTTTTACGATCGACCCGCTGCTCTCGCACGCGCGCCGCTTCGCCAAGAACAACCCCGGCGGCGCCGTCTTCTCCGCGCTCAAGCTATGGTCCGCGCCGCACTTCTGGCCGCTCATGCTCGGCTATGACAACCGCGACAACACCTCCTTCACCGACGGCGCCGGCCGCACGTGGGAGTGGAAGTTTATACCGAAGGACATGCCGTTCAGCGAGTGGAGCATCCATCAGAGCGCGCGCATGCGCGTCGAGCCGTATAAGCATTTCTTCGGCAAGAGGGTCGTGTGTCGGAAGGACATGTTCCTCGTCATGGCGAAGGATCGGGAGGAGTGTAAGAGGCTTACGACGGCGGCGGTGTGGGCGATTATTACGAGGCCGTGGCGTCTAGAGGTCGATCCATGGAAGAGTTGGTGGGGGGTGGGGTTGGACTTTTTGGAGGGTTTGGATGAGCGGTGGTGGGAGTAGGGGATGGTTTGATGTGTTGGCATCTCTCATTCAGCATTGGAGAGGTATGAAGATAGTATGTTGGGTGCTACCTAGCTTTGGATATGTCAGCTTAAATTTCCGTTCGTTGCCATCTTGAATTACCTGTCACTCATTCATCTCTTGGTCAGTCACTCTTTTCGATAAATCGTCATCCTTACAACAGCTCATGTCCTCAAGTTGGAGTTTTGATACTTTATTTCTTTACTGCTTGCAGTATTGCCGCTGGGTCTTGACTGCAGTGTCTCCTCCCCCGGTGCCCTTTCCCTTTCCAACTAGCATCTACCATCTTCTTCCGTGCAGCCTTCTGTATAATCTCCAGTGCTCTAGTTCTCCTCGTTCTTCGGAGTCTATGTCCTGACGGGACCGCGGTCAGACTCGCATTACCCAGTGTCCACTCTCACCCTGCGCTGAACAGAGGACGCAGCATAGCCATGAACGCCTGCCGGAAATGACCTGCCAGCGTTACTGTCTCCAAACGCATCCCCGTCCTCGCCCTCCCAGAACCCGATCGACAGCGCCCCTACCGGCGTATGCGGGAGGAGCCTCTGCGGCGGCGGGCCCGGCGGCGGCGGGAGGCCAGGGAACGACACCTGACCAGCACGGCCGGCCACGCCTTCGCGCTCCGTGCAAGCGTCCTCGCCCTCCTCGACCGCGTCCAGCGGCTCCAGCGGCAGCGGCAGCCTCTTCGCGCGGCGCAGTCCGCTCGCCCTCCCCTCCTCCTCCTCCTCCTCCGACGACACCAAACCAGGCTCAACCGCGCCTCCGCGCTCCTCGTCCCCCACCTCCTCCGCCGGCTGCCTCCCCCGGGCCACCGGTGCGAACCCCACGTCTCCGTCGTCCTCGTCTTCGTTCTCGTCCCCACCGCGCCCGCGACTTTGCGGCCCCAACACGTCCGATCCTTCCTTGATCCTCCTCCGGCGGTCCTGCGCCAAGAAGTGCCGGTCGATGTGCAGCGGCGGCGCGCCGTCGGGCTGGAGCAGGACTTCGGGGAAGAGGCGCGGGATGGCGCGCTTGCGGCGGCGGGCGTCGGCGACGAAGGCGTCGTAGGTGGGCGGGGGCGTGGCGGTTGCGGGGATGGCGGGTTCGTGTCCTTCGAGGGTGGCGAGGGTGAGGGCGCGGTGGTGGAGGGTGCGTTTGGAGGGTTTGAGGGTGGTGCGGGGGGTCTTGGGTGGGGGTGGGGGGTTGTTGTTGATGTTGTTGTCGTCCATGATGGTGGTGTTGGGAGAGGTTGGTTGCGGAATTTTTAGTGGAATCTCTATTGAGAGAGGGGCTCAAAAGGTTGTTGTTGTGTAGGGGGCATGTAGCGGGAGTAGCAGATGTGGATTTGGCTCTTGTGCTATAAAGCTTTATCTAAGCACGCAGTGGGGTTGAGAGGGAACAATGCAATGTTTTGGTATCCTGAGTCGACAGTTTCTATTCTCCTCTTGATTACTCTTCATACCTGTGACTTGAAACCCATGTTGAGACAAAGAAAGATGTCACTTCAGTCCGAGGAGAGTAATTATCCACCTTTCCAGACGGGGGCTGTGGCTGACTCTACCCGTAGGAAAAAGCAAACGAGGGAGCCGTTTTTTCTCATTTCCAGCAACAATCATTATTTCAAAGTAACTTAAATAACGCCTCTCTTGATGTGCATGCATACTTTGAGCATGACGACGCTTCGATGATGAGAATATCCAGTTCAGATCCACTATCAATACGAGATTAGTGGTTGGAATCATCGCACAGCCGGCCTGAAATACCCGCATGTTAGTATGGAGACCAGCGAGTGGATCTGCCATCTCGTGTCCTGCGCCTATGTAGAGGTATCGCTTCGGGGTCATCGGAGGCCCTGTGCCTCGCTTGGCCTTTCGACAGCCTTGCGAACGCCAGAATAAAGTACCAGGCTTGGATAAAGAGAATCATGAGGTTCAGAAGGAAGCCGATAATCTTGAGAATGTGGATAATTATTGCGGCGATGATGAGATCCATGGTACGATGCGGGATGATGTTGAATAATGTCAGTGGAGATGGTGTTTAGTGTATGGGAGACCTGGAGGAAAGATAAAGCCCAAGGAGAAGATAGAGCCTGCAGGAAAGCTCCAGCACTGTCACCTGGTAAAGGTGTAAATCACATGATTCCCGGGACTGGTGTGTTCGACAAACAAATGAAAGAATTGAGCAATCATATGTCCCCGAGATGCAGGCTCACATTGCATTAGTGATACACAATGAGCGATTCACATCGGATACATCTCGATGCTCACATTCACTGAAGCTGCGGAGATCACTCATAATAAATTATGTTCGAGCATATCAATTTGCTAAATGCTACTGATTAATGTACTTACATGCAAACACTGAGGGTGAGAAGTGCAAGAGTGTTACGCCTGTACATACCGAAACTCCACACCATCCTCCCACATGTGCATGTTGGGAAGTGGCACATGTGACTTCACCATTCCTCCAATGTTGTGAGAGCTGGCTTTGGGCTCTGAATAGGCGGTATCTGAGCCAGGCGGATGCCGCCATACAAATACACCTCCGCACACTCCGTGGATGAACGCGGAGATGATGTATCCGAGCCAATCTCGAAGTTCAAATCTTCTGTGTAATCGTCCGTGAAATGGTCAGAATGTCTTGCGAGCACGGCATTTTCACTGGTGCTCGACTCTCCTTCCTTCTTCCGTTGGGCACGACGTATTATCTCTCCCTTCAAATCATATGCGGAGATGTAGCTATCGCGGTGAGTGGTCTCTTCGATACGTAGGTGCGCCCTACTTGGCGCTTCAATTGTCTCCTCGCTCGATATCACGAACCGCTTGTGTATGAGCTTGGGCTTCCCGCGGATTGCCTTGAGGCCCAACTCAGAAATCCGACGACGTATGCTTTTGAAGAATTTCTGGGTTCTGTGGGCCAAGTATTTGGACAGCAAGACGACTGGTTTCCACGACGGAGGCTCGATCTGATCATCATGCCAGTACCGGATGTTCGCACAAGTGTAGAACGTAAGGAAGAGGAAGATTATGACGCCGAATGGGATGGCGAACCAGTACAGTGCTCCATAAGCGGGTTCCGACAAGTTTTGGAAGCGGGGCTGCAGCCGGTGCGCACTCGTTGGCTTGTCAAGGCCTGGACGGAAGGCAGAGAAGGGCGCCATGCTGATACAATGCTGTTGAACGTCTTCTGGAAGTGTTGCCATCACTGATTAGATATCAGCAAGAGAACAAACAGGATGGTAGGGTCACGGAAAGACGCGAGACAAGACTCTTATCTCAGGCGACAGTCAATCTGTGTGGATACAATGACCCAACAGAGCTTCCCTGCCGGCGTGAACCAGCTGAAAGAAGCGAACAATAGGGCCTGAGACACGATGGAGAAAAGGGTTCTAGTGAACCTTGCATCCTTTGTCTCACACCACAGCTACTGCAAACCGAATCCAAGACAGCAGGCTGCGTATTCTTCGGGATTTTGTCTCCCATCCATCGTTTCATGAACTGTCTGAGCTGCTGGTCATGACTATTTCTCATGATGCTGATCAAGTTATTAGTCAACCGCCCTGGGCAGATGTTGGAAATATCGTCTCAGAATGCTCCGAATTAGGTTTAGCGTCAAATAATCTATATAGCAGGCACCCTCTCATACCCCTCTCATAAGACATGCCATCAATCCAGATAATAATCAAAACAACTCAATTTCCAACAGCAGAACACACTGAATGAATGTCAGGACCATGCCATCCGAGCGGTCAACAGCGCTGAGGCGCTGCATGACCATCTCCGCATCTTGCTGTTGCAGTTCGTTTGCCAACAGCGCACGCTTGTCTCTTGCTTCCCTTTGCCCATCGCCAATTGCAACCTGAATCCACAACGCGGAGCAACATGTCTCAGCTTTCCCTTCCCACCCCCGTTACAAGTTACCAATATGTAGTTGCGAAGTTCATGTGGAGAATCGCGCCCCTAGAATGAGAGGTGTGGTGTTAAACAACGAGCCCGTGACGGTTGTGCTACTTCTAAAGCCTCTGTCCATCTGCAAGGGCTATCACTGGTTGCTAGATTCATAAGGAAGAATCCTTGCAGTTTGGATAGGACCGTCGCAACTGGGTTCAACGTGCAGTAGACTTGGATCAATGCTGATGTGTGTGCGAGACGTTTGGCGGCTCTCTCGCAAGCCGCCGTTGACCCCTTCGCAAGCCGCCGCTGGCCTCTAGGCTCAAGTAGCGAGGCAGCCTCTTGGAAGATGAGGAGGTATATGGAGCTGTTCCGGAGTTGAGAGTGGAAGAAAGATGTGGTAGGTGTTGATAGCGGGGCGAGAAGAGATGTCTTCGGTTCTGCTGCCATGGTCAGCCCATCACTCAGCCGCAAAGTTGCGCTGAGTGACGCCGACAGTTCATGCGGCGCGCGATCGTGGATGTGCGTCATGTTGTGCTGAATGCGCTTTGCTCTAGCTCTTAGTGATAATCATAAGAGTTCTCATTGTAGCGAATCCTGGCTGAACAGGGAGCTGGCAACGCGTGCAGGACGTGGCCATTGTGACCACCATGGATGCGGGCGGCGGGCGGCGGGCTGTTGAGGGGTAGCTCGAAAATGTGAGCCACTAGATCGTCAGAGCGGGATGCTATTGATAGCGCAAAGCGGGAGACGCAGAAAAAGATCTTCGAAACAAACGGAATGGGGTGATGAAGCAGTGATGGTAGGGGCGGGCGCAAGTGACAACACCAGAAGCGTATTTGTGATGCCGCGGCAGCTGTGAACAGCAAAAGGAACAGCGACAGCGTTCGCGAGGGCCTGTGTAACACCAAGAGACGTTGGTATCAAGGAGTATCAACACCGGTGACGCGTGTGGACAGCGTCTGTACACGTCGTGAACCTCAAGCTCAACTCCAAAGGAAAAAAGACTTCTTCCTCAAAGCCCAGTACTTGACCAGGCATTCAACGAAAAAGACAACCATGTGGTTCGCGTCAGCCAGAGGCAGTGCAATACTGGCGACACTGTGACTTGGAAGATGAGCGGAGCTCAGCGCCCCCAGGTAAGGGTCCAAAAAGAAGAGATTCAGTGAGCCCCCGTAGGAGCCCTTCACAGGAATCACTCTGTGAAAGAACACCACTGCATCTATATCAAAGCCAAAGGGCAATAGAGAGTTGAAGAAGAAGAAAAAGTGTCTGGGTCGAGGAGTCGAGCGGTATTTAAAAGCCTCGACAGCAGGGGCCGGAGGGCGCACGTGTGCCGTTGACAGGGCAGCAGGGGTGTTGCCTAGGGCATATGCACAACAATCTGCACAGATCGGCAGCACTAAGCCGTTATGGTGCTGTTGATGTGGGTCACTTTCACTCTTTGGGAGGCTGGTACAAGAAAACCCCCGCGCGAAACAGAGCCGCGAGGTCAGCAGCTTAGTCACCTCTTGCAGATCTTCTAGAGTCACATGCTGGCACTAGTGAATGACGTGCAGCTGCTGCCTTCAGTGCGTCTTTATGAATGCCACTAACAGTCATGCGATGAGCATCGAGAACCTCCGAGGAACCTGGCGCTCATCCCACTGGCACATTCACAGCCCGAGCATGCTTTTACTGCAGCCACAGCACAACGTTTTTATTCCTTCCATGGGCTGCGTGGACGATGTATCAGGTGTGCGCCGCTCCTGAAAGATGTCCACACTCAGAGTGTGTTCGCCGCATGGGTGACCTTGACGTTTGGGACAAAGAAAATACCTCTCAACACTGCACTTCAATCAAGACCCTGACCCATGTATCGGCTTATATCAGTCTGATCAGGCAAAGTCATCTTTCAACGCACCCTCAAGGTGGAACTGAATATCTTGCCGAGGTAAACCATGTGGGTGTTGTGATCTTCGTCACCATTACCGCGTGCAGTGAAAATATTGTACACCTCAATCCTCAGCAGCTTTTGCATTGTCTATGGGTTTTATTGTATTATCGCAGCATCTTCGAAATCAAGCTCGTAGATATTTCGACAAAGTTCTTACTAAGCCACCGCCGCTGACTTTCCGGCAGCCTTGTTCAACACCACAGTTCACAATTGCATTGTTTGAGCTGCACCGCTTTACACAATGCATCAACAATGAGAACATCTACCAACAGCGAGCAGATTAAGCACTCCACTTACCTACCTCCTGCAGATTTCCAATGTCCAGAAACCACAACCGCGAGATATACAAACTACGAACCTCCTCGACGTTGCGATTCTCAACCAGAACATACCTTCCCTTTACCGTACCCTTCCGACATTCAACGAGGCCACAGACCCCATGTCCACCAACAGTGACGATTACACAACCCTCATGCCGATGCTGGCCAACACAACCCACCAACGGAGGCGCCCCGACGGCCGCCCCAACAGGACCACCCCCTCCGCCCCACGCCGCCGCGCCGCCGCCCCCCGAAACAGCAGGCCCATCCACCCTTCCGGCCTGCAGCCCGCCACGATCGCGCTGGCGCACGCATACGCGCAACGAGGGCTCGGCCGCGCAACGGCGCTGCGGCGCGCGCGCGAGCGCCAGACCAACGCCACCCTGCGCGCGCTGCACATGCGGCTGTACGAGGTGCGCAACGCCGGGTTCGTGGGGGCGCTGGAGCTGGAGCGGTGCGTGGAGGAGATGCGGGCGACGCATCCGCGGGTGGTGGAGATGGTGGCGGGCGAGTTCGCGGAGAGGGCGTGGGGGCGGCGGTGGCTGGTGCGGACGGCGGCGCGGGCGGCGCGGCGGGGCGCGCCGCGGCGGCTGGTCGAGATGCTGCGGGCCAGGGCGCGGCTGGTGCGGCGGCGGGATGGGTTGCGGGCGGAGTATCGGAGGTGGAGGGGGGAGCTGCCCGGTAATTGCGAGGAGGACCGGATCGCGCGGGTTGTGCAGTCGTTCGTGGATTTCGGCTTGGACGAGCCGGATCGGGATGACGGCGAGCTGCAGCCGCTGCCGGCAGCGTGGTTTGAGAGGTTGGGGCCGCTGGTGGAGAAGAGTAGGGTGTTGAGCACGAGTCTGTATCCGCGGGTGCTGAAGGACCTGCAGGCGGTGTATGCGGAGATCGATGACGGTGGCGCGAGGGCGGTTGCCGAGGCATTGCAGGACGCGGAGACGGCGGATCGCAGAGTCCCGGCGGCGTACGAGCACATCTATAACAATATCACGCCGTTCAGCGTTGAGGCGACTGTTGGTCGGTTCAATCCTACTCGCCCTGGAGGAGGTAAGTGGCATCACTTCATGCTGCCGTGCATCCCGTACATGGGCAGGATGGTCCACCAACTGAGGAACAGCATTCTCCTCTTGCACAATGAGTCGAATCGCAATGGTGTTCCACCGGCGAGCACCGTCCTCCCGGCCCTTCAGGCTGCCATGATTCAATTCTCTGCCTGGCATTCCGTGACGATGGAGAGGGTTGTCTCGTTTGTGGCCAATCGTCATGCAGAGCTTCTTAGGGAGGATGAGGACTTCGATGCGGACTCTGTAGAATTCCGGGATCAGTTTGGCGCTTTAGCCCAGCATCTTGGCGGAGCTGACAGGGCTGAGGCCGTGCTTGACTGCATCAGAATCCTAAAGGAATATGACGAGGATGAAAGCGATGTCCAGATTGTGCAGCATGTGCAATTTCACCTCGTCCTCAGCGCGGTATGCAACTATTATCCGCCGTACATCCACACCCTTGTGTCACTCCTCAACCCGAAGGCCCTATACAGCCATCGCCTTCGCAATGCACGCTCAGCGTTGGCGAGAGTTGCGCACAGCAGGTTCATGCACGTGGAGAATGTTCTCACTGTGCGCAACATCCTGTGTGACGAACTCCCCTTCTCGCATGGGGCAGCGGTCATCATGGAAGGCTTGGACAAGAAGACTGATCTGACCATCCTGCGACGAATGGCGCTGTACAGCGATCTCAAGGGCGTTCACAGCCCAAATATTGCTAGGATGCTCGATACCGCCAGCACATGGCTCGTCAAGTTCCACAAGGCGAAGAAACACCTCGGCGATGTGCTCGACGGCCAGGCTGGCGCGAACATGGAGTATCTGAGCGCCATCATACCTGAGACGCTCGAGACGTTCTGGACGAAGCTGGATGGGTCCAACAACGATGCCGTTGATAAGGTTGCTCTGCGCATAGCGGAGTGGGTGCTGCCCGGATTGAAAGACTGGCGGGAGAACAGGATGGCTGAGCATGTCTGGTTTGCGCGGGATACCATTGTCTTGTGCCAGGCCAAGCTTTTGGCGTTCTTGATGGACCTGCCCGCACGGAACGACCCTTCCGGAGAGGAGATCCGTGGGATGGTGGAGCGCTGGATTCGGATGCGGAACTGGTACGAGAAAGTCGTCAAGGACCACATCCGGAAGTACACCAAGCCCATGACGGACCGTGCGGCTGATAAAGAGGGGCGTTCGACCGAGGCACTGCTTGGCAGCATTCTCAATGGCGAGTTCGAGGAGGACATGAGCGTTGAGGAGCTAGCCCACCTTGGCTCAACCGATGACGCTGAAAGTCGCCGCGCTGGAGATGACTTCAAGAATGTGTGCTCTTGCAGTCCCTCTTTGACCGTTTTCGAGTACGTAGGGCAACACCGTCCCACCCTTGTGAAGATTGCCAAGCAGGCCAAGCTGTATGAGACGAAGGAGACGCTGGCCCAAGCTGCAGCGAGCGACTATCAGATTGCCATGTGGGCCCTCGAGAATGCAGAGCTGTTTGCCACCGACAAGGACAGCGACGAGTATGAGGCCTGGCAGACCATGCTGGGCTATCGCGCTACGCTTTTTCGTGCCGAAAGCATTCTTGTCCACTTCACGATTCCAGGCTCATCCGACGAGGCACTGAACGCCGGCGCGGCTGAACAGGAAGCCAAGGAGAAACGGCGGTTGTTGCAGGCATTCGACGACATTGTCGACTAGGCGGGTGTAAACGTCGAAGGCGTTGATGGACCGCGTTGTTATCTAGCATTTCTTGTTTGCATGGCGCTTTCTTGTCCTTCCAATAGCATGTCCTGATATCCAAGTGATGTTATCATAAACTCGGCATGATGATCGAAACATTTCCCGTTTCTGGCGCGTAAATGAAGGCGCCGTTTTCCCCACAGCGCAGGTGCTTCAGGTTGAGTGTTGATCCTGACAATCATTGCCGGGCGAGTTTAAAAAGATTGGCGAGCTGCACGCACGGTTAAATGCAGGAACACGTGCAGTCGTCCCTGGGCGGGTAAATCTAGATGCTGGCGGGGATTTCGGGACGGATCGCTGTCAGCACCGTTTCCCCACAGAAGGCTAAATGGACCACCACCGTGGCCTGACAGGGCCCGTTGGGGGCGGAGGCGCCGTCTTCTTCCGGCCTGGGCGACGCTGGGGCTCCGCGTGATGTCGCCGGGATACGAGTGGCAGTGGAGTCTGCAGTGCAGCGCGGGCTGGGCGGCTGTTCTGCAGGCGAGGTCTTGCGCGGTGGCGAGAGGGCGGTGGTGATGTGTGTGTGTGTGTGTGTGTGTGTGGGGCGGCTCTGAGGACCGGCCGGAAGCTGTTCCCCTCGCTAGGCCCAAGGCAGCGACACGGAGTCTTCTGCACCGGCAACCCGCCCCGCCGCCAGCCATACTAGCATCTCTTTCTTCACCCCTCGCCTGCTCCCCAATTTCCCCCGTCCGCCAATCGCCGCCCTCGCCCCTGAGTCGAAACAGACCTTCTCAGCAGAGTACCCACCGTCCACCTGTTCTCGCGCGCCAGAATGGGACGAACTAGTCGCCTGTTTCGTCGCGAGATTCAATATACTCTCTGCCCATGCAATTTGGAAACATCCTGTCCTTCCGACGGTCCGCAATGCCGTCACGCAACACCTCATGCGAGTAACCGCGCCGTTCGAGAAACCTTCCACCAGGAACCAGGCACCAGAATGTCTATAAAACGAATGATGGCGACATCAAACTCACTCTTCATCCAGCACCCACATTCACTTCGACATCTCGCACCATGCTTTCCCAGGCATTGATCGCTGCTCTTTCTGCCTCTCTGGCCGCCGCCCAGCAGGTTGGCACCCAGAAGACCGAGGTTTGTTTCCTTCTCCTGATTTTGAAAGGGAAAATTTCCCATTGACAATGCAAACCAGGTCCACCCCTCGCTGAGCTGGCAGACCTGCACCACCAGCGGCTGCACCACCAACCAGGGCTCCGTTGTCATTGACGCCAACTGGCGCTGGGTCCACAACACCGAGGGCTACACCAACTGCTACACTGGTACGTGCACGCTCACCTCCAATTCATGAATGCAATCCCTGACAACACATCAGGCAATGAGTGGAACGCCGACTACTGCACGAGCAACACCGAGTGTGCCTCGCAGTGCGCCCTCGACGGTGCCGACTACTCGGCCACCTACGGCGCCACCACCAGCGGCAACTCGCTGCGCCTGAACTTCATCACCAACGGCCAGCAGAAGAACGTCGGCTCGCGTCTGTACCTCATGAAGGACGACAACACCTACGCCGTGCACAAGCTGCTCAACAAGGAGTTCACCTTCGACGTCGACGTCTCCAAGCTGCCCTGCGGCCTGAACGGTGCCGTCTACTTCGTCTCCATGGACGCCGACGGCGGCAAGTCCAAGTACCCGGCCAACAAGGCCGGTGCCAAGTACGGCACCGGCTACTGCGACAGCCAGTGTCCGCGTGACCTGAAGTTCATCAACGGCCAGGCCAACGTCGAGGGCTGGACCCCGTCCGACAACGACGCCAACTCCGGTGTTGGCAACCTCGGCTCCTGCTGCGCCGGTAAGACTCTCCCATCCTTTCCCTACACATTGCATTCTAACGGCCTGGTTTCAGAGATGGACATCTGGGAGGCCAACTCCATCTCGACGGCGTACACGCCGCACCCGTGCACGAACAACGCCCAGCACTCGTGCAACGGCGACGCCTGCGGCGGCACCTACTCGGCCGACCGCTACGCCGGCGACTGCGACCCCGACGGATGCGACTTCAACTCGTACCGCCAGGGCAACACGTCCTTCTACGGGCCGGGCAAGACCGTCGACACCAACTCCAAGATCACCGTACGCCGTCGTCTCTCTGCCCCTCCCCCCCCTTGCCTCCCGCTAATCTCCTCTCTACAGGTCGTCACCCAGTTCATCACCGACAGCGGCACCGCCTCGGGCACGCTCAAGGAGATCAAGCGCTTCTACGTGCAGAACGGCAAGACGATCCCGAACAGCGAGTCGACCATCGCCGGCGTCAGCGGCAACAGCATCACGTCCGAGTACTGCACCGCGCAGAAATCCGTCTTCGGCGACACGACGTCCTTCCAGGACCAGGGCGGCCTCGCCGGCATGTCGCAGGCGCTCAACGCCGGCATGGTGCTGGTCATGTCCGTGTGGGACGACCACCACAGCAACATGCTCTGGCTCGACAGCAGCTACCCGGTCGACGCCGACGCCTCCAAGCCCGGCATTGCGCGCGGCACCTGCAGCACCGACAGCGGCGCGCCCGAGGACGTCGAGAGCTCGGCCGCCGACGCCTACGTCGTTTACTCGAACATCAAGGTTGGCGATATCGGCAGCACCTTCACTCAGTAAGCGGCATCAAGAAGGGATTCTGTACATATGGAGGACGAAAAGGCTTCAGGTTGGGGAAGAAGCTGCGGGTATGTCGGTTGCGCCGGATCAAGACTTGGGAAAAACACCTTTCGCTCGTTGAAAGTTTGATGATGTCTACGATTCGTTGTATTTAACTTGGAAGAATGGCTTTTTTGTGGCATGAAGAATGAAAGACCATCATTTGGCTAGAAAGACCGTTTGTTTCCAATGTGATACTTCCATGATGTGTCCTCAACTGCTCTTCACCAATGTTCATGAACATTCAGATGTCGCGAATGTTCACTCTCTTCCGGGCACAGTTCTATGATAGTCACACATCGAGACTGCTCTGTGAATAGCTGTGATACTGCAGTACAGAAAAGCAAGAGAGCTATACTAACACACGAATGTCTCTTCAAGCAACTTCATGACGGTGATGCTCACAAGCTACAATCTTCCCCTTTTTCTCAGCCGCTTAAAACTGCTCCTCAGACAGCCGATCTGTGTATTCCTTGTCCAGATGAGCAGATGGATTCGACGTCTCTGAGCTCTCGACAGCTCCAGACACATGTTGTTGACAGACATGCCGCGACACTTGTGAAGCAGAATTGGCGTGTGGAGGCCCTCCGCTGAGACCGACATCGTCAGCAAGATCCAGTTTATCTCCCCACCTCCTGCTTTCTTCCTCACCAGCACAACCGAAGTTACTGAACATTACAGCAGCATTTGGGCATCCGCTTGGCATTTCTCAGCGTCACGCTTGAGGAAGCAGCACCTCGACTGGAATCAGAACAACCTGCATCGTCGACAGGCTGTGATTGTTGGCTCTCCGGTTGCTGCAGCTGGCCACTGAGACAATCCCGGTCGGCCCGAGTAGGCGGTGTACCGACTACCTGCCTGACATCCACGGGCGGGAGGCGACTTTGGATGGGAGAAAACGAGGAGGGGATGGGCGTCGACATGTGTGGCTCCGAAGCGCTTGCATTCGGTTGCATGGACGGAGACACGGCGCTCTTCACCTCATCATAACAGGAGGGAAGCCCAAAGTCCGTCGGTAGCACCATCATAGGGTCGCCGCCATTGAGGCACGCAAGAGCTCGGGCTCGTTCAAGGAGGGTGTGTGGGTTGTCGGGCTCGACTGAGGAGTTAATTTCGCTCTGGTCGAGCGTGAGTCTTTCGAAGTATTGTTCGGGTAGGGCTCGTGGACGACGTTCTGGCACCAGAGTCGCCCCTGAGAGATAGCGGTTCCTGGAAGGGTGGCGCTCTTGGTATGCGTTGCCGTTTTGCTGAGTTCTGGTAGGTGGCCTTCTAAGGCTTGATGTAGAGACTCGCCTCGCGGTGCTGAGAGACTCGTGGTCGGCGTCGTAGACCTCATCCCCAGGCTGATAGGCCTTTTCCGGGGATTCCTCTTCCTCTGGGCCCTGGACTGGGGGGTTCGGAATTGCTGCCGGAATTCGAGCTCCGCTCCTACTTGTATTATTGAGATCGGGGCCCACCCCAGCGCCAGGGTGAAGGTCGTCTGGCTGGTCGAACGAAGGTTGATGATCATCATCGGCAGAAGGCCCGTCAGGCTGGAGGACTGGAATTTGGAGTGAAACGGACGCGGGCGTGCCGTTGGGTGGCACTGACGGCGGAAGGCCTTGAGACGGGCTTGTTTGTGCGACTACGACAGTCGTATCAGGATGAAGAGCTGGCTGGGAATTATTGGACGGCGCATGTCGCGCTGGTGACAGCGGTGCGGCATCGTCGAGGTTGGCCTGGGTACTCGGCGGCATCATTGCATCTGCATATTGTTCGGGAATCCAGACCACCGGCATCCAGTCGTCATAGCTGAAGCGACGGCGTTGTATGGGCGGGTTCTGCCCGTCTCCTCTGACGTATCTCGGGGCCTCCAACTCCCCCAATATGACCTGTGCTGAGCGATCGCATTCACGGAGCCACAGCTCACGTTCAAGGTCAGTAGTCTCGGTCAATTGGGTCTCACAAGGAGGTAGAAAGGGAGGTGTGTGCGGCGACATGTCGATCAATGAGTGTTGAGACATGGGCGAGTGCACGACGCTTGTTGCGCAGCTGTTGAGGGAGACGAAAGAGGTTTGCGGTGATAGGAGCCTGGTGTGCAGGTGGCCGAGCCTGCGACTACTGACGAGTGCGATAAAGATGATATCGAAATGCTGCGGTATTTGCTGCTGAGCGATGTATGCCGGATGACGATGATGGTGATGTTGAGGGAAGAGAGTCGGAGAGCTTGCGAGCCTGCAACCGCAGCACCGGCGAGCCGACTGTTGCGCCTTCCCAACCGGCATCACAATAAAGCCCAGGCAGCGCTCGCTGATCCCCCGAACAATGCGCCTTCCATATTTTCAGTCTGACGCACAGCGCGCAGAGTTCGGCTTTGTGAGCATTCACTGACGCGGTGGTCGGCCCGCATAGTACAATCTTGAAGTACAATGCCTTTGTCCCTGTGGACCTGACCTGCCTTTTATACCCGCCAAGTCTCCATCATGGAGGGCCTCCTCAGCCCTGACGGTCATCCACCTCCATCGTGGTCACGAAAATGTCTTCCGACTCAAGCGCACCAGACCCCAGCTCCTCGACTCCTGCCCCAACGCCCGCACGCAACCGTCGCGATACTGCCGCCAGCATCGACGCATTGCATGAAGACCATGCTGCGCTGAAAACCGCATCCCTAACCCGCGAGGCACTCATAGCAAGCGTTCTCACCCCTACGACCCCCAGCCCCAATGCCTCATGTTCCATTTGCATGACTCCCTTCCCCACGGAGCCGGCCGCGGCCGAGGCTACGGTCCACCTGCCGTGTAACAATACTCACGTCTTCTGTCGCGCGTGCATCGCAGAGTGGTTCCGCACATCCCAAAACACCTGTCCCTTGTGTCGTAGCCCCGCATTCGATGAACCCGACAGCCACCACCCTCGCAACTTCTCCGACGATGAGATGGGCGAGTATTGGTTAGCTCGGCGCGATCAGTTGGTGGAGGAATTGGCGGAGGAGACAGCCCGGCTTCGTACCCTGAGACGAGTATCGGCGCCGACTTTGGAGAGGGCCAGGGCGCTCAGAATAGAAGCTGAACGCATCTATGCCGCCTTCAGCGCGGCAATGGACAGGCCGCCGCCAGCTCGGGAATTTTAGAGTGGGTGATGAGGAGGACTGGATATCCATTGCGGCGAGGGTAGATATTGCTGCCATGTGATCAGGGGGAGACGGACGTAGAATACCCGTGGCAGAGCTGTACGATTTCTTGGTCACGACGGCTATTGAAGAAATATTGGAGGACTTCCAGCCGTCTATAAAAAAAGTGGCACTCACAGCTACTTACGGAGCTTGAAACAGCAGGTGAGGAAAACTACCGTGTTCGGTATTCAAGGCCTATTACACTGTGTGCTGAGAGGCGGATGGACAGCTCACCGCGGTAAAAGTGTTCATGTTTGTTGCGTCGGGCCTAGTAATTTTCTTCCGGAGTTTGGTGCTTTTTCCCCTAAACTTTAGACTTGGTATGAAAAATTGGACATAAATCCGTACGAAACGAATGACCAAAGGGAGCTAAAGTAATCATCTGGACATAAACGTCCAAACAGTGTCATCGACACTCCATTCTGCGTGCTTCTTTATCTACCCATGGCGACCATACGGCGGTCCGCATTCGAATGCCTCATCCTCAGATGGTACATACTCAAGCCGACGATCGTACATACCAACGAGATCGTGAACATAGACGCCGGGAATGAAGTCAAGCATCCATCCCATGCCAATCCCTCTGAGTCCCTCCCTTTCAGAGGCCGCTGTGACCCCCGCGCCCCTTGAATGATCCCACGTGTCCGTTCCGGTAACCTTCCACACTCTGAAGGTTAATCCTTGTTCCTCTATTCTGTCCATCCAATTGACCCAGCTCAAGCCGAATTGGGCACGAGACTTGAATTTCTCCTCATCATCCAGGTCAACATGAACAACGTAGCCGTCGTCAAACACAGAGCCGGCGTCCTGCTTCCCAAACCTCATGGCGCCGTGGTGCTTAGCAAGCGCAATGAGTAGGTGGCCCACCTTGACGCCATCCTCACAGCTCAGAATGAGCCTGTAGCTACAGCCTATAGAGAAGTTGTTACTCCCGGGGCTTGCTGTGAAAAGGCGAACGGCAAGTTTCTTGATTGGAGGCTGACACAAGAACAGGTGACGAGAAGGGATGAGGTCTACCAGTCTCAACGTAGACTCCGGGATTTCGAAATGCCTGGGCTGAACCCCCAGCCGCGTCATAGCTATCCTCCATTTCACTTCTAGATTGCATTCATTGTCGCCATGATAGCAGATATCGTCCGGGTTGATAATAAGCGCATTCTTAACTTTGTAGTCCGTATGAAGATGCTCAAGGAGCCAAGTATGGGGAAGGACATCTTTCAGGACGGGTTCAGGCGAATGTGAACCTTGCAAATCATCGCGAGATGCCCAGCCTCTTCAAAAGTGGTGTGCAGTAGCCACCCTTCGAAATTTTCCTCTTGCTCGCATTGATCCTCGGGGCCGTCATCTTCCTCAGAGTGACCCACATACCGGAGACCCAGGATTCCACGGATGTCATCGTTGCTCATATAGTGGAGAGCCGAGTCCAATCCGCGCTTTGTTGGCCGACAAAGCAAAAGATCCTGGATGAAGTCTTTGTGAATGAATTTCCTGGTCCAGTGGTACCAGGTTTTATTCAGGAGGCGGAGATTGACGAGGTCGCGGGCTACGTGGGCGAGAGGAGTGTCCCTGTCAACGAGGTATTCCATGATCATTATGCGTAGCTCAGCGACTGCGAAAACAGTCTGCGCGGCTTCACCCCTGGGCGGCGGGCAGGCTCGAGCGCGCCTGGCGACAGGGAGAAGAGTCATCGGGGGCGGGTCTTCAGCACCAAAGCAAATCTTTGGGGGGGGGATTGTGGTGGTGGTAGGGTGGAAGTGTTGGAAACCGTATCGTGCGGCAAACAACTCGTGATAGAAGTCCGGTACTGGAATATACTATCCCCGGGGTGCATGAAAACACGCGCGCGTGAACTGATGCTCTTTGCGCAGGCTGGCATTTATAAAGGTCCGTGTGACTCCGCTCTCCACTCTTTCGACCCCCTTCTACTCCTCCACACAACCACGCCGCCACGAGACGCAGTCATTAGACATCAACTTCCATTTTCTTCTTCTCTGTATATCACAATGCAGCTCGAGTTCCAAATCGCCATCGCCGTGACGGTCGTTATCCTGGGGACCCCGCTGGTGGGCTTCCTCCTCTATACCTGGTATCGCGGCCTCACTCAGGTCCACGACCTGCCGCCGTTCGACGTCACCCAACCCGGCAACATCAATCTCGAGGAGCTGGGCCGCCGCTCGCGCAACACGGCGAGCTTGCGCTCTGTCAACCCCTCCGCCAATCCCTCCGCCACGCCTTCAGTCCACGGTGGACGTAAGCCGGTACCCGGACGGACTTCCATCCAGACGATCAACCGGGAGAACTATGATGTCCGTGGCCAGCCAAACGGCATCCTCCGCGTCGACCTTCCCATGTACGAGCAGACTCTATCCAGCATTCCCCGCCGCTACGCGTCTTTCCAGAGTTCCAGGGGCGAGGAGCCCGAGGCTTCCCCCGGCCACGCCCGCCAGAGGAGCGGCTCCTCACAGACACTTTGAGAGTTTGGTCCGCAGGTGAGGCCGGGAAGCCTGTTCTATCTTGAAACTTCACTGACTATGGCGATAAGCAGTTCCCGACATGGTAATTCAGCATTTGGCTTGAGAGAGAGCCCGGAGGCTCGTTCAGATGGTTTGGCTGCGGGTCCAGATGGACTACTTGACAAATCAGGCTCCTTTCTACGTTGCTCGCTCTTTTGTCAACAGTTGGTGCTATATAGACGGCGATGAGCCACCAATCGCGTGGCGTATACAACATTCAGTTGTCCCTTCCACGTGTAACACTGAAACAAATTGAATGATCACGATCTGCCAGATTTTGACTTTTGCCCATGCCAACCAGTGAAAGTGTGGCGCAGCTTTCACATTTTTTACCTACATAAGAGCCCTTTGCACTGCAAATCCTCCTTGACCATCCTCAACTCCTCTCAGAACAACCTCCAAACAAGATCTTCCTCCAAAATGCACTTGTTCGTCGCCGTCCTCTTCTTGGTCTGGGCCATTGGCCTCTTCATATTCCACACTTCTCGCCAGCGCGTCCTCCGGATGAGGCGCATCTCAGATCCCAACAAGCCACTTCCTCCTCCCCCCTCCTCTTCCAGCCTGAAGCTGAAGAAGATCAAGAAGTAACTGGTTTGGTGTTTTGTGGGTACGTTCTTGACCTCATAAAGTACAGTAAGGCTGGAATACTAATTCGCTTGCAGGACCAAGCATGACGGGGCGTTTGGGGCTGCTATGGATGCAGCAGATGGCAGCGGGCTCTGGATTTGATGGGATTCGGGGGTCTCCCGGTTATACAGCAGCAAGCCACTTCGCCCTGGCATAAAAGAGGCCAGCGACAGTGATTAAATGAGGATGTTGCAACCGCATTGATTCAGAAATATCTACTTACAACGTGCTGGCCGTGAAGCATCATAAAGACCAGCGAAGACGCATGAGGCTCATTGCTGGAGAGTCAGCTGCACTGTGTCTGTCCAGCATTACGTCCACCAGGCGGACGCGCCAGCCGTACCTGCGCATCCACAGAGCCACCGCTCGGCCTCCCGCCTCTTCCTCTTCCACAACACCACCGTCAACCACCACCAGCGCAGCTCCACACAGCAACACCCCAACTCGCAACACTGCCTGCCTACTCCCCACGTCTCCTCAACGCCGCCCAAGTACATCCCCTCCCTCCACCCCGTCCCCTCACACGCCGCTAACACCCCTCCGCAGCACCCCAACCTCTTCACCGCCAGGCGTCCGCAACCATGAAGCCGAACCACACCGTCGTCCTCGCGCTCTTCGTCAGCATCGGCGGCTGCATCATCCTCGGCACGCTGCTGCGCCTGCTCATGCGCCCGAAGAAGGCCAAGAAGCGCACGCTCGGCTGGACCGCGACCATCAGCCTCAACATCAAGCGCACGCGCTTCGGCAGCAGCGTCGGCGGCAGCGCGAACAACAACATCAACAACGACGAGGAGCAGCAGCGCGGCAGCGACAAGGCGAAGGACAAGGAGAGCTCAGCGGTCGATACCAAGATGGAGGCGGCTCAGGCCGGTCCGGACGGGGCGAGGACGGTTTGAAGGGGGAAATGAGGGCGGCACCGCGTGATGCTGCTGTCGTTGAAGGTCTTCTCCGCAGTAAGCACACCTCTTGCAGCTCTTGCGGCTTCCTATCATAGACGCAAGCTGAATCAAAAACAGAGGACCTACCACATCGTCAACCGGCCGCCCGCCCGCCACGGGCGGCGCAACACCACGCTTTCCGCTCCTCCGCTCCGCGCGCTCGGCCGCCCCACATTCCATACCTCTTGCCCAGCCGTTCAAGCTGTTTGTTAGCCGCAGAAAACTTCTTCTCCCGTGCCCCCTTAAACAAGTTCTTCACTCCCACGTCTTGCCTGCTTCTTCCAAACCCCCACTGCCCCGTGCTACTATACGGCCGAATGCACCCATCGCACTGCCTGCCTCTGCCGCTGCCATTGCCCTGAGCCGAGCCGCCCCATTGCGAATTCATACCACAGGACCCATCACCGCCCTTCCTCTCTCCGCGCCCTCTCTTCCACCAAAAGCACTGTTGCTATACCGGATCTCCCACCCCGCGTGTTCGTCCGTCCGTCCGTCCAGCTCCGCGAGATGAACCGGCACAGCTTCGCAGCAACAACTCCACGTCCGTGTGCAGAGCAGCGGTTCGCGCTCTCGTTCAGCATGCCGCCGTCAGAGCTTGGGCCAGGATGTAGTGGCGTTCATGGCCTCATGAGGAAGTTCGATCGGCGTGCCCCCCACAGCATCACTGCCCGTTGCCGATGGTGGGGCCGCGCCGTCAAGCCAACATGTCCACTTGGCCTGGCCTGGTAATTCCAGTTCGGGACTCTTGACCTGGTAGAACTCGACTCGCAACCCTCACACGGCGTGCGCAGCGACGCGAAAGGCTCCGTGCACTGCGTCGTTCTTGGAGAGCGTCGGGATGGTGGTGGCAAAGCAAAGAAGGGAGGCGAAGGAGTTCACGTTGGCAATCAAGCAAAGGAATCAGTGCGAGAGCATAGCAAGTTTCCATTCCATAGTATCAATCTTCTGAGCAATGAAGCAACCATTTCCATCCATGTGACGATTGAAAGCACGAGGATGCTGACCCATATCAGCATGACCATCCTACCATCACCAGCACAAGCCACAAACTGTCTGTCCATATCCGCAGTATGATACCGTCGCTCGTGAACGAGTCTGCATATCCATGTCATCCCTTCTTTATCTCTGACTTGGGACGGTCGTCCTTGATTCCGCCGAACAGCTCTCGAATGTAATAAATGTCGTCGATCAATCCCTGCTGTTACTTTGGTTAGTGTGAGGCAGCATGAGCAAACAGGCCAGTCACTTACAGAAAGACTGTTCCTGCGAGTACGATGCTTCTTAGCAAGTGAGTCATGATCGTTGCTGATTGCCTCATCCCGAGTCTCTTTTGCAGGATTGGATGACGGCGATGAAGGTGTGGTGGTGTTCAGCGATACTGCTTGGGGCAGGGACCGGAAGATATCGACATCAGGAGGGAGGCGCTTTTCAGAGTCAGTAGCAACTTCTTGCCTCGTGGTGAGCTTACGGTCTGCGGCGCACCCCTCTGAAGTGTCTTCTTCATCGTCCTCTTCACCCACATCTCCATCATCGGCCTCCGCAATCGTTGAAGGTCTCGTAGTCATCTTGTAAGCCGAGGAGGGTTCAACAAATGGCGGTGAGCTAAAGGCCGGACGGTGTTGCGACTGACTGCTCACAGAGCGTTCCGTACTCTGGCTGTAAGGAGCAATGACAGGCAGTCTCGGAGGGCCGCCAAAGTGATGTGCGCTGCGGCGAACGGGAAGTCCGGATCCGCTCGCAATCTGGGAGCCTAGAAATTGATCGGACGACAGGCCAAATGCAGGTCCGGGGCTGTTACCGAATGGACGAGGCCCTTCTGAGAAGTTTGAGCCTCCAGACTGGTAGCTTGGCGCAGTTGAACTGTTGTTGGGCTGGTAGAAAGGAGGAGGGGAGGAAGGCGGATAGGGTGCGTTCATATTGACTCCAGAATAGGAACTGCGCGAGTCGACACTGATCGGGCTCTGCGCGCTTCCACGTCCGTCGTGAGTATTAGCACCACCATGGGGACTGATATAACCGGGAACCTGGGCTGGGGGAAGGAACGAGATCGGGCGGAATGTTCTTTCCCGCCTCTGCCTCTGCCTCTCAAAGGCTTCGGCGATCGCCGGGGGCATAGTATTGTAGTTAGTGTCTGCGGAGAGCCTTTGAAGAGCGCGTGCTCCGGATTCTGCAGCAATGCGTTCTTGATTGGACTCCATATCCTTCCGAGCGGACTCGGGGTCGGTTCCAATACCGTACTGTACAAACAGCATCAGCCCTGCCGTCACAAAGAAGTTGGGAGGGCCACGGCTTACCATAGTTCCATACGGCGTAGCAAAGGAGTACCGAGTCTTCTTATTCGCCCTGCTATTCTTGAGCGGGTTTGATGAATTCTTCTCCAGCTCATGCACGCGTGATTTGGAACCACCTGCAGAGTTAGAAGGAGCCCCGGTGGCTTGCACTTCCTTCAAGGCACGTTTCTCTTCAAGCTGCTTCTTGCGAGCGTTGATAGCTGCCCATGGAGCAGGTCGCTTGGGTCCCTTCTTCTTCGCCATTGTGATTTGGCTGCGTGGAATTGATGGGAAGGAGCTGAGTGTGAGGTGAGGGGAGCGCCCAAGGAAGCAACCTCGGTACTGCTGCTGTGCACGGGATATCAGTCTTGAAGATCTTTAACGGCTTGAAAAACGTGACTGAGGCTGGATAGCTGTATCTCGCGCACCACGACGTGGTGTGGGTGAGGTGAGACGTGGCAGTGATGGATCTGCAGGGCAACGCAAGGTTAGGGGTAGCCGGCTCACCTTGACGCGGATGAGATTGTTGATCTCAAAGTAGGAGAAGATAGAGGGTCTCAGCAGAGTTGGCCGAAGTGGGATGTTTGGGTGTTCGTTGGGTGGGACGTGGCGAGAGAGAAATGGGCCGTCTGCCTGTGTGCGCGCCTACGTCATTTAGCACACTGTTGGAAGGTGCGCGACCCGCTTCTACCCCAACACGGCTTGCGGTTGCAGGTGGCGACAGTGGCAAAGGAATTGTGTGGAGAGTGCTGGGGGGACAATAAAGGTCCAAGAGATGCGGCGCTGTCATGTCCTTCTGAGCCAGCTGGTCCTGTAGCAAGCATTCCATGAAAGCGGACCACAATCGCCCTGCTGCGATGTCGCGGCAAGTTACTCCAGATGCATGTAGCTTCACGAAGGAGGATCAAAGAGTACTGGCCATCCGCCAGTTCATCCTGCATTGAGATCCCGCTTCTCCTTGGCAGCGTTTTGTCAAAGCCCCGGTTGTTCATGCTCATTTTACACTCCAAGTCTGCCTCAGCAACCCCAGCCAATATTGTCTGAACTCTAGTCTCACACGCCGCCAAAGATGAGATGCTCCGGTACACAGGGAGTGGTTCAATCCTGGTGAGCGACCGCCAATTGCTACAGCAGCAACCGCAATGCCCGTCAGACAAACCATGCAGCAGACATCCAAGCTGCTTGTGGTCTTGCCGCAGACAAAATTTCATCCAGCCAATCTCTATGTAACGTCCGGGAACTGGTCAAAGAATACGACGATCTGTACCCAGTACGCTTGCCAAGCAAGCGTTATAGGAGGGCAGAACGCAGACTAGCAGAGGAGTAGAAGGTGATACGAGGCGACGAATCGCGTGAGCAGCGGTTCATAGGTCGCCAAAACAACGGGACGCGTCGGTGAGGACGCGTCGCGTACACGCAACCGGGGCCATAACAACGGGCAACCGGGCTCAGATTATTCTTACAAGATCTTCTACCACAGAACATCCATCACCTCCCGCTACCCAACCCCTTCCCCCACACTTTCCCGACTCTACAGAGCGCGTCGCACGTCGAACGCATACAACCCGGTTTCCAAGAACGCCTAGCACGAGATTTCGCCAACTACATTGAGCGCGCGCAACCCGACGTGGAAGAGCACCTGCGATACCTAGCAGCGAGATCGGTGATTGCAATAATCCGTTACCTACGGCAGGATTGCGCAAGCGAGCTGAACACTCTCAGTTATACGCATCTACAAGGGATTCTACAGACCTCGGCCAAGACCCCAGGTTGTGGTGCTACCTGGACCTCGTTTGGTCTGACGGTTGGTTTGCGCGCACATTGAAGGGCGACAGCTGGCGTAACTGGCGCCGGGAGCTGGACAACGAGCTTGAAGGGACACAGACGGACGACCAAGGGGGAATCAGCGGACGACCAATAGTTAGGGACGAGCCCGCCAGTCGCAGTGTGCGCTTGTAACCGGACGACGCGCTGGGAATCAATTCTCAAGTGAGACGTTGGCAAGCGGCAGTGCAGCAGGGAACGCCGGGCTCGTGATGATCGACAAGCCCATACTGACCATGCTGAAGCTCGCGACGCAGCAAAGCCCCTCTGCATGCGTGCCGAGTGTTGCTTGTCTGAGCGTCGGGCAGCCAGGCCGTGCACATCCAGACGCTCTCGCCTGCGTTGATGGCAGTGGCTTCGCAGTCACAAATTGGGGCGCGAAGGCCGCCCAGGCCCTGACAAGCCCGCAGGTGGGCGGTCTTGCCCCAGCGCACGCCACCACCGGTGGTCGTCAACAGGGTGACTGCGCGCAGCTCTCCCTCAAGCCTCCGCGTACCGCGAAGATCTCAACGAAAAGCGGCCAGTGTTGGCGAGCATGAGCCAGAGCAGCTCGAGCTGATGAAGAGGTTCCAAACATTGGGGTGAGCAGGGTTGAGATAAAGACCGCTGCTCAAACAGTCCATGAGGAAAAGGGACAGTGTCCGGGTGCGAGGAGCGTTTTTTAAACCCGCCGCTGTGAGCTAGTGCACGGGCACCGAGGCAAGGTAGATGATGCAAGCTGCGGCCGGGTGTGGATCATTAGGCGGCATTCTGGAGGCTTTTGTCTGGGCGCGCGGGCGCTGGCGCTATGAATGCATGCGCGCAACGCTGGCTCGGGGAGTAGCATGAGGAGCGCTTCCTAGCAACCCGGTAGCAGCGCACCACGCGGAATGTTAAATGCCCTTCGATCGAATAATGGTCAATTTCAGCGGCAGAGGCATGGTCAGGCTCAGCGCGACGCTCAATGGCGCAGTTCCGTGGGCTTTCGTGCTGAACGAGGTGGAGAGCACCGGCTGCTCGGGAAGCTTGTGCGCCTCACGAAGATATTTGGAGGTGCGATGCAAGGAAACACAGGACTACGGGCATGTCACAGATAGGTTAAAAAATCAGAAAAAACCTGCGCCGTGATGCAAACGCAGCATTGAGACCAGCCAAGTTGGATCGATCTATCGCAGGCCGCGCACGGAAATCCTTCGGGCAGCGCGATATCCACAGTTCCTCCGCCGAAATGTCCTTCCTCCACATCAATCCATCTCAGCGAGGGCAGGGCGTGATCTTGTTCGGGTCTTCCTGTTCCTTCGCAATCTTGGCCCTTTTTTCCAGGGCCCGCCTCGGGGTCTTTTGAGGCTCAATGACGGGAGTGAGAGGGCGAGTGCCCGGGGTGAGGGGAGCAAGCGGAGGGAGCTTGAAGGTTTTAGGGTCGTCGATGCGGACGCCGAAGCTTGCGGGCGGACTGCGGTCCTGCACACAGCCAGCTCTATCAGTACACGATCTTGGTCCAGTAGGAAGGAAGCGTACACTGCGGAAACGTTGGCGGCAAGGGATGCAAGTGAGTATTGGCCACAGGAAGCGCACGACGGCGCCAGCTGCAACCCATGGCAGAGTGATGACTTTGAAGATGAGCCAGCCGGCGAATGCACAGGTGCAGAGACTCTTGAGATAGATAGCGTAGAAGGTGTCCTGCGGCGTCATTGTTGTGGATTCGCGGATGTGGTTGTGCGGTCGGTGTTGGCGTTGAAGAAGTAGAAGTAGAGCAGACCCTGGTGGAGTGGGAAAAGTGCAGCTGCCTGCAAACGCGTGCGCGCCAGCACCCAGCGCGCATGATGCATTCACAACTGCACACTCTTGGATTCACTGTGCGAGCCCCACACCCATCATTTTCCCCTTCGCAGAGGAAGAGGAACAGCTCCTCTCCTTCCAGGAAATCAAGACGAAACCGCACCCACATCCGGCAGAGTCCGCATTTGGCCAGAGAAATCAACATTACGCCATAAAAGATTTGTTGAAGACCTTCCCATCCTGGCAGCCTTGCTGCGTTGCATGATGAAATGGAAGACAGCACTTACATGCTCCATTGCCAGCACTGAGGGGCATTTGTTGCTACTAATGATCAGAATGCCGTTGCAGAAAATCAAAGGTGTGAGAGCTAAGTTGCAAGCTTATTACCTTTCTCCGGAATATCATCTGGCCAGATGAACCTCCGCTTTATTCTGTGATAAAGGAAATGGAAAAATATCAGGCAAGCATACGTACAGATGCTACCAATCTGATCTGACGGGTAGTAATGATCATTCTCGCCACATTCGTATCCAGTAAATCATGGTCTGCTGAGAATTGGCACCCTCTGATTCCTGGATACCTCCTCGACCAAAGAGCTGCTTGCACGCTCTTGCTGGGAGGAAACTCGAGCGGTAAAATATGTGAGACGAATGAACGCCTTGGGCTGTCTCGTGGGTATCAACTGGTTTCTGCACGGAGTATTCTGCGAACACATTCCACGGCCGAAGAAAAATCGAGGGCGAAATGCCGCACACAACAGTGCTCTTTCAAAACATATACATTTCCTGTTCTGGTATTATCCCATAAATTTCCGTGAGAAACAGCCTTGTCCACAATGCCCATACTGTACAAAGACATGCGTCAACATGTCGCAATTGCTGTTGGAGTGCATGCGGTCCTGAACGACAGCGAGGCCGGCGGGCATTACTCCGCGAGTGCTGAATGAACCCCCTGTTAATATATACATCCTACATGCTCCTTCTGCGCTGGTGCGCAATAATGATCTTCTTAGATTCGTCTCCCTTAAGGGTATACGGCCGGCTCACAACCAGGCACTGCAAGCTTGAGTGGAGCCCATGTTTCAGAGCTCATGCTTCGCCGAGGCCGGCCTTCGCACGCATTTGCTCGTTGCTCTTCTTGATGTGCTTCTTGCGGAAGTAGATGGCGACAATGGCGAGGAGAATGATGGCGATGAAGCCGGCGACCATGGCCATGAAGATATCGCGGTCGGAAAGCATCGTGGCTGGTGGATTTCGCTCCTGGTTTGGATTCGTAAGGTACGGAGGTGTTGGCGCAGAGACGGCGACGGAGAAAAAAAGGAGTGTCGTTCGATCTGAGTTGCAGGCGTTAGTGCTTATCTCGCATCGCTCGTGGATGTTCCCTGTGCGGACTCACAGCGTGGTTGGCCGGAAGGTTCAGCGCAGCGTTTCAAAAAAACAAACGAATGGCAGCAAAATGGCTGTTGCAGGCAGCTTGGAAACGAGAGAGTGAGATCGATAGCAAACGGCTGTCAAAAAAAAAAATGCGGAGGCGGAAAGAAGCTCGAGATACGAGCAGTGGCGGCACACCCCAGAAGCTTTAAAGCACGCGCAGGGCAGTTTCCAATATTTCCTCTTATCTCTCGCGGCGCGGTATTGCCGAAAGCACGCACACGCCACGCGATCCTTCACCCGCTTGTCTCTCCGCTGCCCTGCTTGTTGGCGACTCGCTTGTCCGCTCCCCCGGCCGGCGCCTCGCTTGGCGGCGCTGGCGATTCAGCCAGTATATTCGTATTCATTTCCACAGCCCGTGGTCGCGTCGACGCGCCGCAGGACACCTTCGACCTCCCTCCTCCGCCGCACGCGATCTGCAAAAGAGCCGGCCGCTGGCCCTCGCAATCCAGGCGCGGTTTCACGTCCTGTTTCAACACCACGGCAGTATACGGGAGGCCCGGCTGGGCTGCGACACGCGAAATGGATGCGCGCTCGTAAGGCTGAGCGGACGGGCCGACTCGCGGCGTCAGCCCCGTACCGGACAGATTGTAACTGACTTGGGCAGGAGGGCGGACGGGTTATTTTTGGATTAGCGTGCTTCTTTATCTGCGACTATTGATGGTGTGCCTTGGCGGCGTTGACTGCCGCTTTTATTCCTGCCGTCCCCACCTCCGCAATGTCTCCTCTGTCCTTCATTGTTTTATGTCTCGCGTGGCCCTGCCAGGGCGAACGCGTGTGATCCTGTGCCTGAGAATGTTCAATCGTCAGCGGAATGTTCCGTGGGTTGTTTGGGCGCTGCTGAACGGTCATGGTGTCAGAAGTTTAAAATGGATCCTCAAGGGAGCGAGCCCCTGCAGGTTGGAATGAGAGTGATTTTAATCCTCATGCGAAGGTTAAGCGGAAAGCAAATTCCCATACTTACTTCCACCTCACCACCACCACGCATCTCTCCAACACCAGTATTCCCATCGAGAGGCACGCCTACTGACACGTGTTACTTCGGCGA
The DNA here is from genome assembly GCA_011503125.2 of Botryosphaeria dothidea. Taxonomy (NCBI): domain Eukaryota; kingdom Fungi; phylum Ascomycota; class Dothideomycetes; order Botryosphaeriales; family Botryosphaeriaceae; genus Botryosphaeria; species Botryosphaeria dothidea. The sequence continues at coordinate 3,712,898 of WWBZ02000051.1, read as the reverse complement.
AGCCGACGTGGATCTGTTCATCACAATTAAGGCAAGCAGGATCAGAGAAAAAGGTGCAACTCACTTTCACGCAATGTGGCAATACAGATTGCAAATCTATTATTCTTCAGAACAGCGCGGACGAGGCAATGGCCTCCACGAACTGCCTATGATATGGACACCAGCCGCCGACGGCGTCCACATGAGTGCCCAGTCCGAGCCATCCCTCCACTTCGATAATATGTCCTGCCCGTACCATTATCCAATAGCCCGCGCAAATGTGGGATGGAGGTGTGTCGCAACGACGTCTCTCAGACCATATGGCGAGATCGGAATTCTTCTCGAGGTTTCGGCCAGCGGAGCCGGTGTCGGTTTAAAAGCTTCGGCGTTGTATCATCACCGAGTGCGAGACATGAAACAAATCTGGTCACTAACTTTTTCAGGAGCTGGATCAAACTCGATGTCGTTTGGGTAGTGATGCGACAACTTACTTGGAGGGAATTCCTCAGAAAAAGTTAACATATAGGCGCTGATCTCGGATCTGTTCGTGATGTTAGCTTGCTTTTTACTCGTTTTTCGAACCAATTGAGTTGGAAGTGGGGCCCTCAGAGCTCTCTTTTATACTCAGGGACAACCAATTCCTAATGGCGGTTGTCCGTATAGTATTGTGGATTTAATCGTCGGGAAGGAAATAGTTTGTCGAAGTAGAACTGTGGCGGACTTACCACGCGAGTGCCCAACACTGCAAACGCTTTCGACTTGAAGCTATCTGCGTACTGAATCAGCAAAATATTTGGGTCATGTTGTTTCTGAAGGTGCGAACGGTTAGGCTCTCAGATATGGCAACCAACTCCTATCGGCGGTTGTCGTTACAGAGAAGTGACTTTGGCTCGATGGCCGATCATCAATGGAGCATTGTGAAGAATGGGGAACGAGGAACCATTTACACCCGACATGTAAATATCAATGAAGGCTGGCACGGTGACTAGGTATGAATGCCCGCGCTACTTATTAGTTGAACAGTTCAAAGACGGTAAACGTTCGCAGTGGGTAGAAATGTAAGGAGCTCTCAGGGAGCTCGGCAAAGCATCGGCAACCAAATCTCTCAGACGGCTGTCTGCATTAAGTGAAGCGGCATGGCACAAAGGCCGGTCATCATCGAGCACTGTGGAGAAGGGCAGGCGAAGAGCGACTTACATTGCGTGGTCTGGTGATCATGAGCCACGGCTGTGGGCGGAACACTGCTTGGGTTCAGCGAGTTAGTAAAGTAATTCGAAGATGGTGGAGATCGCCAAAGGGGAAAATGATTTCTCTCAGGTTGTCTCGATAAGTTTTACGCATCGACAACCAATTCCTTGCGGCGGTTGTCTGCATAAGAGCAGTAGCCAGGCATGAACGCCGGTCATCACGGAGAGTACGGATGTGGTTAGGACAGGAATGAACGACTTACTTCAGAGTTATCTCGGTGTAAAATGTCCGTCGTTATGACAATGGGCTGGATCCTGGAGAAATTGTTAGCCATCAGGTTCATCGTCCAATGTAATAGCAAACGTGAAACACATCTCTGCCCTCAGAGTTTTTCTCTCTATCATGGACAACCAACGCTCGAGCGTGGCTGCCTGTTTGATAACTGTTCTTACGGTCATCATCGGGCAGGGTGGACTCCGGAGTATGAAATGATTCTGGCCTTACCGATGGTGAGAAACATGTGTCGCGGGAGAATCCGGCAATGTGGTGCAATTGGTAGCGGATGTCATGGGCATATATCTAGATGAAGTATTAGCTAGAATGCTTTAACACCGGATGAGCGAATAGTACGATGTGCAGGGATTCCTCAGAAACGTGTTTCAGCATAATGGACCACCAGAGGGGTCCATTGCCGCTAGTAACTGTTTCTTTGTGGTTCATTACGGGAAATGGGGTAGGGATGTAGGGACCTCGGCAACGGGGGTGGCGAGATTTACTAAAAAGCGGCGGGCACGAGGTACCGGCATCAGTGAAAGGCTCAACATCCCGGGGAGGTCTACAGGATCCTGACTGAAGAATGCAACAAAACATGTGAGGATACGAGAGCGAGGATATGATGCAACTACAAAAGGCATGTCAGCAAGATCTTTGGTCGGCGACGCTCTATCATCGAGTGCAGGGATATTTGTCAGATCGCGATTGTGACAGCAATGCTAAGGCTCAATGGCTGGCTCAGTCCGCAACAGGTCGGGATTTTCATCATTTCCATGAGCATATCAGGAAGGAATGGAGGGAGACTTACCAAGTTGACATGTCCAAACGGCAAAGTCGAGAGAATCTATCTTGACCGAGAGTGAGCGTCGCGGTGGCCGACCCCAAAGCGAGAATCTAGGTGAAGGGATGTTAGCGAAAAGTACAAGATCTGAAAATTGGAGCAAGTGAAGCAGGAAGGTTGAGGCGTGGTCAGGAGCTGTCAGAGACTTACCGACGATGGATGCTGTTGAGCATATCACAAGCTGAAGGAGAGAAAGCACGGTCAGACCTAGTGCTTGAAGACTTTGTGCTGTTGGGAGCAGCCGAAGAGTGGAGATGAAGATGAAGAGAAGAGGGAGGTGGGGTGGTGGAGGCAGAGGTATTTTTATATATGCGGGCGGAAGCAGATTTTTGCAAGGGTTGTGCGCACATGAACCTCCGCCAGGGCGAGCATGGTAGACGCACCCCAGTGTGCCTTCCTTATGTGGGCTTCAGCGATTGTTTTCCTTGCTCAGCCCGGTTCTGTGAGCTTCCATGCCGTCACGGCGACGCGGCCTCGAGGCTGATCGGCATCGCTGGAGCCACAACGAGCTTCTGCCTAGCCGTAACCAGCTATGCCACGGGCAGCAAGTAGCTCTTGATGCGCCCTTCCTGCTGATGCTGTAGGCGGTTCGACTTCCGGCGGGCGTGCAGCGCTGATTTTCTCAGTCACTGCCGGCATAAAACGGCCATGACGTACCCTCGCGCGAACTATCAGCGCATCAGACAGACTCGCCGGCTCTGCCGAATCTGCCTACCGCGTATAATCCACGTTCGCGCATTCGCATGTGTTAAGTGTAGCATTGGGCACGCGCCTGATCTTGGCACGGCCGCCGCACACCACCCCGCGCCCATTCTCGTCAAGTATCATTCGGCTCGATGAGATTGTGCGCATATGCTTGCTTGAAGCCAGTTGGTTCTGAGGGGGCCTTACTTGCTCCTACGAGAACCTCACGGCCACCGTCTTATACCTGCTCCAAGTTCGCATTGCATGTCATTCAAATTTGCACCAAGCATGTCCGTAAAATACCAGACTGTCCATCCAGTACCTGATCATAATGCCTCAGCGAGCTACACAAAGCCTTCCCGTGTATTCTCCCCCGGTCCCTCGCTCAAGCGCTCCTCAGGAAGCCCCCATGTATGCCGTATCAACCCTATCCACCATCCAAAACCACTTAGTCATCAAAGCGCGGCGGAGACCAAACCTTCTTCGTCCGCTCGACGTCCCGGTCGCCGAACCAAATCTCAAACTGGGGCCGCTCCGAGACCCCGTCCCACGGCCCGTGGTCCCCGTCCGTTCCGCGGAAGATGGCGCGCGTGGCGAAGCGCGGCACCTCGGTCGCCATGAAGCGCTTGGGGTTGTCGGCGCCGGCCGGCACGTACGCCTCGACGTACAGCGTGTCGAGCGTGAGGAAGTGGGAGAACGCGGTGAGGGTGCGGCGGAAGTCCCAGTGGTAGCCGGTGAGCAGGCGCAGGCCGAGGTGGCGCAGCGTGCGGCGGTACTGGCGGACCATGTTGACGACGTCCGGCTGGTTGTCGGGCTCGTCCCGGACCCGGAGGTGGAGCGTGGTCAGGCGGTGGAGGAAGGGCGGGATCAGCGCCGTGCGCGGGTCCAGCTGGTTGGCGAAGCTGTGCAGGGAGGCGCCGGGGAAGAGCAGCAGGTCCATGTGGAGCGTGGTCAGGTTGGGGAAGACCGCATAGATGCCACGCAGCATGCGGCCGTGGCTGTCGTACATGTAGCTGTCCGCGAGGTCGGACGGCTCCTCTTCTCCATCTGAGTCGTGGTCCGAGCGCTCGCCGCTGTCGAAGCAGATTCGAAGCTCTCGGACTGCCGGGATCGGATTGATGTTCCTGTAGTATCTTAATCCTTCTGGCTCAAGGAGATACCTGGGGATTTCCATGTAGACAGGCTGATTGCTTGACATCGACATCGCGCGCAGGAGGTTGCTGATGATCACCCTGTCTCTCCAATCTCTCCTGGACCCGGACTCGGAGCCAATCCTCACCTGCCAGTCCAGGTAATACTCAAACTCGTCGCGTATAGCATCCGGAACATCGACAATTGACTCAGGGGTCTTCTTGATTGCGACAACCTCCAAGTTATCCAGGCGTTGAATGATTAAAAGGAGCGCATTGCCCATGTACCGGAGGAACACCTGCAGATCGTCGGAATGATTGGTGTACTCTGCCATGGGTCCGCGCCATAGATGCCCGTGACGAGGGTCTCCTGTGGGAAAGACATTGGGAACAGGAAGGACTTCTGAGATGAACAAGGAGGTCATGTTCGCGGCGATAGTGTCATCCCGCAGGAAACATTGCAGGTAGTAGAGCTCTACAGGCATAAGCCGAAAAGGCTTCTTCTGGAGGACTCGTGCAAAAAGCTTCTGCGCAGCGCCTTTCAAGCGGCGGTCGACTCGTCGGATGGCCAAAACATCCTTCACGCTGCCTTCTGTCAGCTGAGGCGGATATCGAGGCTTCTCGGGAGCGGAGTAGCTGACGACGTAGTCGAAGCTCATGATGAGCAGCTCAGCGGGAAGGGAGTTGAGGGTTTTCGCCATGTATGTCGACGGGTTGGAGGTTGCGTGGATGGATGTGAAGAAGGGAGAAAGAACTTATGAAGGATGGAATCGGTGTGGGTGATGGCAGTGAAAGTGTTAGTCACAATGTAATGCGTATTCACTGGTGACAAACAATAGCTTGATGCCCACCATATTAAATGCTCCAGATCATCATTCACAAAGATCAATGAACAATATTCAAATGCTATGTGTGAATATCCCGAATGTTATACGCTATATCACAAAAATTATTGAATGGACAGGCTCTGCATCATCAGTCATTGGTAATGGACAATTCGGCTTCTCCATCATGGTTTCGGGTAAGTCCCTTTCGATCTTTGCACAGGCTCAACAATCATCAAACAATAGATCACGGACAATTGGGCTTTGTGAAACAAAGGAATATAGATTTTGACGAGATTGTCTATGCTTCCACCTCCAAATATACAAAGTGGGATCAGTCCATTGTTTTAATACTCAGCCAGATTGGCTGTTTGCCCTACTAGAGGCTGAAGCCCTGCCGAAGCAAAGGCAACGTGCGCTCCTTGGTGAGTTGTCATGATCATCATCTCCCACTGTCTCCATCAAACGAAGCTAAGGCCGAAACCCTCACTGCTTCTTGCTATCTCTGTCATGTGTCCCAAGAGATCCCAAAAAACCCACAGTACTCCCCCATGTGTCCACAAGAGATGCTAAGGCCGAAGCCCATCACCGCCTCTCTGCGGAGGATACCACGGCCGATTCCATGCAACATCTCTCCAAAGAACCTAGAACACAGTACAGTATCGCGGGATCAGACAGAACAGCATGTAGTATTTGCGTTTTTGTCATGCGGGTCGGATGCCCAGCCGACGCCGAGACTGACACGTTCCCATCGACCTGTTCTTTCTCTCATCACCTCCCGCGATACATATTTAACATTATCGGTGCGGACGAGAGTATTTCACTTACCTTGACCCGCCCGCCCGCCCGTCGTTTGTGTGAGTGTGGTTTGTCTGAGAGATGTGTCAGTCGAGGGTGTTGGGAGGGGTGGTTGGATTGGACTGACGGAGTGTGGATGCGCGTTCGCTACCATTGCCGTCTTCGGCTCCTGGAGGTCGACTGTGAACTGGTATCTGGCTGGACACTCTTTTCGTTAGCCAGTGGCCTTGTGAACATGCGGTGGTCGATGAAGAGGTGATTGATTGCCCATCAGATAAAGTTTAGCTCCACCGCACGAAGGCGGCTCGAAGTGTAGATGCGGGTTTCAAGCAGCAGGAACCATGATAACAAAGCATTACCAGGCTCCTTGCAAAGTTCTTATGCATCGTATTCATCATTGGGCGGGGAGGAGGTGCGTGTGGAAAGCGCGTCTACTTACGATCTTTCTTTGGTCAATTATTTGCGAAGGTCCTTCAAGTGTGATATGTGGCGGAATTCTAGGTGTGACACGACTCGGTTAGCTGGGTTATAAGACCAACTTTGTTGTTGCGATAGGGATTTGGAAGACTCCTATCAGACAGAAGGCTCTCAATTTTAAAGGATCAAAATAGCAACGGATTGTTTTTATCATCGGGCCCGGTTCGAAAGGCCAGTTGGCACCCTGCATTGTTCTTTCCGAGCTGTCACCATGGAATGGGAGGGAAGATGCAATGTGGGGATACTTCCTAGAGTCTGTTGAAGAGATTGACGATGATTCAGTGCAACTAAAAAATGATGGTTAGCCAAAGATCTTGAATGTACCGGGGGTGGGGGGATTCAATCGGAGAAAACGATCCAGGTCAGACAATGCGTGGTAGTAAATTGCTTTTTTGTTCTCAGACAGTCCCATCCAGGGGGTCCATCGATCTGTTCTTCGCCGCTCATCATGGATGTGGTTCGAAAGGAAAATCTTCATACGTACCTGAACTTCATATTTGTGTAGCAGCCATTGCTGGTGTAGAGAAGGGTGACATTGAGATGGTGACGTTTGGAGGCCGGTTACCAGGTCCTGTGGAGCAAATCTATTCCGTGGTTAGCCGTTGATTGTAATCCTCTTATGGGACTGAAGATTAGTTGGCAAAGTGATCCCCATCAGTTGTTTGGTTAAGCCCCATGTAGTAAAATTGATTTTTTCTCCAGGCCGCCCACACAATTGGCCCTCGATCTGTTCTTTGAACGGACTGCCAGGTCCGTTCATCATTGGGTAGGTATGGATGTGGGGTGGTAACTTAGCTTTGTATGCATGGAGATACGTCAAAGATGTTGCGTGGAACCGTCTATCGAGGACCTGACGGAATCGTGGGTCAAGTAGCCCGTCAGTCACTGCGATAGTATGAGGATATTAGCTCTTGATCAATACGGAAGATAAACGAGTGGGAGGTGAAGTGCAGGGCCCCTCAGTTAGGTAGTAGATGTTTGACCTCAGCGCGCCAAAGGCCCATCCGTGGTTTGCACAAGGTGTCAGAGCCGCCAGCGTCCAGTGGTTCAGCCACAGGCTGACCCAAAGGTTCTACTCGACCCAGCCTCCCAAGTCCGCTCCAGTTTCAAGATCCCATGGCACTCAGTCTGTTCTTGCCAGAAAGCAGTCATCCTTGAGGCAAGTGAACTCCGCAAGATATTCTTACCTCCAAGTGATGTGTACATGTAACGAGAGACGCGGACTCCGCAGATGCGGGTTTTGTGGAATGAGTGTGTCAGCAAGCGTTCGGAAACGTAAGTTCAAGGAAATGTAGGAGAGGTAGGTGGGCTCAGAGCTGGATGGTTTAATCATGTACTCCATCGCGCACGCCGACGTGCAACGGCGAGGATCCGGGTGTATAAAAAGTAGTGATAATGCCAATAAGGCTCATCATCACACCATGATGCAGACAAGTGAGCTCTACGAGATTGATCAACTTACTTAAGGTGTATAATGACTGCGATGTTGACTGTACAGACGTCTGACCCCTTGCTAAGGTCAAGCGCCCTTGTTCGGTATTTGGATGAGGAAAGCGCAAGACCCTGCAAGTTGCATATATTAGCAAAAGCTCTTTAGAGATTTGTGAACAAAGAGGAGTCAAGGTGAAGTGCTCAGAGGTAGCTCTTTTTTATCAATCATGAACGCCAAACGCAAGCATCTGTGACGCTAGGGGTGGTTCAGTTGTATTCACTGGATGGTCATCATCGCGAAGAATGGTCAGTAGAAGTACACTGTGTTACTTACTAGAGGAAGATACCCTGGTCGGTCGCGGGTGAGTTGCAACGAGACTGAGATGATGGTTGCTTGTGCGAGCGCGGTGTCGGCTGGCGATGCACAGAGGGGCGGCGTCCACTTGCAAGATGGTCGTGGGTATGTTGCTTTTGCTATGAGACGACACGAGATTGCTAGTGTAGGATGCACTGAGGGTCTGCAAGGAAGATCTAGTCAGCTTCTGTTCTGCGCAGTGTGAGGTTGACGTGCAAAGATCTGAGACAGTGACAGTCAGGGGAGTGGACAGCGTTGCACGCGTGACGCGAAGACGACGAAGCGAGACAGCCAAAGGCCGACAATGTGAAGGCTTCATGAGATCTGGAGGATAGTGGGCAAATTTTGTTGCGCGGTTGGGGGTGGCGGCGCGTCAGATGTTGTGAGAAACGAGTTGCTGCGCAAGGTGGGCCGTATCGAGTAGAGAGCTCCAGATGCAGCTGAAAAGAGGAAACTTACTTGGCAGATGTTCAACAGATGCTTTGCAAGCCATCTGAAGGCATACAAGTGTGAGGAGACGCGTTGTTGAGAGGGGCGCAGGAAGAGAGGCGGAGGTGTTGATGTTGAGATTGGACGCAACAGCACGCTGAATATAAACGCGTGCGCCCTCTGCACAGCGACGCTAAGTAATGCAAATTAGGAAATCTAACCGAGTGTGCGCAGCTGCGCTGGTCGCGAGGAAGTGTCTAGAATCGCGCTGGACACATCAGAGAACGATACTGACCTGCTCAGCTAGACATGTGCCTTGGGCCAAGGATTGCACCTCGTCTTGCCTTCGCTGGTGCTACTATTGCATCCTAGATGGTAGCGAATCTCTTGCAGACAGCGCACTGGATGTCGTGTTGAACTGTCCGCCGCTCCCCTGACGACGTCGCTGGCCGCGGGGGCTGGAGGAGCGCCGCCGCAACAGGGACAGCGCACGGCTGCGGCGCACTGAGTATATCAATGCCTGCTCGGATCTACAGATGAGCGCTAGGGTAGGAGTGCGGAATCACGGTTGAGTCGTCTCTCTGCAAAGTCTCTCAATTCAGTCACGTGCCACGTCGCCAGCACACCGGTCCAGCGTTCGGTCCAGCATGGAACTATCAGGCAAGCTGGTCTCACAGAAAGGTCCGACATGGCTTCATCCCCACAGTATGGTGCCTCCAACCACGTCGCTTCGGACGGACATCTTGCACGGCTGCTACAGGTAGGTTATGCGAGTAATTTGGAGATTCCATATTTGCTCAGAAGACCTAGCCAGACCAGCGAGCCTGGAATATATTGCCAACGCCATCTGCTAATTTGACGACGCACAGAAACGGCACCGGCCCCATCCACTCTGGAGATTCACGACCGAAAGCACCTTTGAAATCGCCATCCGGGGCCCCTCCTTACGCCTTGGACGCCTAGCGCTCATGGTATGTTTTGGATTGCATGCTCTGTGGCCTTCGCATGGCATTGCGAATGAGTGACACCGGCTTACTCTGTGGGACAGAATGCGAGTACAACGATGAAAAGGTCCTGGAGTCCGTCTCCAGAGACACGGGACCCGCATGAGCGTGCAAACCCAGCCAACCTGCACAGCTCCCTCTTAGAGTACCCCTCCTTTTCTCAGCATGCCTTGGGATACGTCCAACACGCTCCACCCTGACTGATCCGCACAGGATCGCAAAGTTCTTACGAGGTCAAGCACCATCGCGGGTACGGCTCGGGCCACCGACAATTGCATCAACGATCGCTCCTCATCGTCCGTCATTTCAAATCCGTCGATATCCTCTTTCTAAACAAATTTATATGATAAAGCATCTGATGATGGGAAGCTGGAAGCTTGAGGACATAAACGGGCGCGCTGCGTGTGTTGCATCACATCACTTGGCCGCGGATGGTAGATTGGAAGCTTGGCAGACATCATGACGCCTTCAGGCTTGATATACAGGATCTCCGCGGTCAGAGATCAGTGTACTCTCCACGCGCCATCGGGCCAGGGACGGATGCATCTTCGTGCCAGAACCGTAGCAGCAAACGCTCGTCACCAAACTATATCCTCTGACTTCTGATATGTATCATCGTGCTTTGGAACTGTCGCATCCGACGCCCTTTGCAGCGACGAGCACGCTCGAGAAGTCGGCACGCACGCGCGAGCCAGATCTTGAAACACTCTTCGTGAAGAGAACATGGTAAGGACACGGTAAGATTACAGATTGTTCTATTAGTTGACCTACCAAATCATACAGCTGCGCATTGAATCGAATTCATTCAGGCCTTGCGGAGTTTGGAAGACACATAGCTCCGAATTGCCTTGTACCAATTCGCATTTTCGCACATCACAGTGGGACTCTTTGTAATTGCTAAGCACTGTCATCCCTTGCTCACCATAAAAGCCATTTTCGAGAAAGAAAAGATACCGGGAGGAATGAACCGCCATCGTTCGTGGTGTTGTGGTGCTACGTGTGGCAGAAATCTGGTGGAAATAAAGTTGGGCGCGGGGCGTGGGGACGTGTCGATCGAGTTTCCTGTGTGGGAAAAGCTCGCACGCCTCCCTGTGGAACGACAGGCTGTCAGCGGTCAATGCGACACAAACTTCGGCTGCACTGCACTGCCGGGTTTCACAACATCAAGTACGACATCATAGCGGAATGCATCATAAAATGAAACAATTCAAGAATTCGGCTGCTAATCATTTTGAGTGCTGCAAGGTGACCCTAGCATCTATGCATACCCCCAGTCCAAAGGCCGCCTAGACACCAGAACAAGAAAAATGAAAAAGGGTGCGCCAACCATGGAAACCCCAAAGCCACGCGAAACTCAGCCCGTCAATCTCAAAAAGACCATCCACCATTAAACCTTTACACCACTGCGTCGGGGTCACCTAGTCCATAAGTCACGCCTGCGTGAATACCACCGAGAGTGGTATTGGGGCCATTACCTTTCAACGTCTTCAAGGTCTGTAGAGCAGAATGAGCGCAGGCACTCTTCTCTCCTGCCTCGCTGTGTCCCGGTGTCTGTTCTGGCTGGACTCGATCGCGTTCTCATTGCCAAAGTACCATCCGTCAGTATATGTCGGCCTTGGCGACCGGACAATCATGTGTGCATCGTTGTTGCTGGCAGTTTTCCGGTGTGCCGGAGCTGTCAGCAGATGGCGATCGGGATTGCGAGTTACCCATGATGTCCATTATCGATGCCGGCTTGGAGTAAGTGAGCAATTCAGGGTGCCGGTTGTTCAAGGTATAGGTGGCGATGAAGACATATTTGAATGTATCATAGTGATGCATATTTTGTATTAGGCAAGCCTGGTGATAGTCGCCTATACAATGGTCGCTGTATACGTACATGTGGTGGATCGACCATCGCCTGCATTGTACACTGCCTCCTTGTGAACCCGCAATTCAGTCACAACACGAAATATCCACAGCCATTGCTTTTGTTCTCCCATGGTTACTGTGGAAGGATTAGAAAGAATCCTGCAAACTATGATGCGCTACGAGACCCTCCCAAATGACCACCCCCCTGATAATGCCTGGGTATCGCCCGTCTTTCAAAGCCCGCAATGCTCCGCCCGCCCCCATCCATCTGCCCTCACGCAGCCCCCCAAGCCCACCTCTTCACCTCCCCCCCCCTGACCCCCACCCTCCCGCCCTCCAACACGCCCCTCTCCGCCGGCCACACCACAAACCGCCGCATCTCGACAAACGCGGCCTCCACGCTCCCATCCGCCTCCTCCAACCCCTCCCCGTCACCCACCGGCCACTCCCCGCCAAACGCACCGTCCCACCCCAGCGGCAGCCCCACGAACAGGTCGCTCGCGTGCACCAGGTGCGCGCCGCGCCGCACCAGGGCCCGCAGGACCGCGCCCCCGGGTCCCTCGAGCGTCTCGACGTCGGCGAACCACGCGGCCGCGTCCGCGGCGACGTCGGGGTGCGCGGCGACGGCGCGGCGCGCGTCCGCCAGCCACGCGAACCACGCGTCGACCAGGCCGCACAGCCAGGCGAGCGCGACGGTGCCGCGCTGATCGTGGTTGTGGCGCTGCGCGTCGCGGAAGGCGTGGGCGCCGCGCAGGAAGAGGCGGGCGAGGCGGAGCGCGTTGTCGGGGGTGAGGAGGGGGATGGTGTAGGGGAGGGTTGGGTCGAGGTGGTGGAGGAGCGTGGTGGATTTGGTGGCGAGGAAGTAGACGGCGAAGGCGTGGAGGGCCTTGGTGCCGGGGGTGCCGGTGCCGAAGAGGGTGGCCGCGGCGGCGGAGAGGTTGTGGGCGGAGACGGCGGCGCGGAGGGCGTGGCGGCGGGGGAAGGCGAGGGTGGCGAGGGCGGAGTCGGTGTGGGAGAGCTGTGCGCTGACGGAGGCCATGGCGCGGGCGAAGGTGTCGGGCAGGGAGGACAGGTCGCGCTGGTGGTGGGCGAGGGCGATGAGGTCGCTTTGGCGGCAGGCGATGTGGAGGATGCGCGCGACGTGGGTGACGGAGGCCATTGTGGGGAGGAGGTCAGGAGGGGGCGAGTCTAGGTCCGCCACCGTGTTTCTGGCCTGGACAATGCGGTCGAAGAGATAGACGCTGCTGGTGTCTTTGAGGCATTCGTAGATGCGTGAGCGGCTGGTCGCGTCCGGAATGGTGTTGATGATGGCGTTCATCCTTGCGCAGCCCTCGTGGATGTCGTTCTGCAACGCCCACTGGTAGTGTCCTCGCATACAACGGATACGCGCGCGGAGTAAGGCCAGTGCTGATGGGTGTTTGTCATCCAGGTAGTCCAGTGGATGGACCAGCCCGTCATCTGGTCTCCTCAAGGCATCGCCCAGAGCTGTGATGGCGGCATGCAGGCGCTGGACGAGTCCATTGGTGTGCAAGAACTCGTCTTTCATGTCGCCCTCGTACAGCTTGTCACTTTCTGCACACACTCGTGCGTTGACTTCCAGCCCGATGGAGATCAGCTGTTCGCCCAGCCGGAAGACAGTAAGAAGAGCCTCATAGCTGTTCCTCACTGTCCCGCACAGCAGCTCATCCACACCAGTGACAATGGATATCTCGTCGCCATCTTGCTGGAAGTCGAACACGGCCATGTGCTCCAGGATGTAACTGACCCGGTGCGCCATTGCCCGCGTGTCACCGTCCCAATCCGATGTGTCCTCCTCCAGGTCCCTGACGATGTCGGCGCAGATGGTACCAGGCCAAGCTGTCCTCTGGCGGCGGTACATCTCCTGTGATGCGTCGAGATGGGCCCCAGTCCGCGGTTGCAGGTTGGTGATTGTCTCGTAGGCGGCCTGGTACTGGCGAAGCAGTTCGCTTTCCACCTTCCTGTAGCAGTCTCGGACGTCTTGTACTGCTTCTTGGACGTGGACTTGGTGGATGGGAAACGGTTGTTGGGCCAGACTTGGTGTTCCAGCGGTGTGCGGCGTGCCAGTGTGGTCTGTCGCTTCTGTCGATTTGTCAGTGGAGTTGCCGTTGATCGGACATCCAGAGAATGTGGACATGCCTTCCTCTGGGCCATTGCCTGTGTTACCCGCTGTGTTGGGAGTCCGAGTGGGGTGAGTCGCCGCATCATCGGACTGACGCTGGTCCTCTTGGCCGGAGTGTGGAATGAAAGGACCGTTATTATTCTCCATGGTCGGCTATGTTTCTCTTCACGTGTGTCTATATTCTTCTTACCGCAGGTGGAATTCGCAGAAGTGACACGGATGCCGACGATGGTTGTGGAAGTGTTGCCGATGAGAACATGGCTCAACGGCCGACGTTATATCGCTGGGATGGACGGACACACAGACCCACAGGAGCGGGGACGCGTGTCACACAGCTGGTCAGAACCGTAAATATATATACATTGTCACTCTACACGGCATCTTGCGGCGTTGGTATTTTATGTGCGGCGGTAGAACAATGTCGCTTGCTGAACTGACGAAAGGCAATCGCATTCCCAAAGAGAAGAAGCATTAGTATCAGAAAGAAGAAGAAGAAGTAGTATCAGAAAGAAGAAGAACCCTCGTATCTCAAGTCCAAATCGGCCTCGTAGCCACCCAGCGCCCCATTCCTCTCGCTGAAGGCCCACTCCCTGAGGTCCACCCACATCCGGATCCTGTCGTAGAGCATCGGGATGCCAATGTACTGCCTGTTGTACATGTTGTCTTCCACCCATTCCCCCTCCTCCTCTCCAAGGAGAACTCGATCCACAGTCATGGGCATGGTGATGTAGATGTCGATCGCCCGTCGAAGCGAACGAGCAGACCGCCAGTGGCGGATGAATTCCGTGAACATAGGGTCGTTGTCCATTTTTCCAGGGCCCATGACGAGAAGATATCGTCCGTTCAAGTCCAGCTGCTCATCTGCCTCTAACAATTCCATAAAATCGTCGTCTGGGTCATTCGGCGATTCCCTAAGCACGAGAGGCATCATGTGTAACAGCCGGCGCTGAAGGATGAAGAACTTGTGGAGCAGGCCGGTAGTCCAACCGAAAAGCGTGCGATTGAAGAGCGCGACATCTGGAGAGTAGGTGCTGCAATGGTATAGAAAGCGAAGAACCAAGAACGAGACGCGCCATGCGTCGTGGTGAAGGCTTGGGAGAATTGCGTTTTGGGCCGCGGGGTTTCTCCAGAACTGAATGGGTGTGGGGATGTGCAGCGAGACAAAGGCGAGGGCGTGGTAGCGGCGGAGATGGTATTCGAATTGCTGATCGGGCAGCTGATGTGCTTTGGTGAATAGCGCAGCGAAAGTGTTGTAGTCGTTAGATGCGATTGCGGCTTTGATCTGGGCTTGAATTGGTGCAGGGATGCGGCTGATTGCGGCTTCGATGGCAAGGTCCTGTTCATGCCAGGAGCTTCTCTGCTCCAGGAATTGCCGAAGCGCAACGACAATCAACTGAAAGGGGGTTGTGCGATCGGTATGTGTCTCTTTGCTCCCTTTGAACAAGACCCGCAATGGCTTGAGCCCGTGCAATGGTCTCGTCCTCCTGGAAGAAGTTTCCAACCTCGTCTGGCATGGGGAGTTTGAAGTCGACCGCCATGTATCCCGTCGAGCGACACGACATATGGTAGGAGTCGTGACGGTTGGGCAGCGGGAGCACTTCTAGGAACTTGTTCCATGCGTCGTCATTTGCGCTCGAGCCGTCGCTCTGGCGGGCGGCGGCAAATTCTTTGACTGTCGTTTTGACCATGTCCTCCGAGGACAATGCGACCAGAACATAGTAATTGATGTCGTCAAACCTGCGAGCCGCAATGATGGTGGCTTCAAGTGCGGGATGAGCTTCTTCTTGGGAGGCCATGGTGTTTGGAGTTGTTGAGCTGCGCGTGAGGGGAGCTGGCGGCGGGCGAGTTGCGCATGCGTGCGCGCGACCTCCACGCGCAGCTGCGTGCTCAACAACCCGGGTGTGCACAGACCAAATTTCCAACGAGTGCGGACTTCATGCTGATCCAAATGTGTCTCCATAGAGTCCTGGCTTCTATTCCCTTCGCATTTCTCCTGATTGGGACAAGTGTGCACAGTAGGCACTATGTGCGTCTCTCTGATGCAAAGAAAGCGTATTTAGGCTATATGAGTAGCACTATACTACCGGGATTCACTGCAATTCTGGGTTGATTAAGCTGATTATATAGCTCAGCTAAACATGTTTATGATCAGTCTGCCATCAACAATGAGGGGGAGTGGAGCCATTCATCCGGACACAGGTGTTCAGGCAAACGGAGATCCATTGCATCCGGAAAATGCTTCCACTCCCCTCGTGATAGCCTAAAGCTTTACGTGGGCCAGCCTGCTGATCCACGTCGCAACGACGGCCATCTCCAGTAAACAAGCACAGTGGCGAAAAACAGATAATTAGAACTTCATTGATTATGCACGCGGCAAGATCCCACTGGGTAGCAAAGTAGTGAGCTGCTCAGTTGCAAAGTATTGCGCAAGCCCTGAGACTGATTTCTCCAGCCACTGCCGTTCTCTCTGATGCCCAGCCTGAAATCTGGCTGGAATCAAACGCATATCATTGTCTTGACGCTCCTTGATCCTGACGCTACCTGCTTCCCTTTGAAAGAGTCTATGCCTGGCCTTCCAGACTTCGGAGACTTCAACAGTCCTTTCTTCACCAAATCGGACCCGGGCTGTGACGATTTCATTCAATGCCCTCGCTTCGAACAGCGCCGGATCACAGTGACCTTCAACACCGCTTGATGGAAACTGCCAATGTCCAGCAGAAACGTGGCACAGCGCAAACCTTGTGTGGTCTTATGGGCATACATTGCTGCAAACTCATACTGCCATTCATGAAAGGGGGTCAGCAGAACATCCGCATCCGGTAGAACTCATGACAAGAGCACCATGTTCAGACAGCGCATGTTTGCGCTGGGAATAAATACACACAGAAGCCTCAAACAAGCTAACTATACGACACCCGACACTATACGAACTCATTTGCCAATTCATACATGCTGAGATCTCGTATTTAATCGACCAGTGTTGGACCTCGTAGAAATCTTTGATTCTTTGAAGTCGTCCGTAGTTCAGTCTGCACAAATTCCTAAGAAGAAGAAATAAGCATCTCCCATTTGGTGGTATCATATACAGTTTTGGCGAGGACTCATCAGCCAGTGAGAGTCGTAGTGCATTGGAATATGTTGCTCCACTACTCTCTTGGCATGCGAGACGCAGCCATTACCGTGTTGGGACGCCATCTTTCAAGCTCTCACGTAAGTAGAATGCTCAAATGGAGTTCCAGCTTCCAGCTATACACACTGCGGTTACACCCAGTGAATGTGGTCCGGGCTCGACCCGGTTGGGTTTAGCGTCGCAAGAGGTCACATAAATGCATACCCCCACACTTCCCCTCAACACCACGCCATCATCTCCGCTATTTTTCTGAAGATGTCTTCCGCCGCCCCCGACGCCTCCTCCTCCCGCTCGCGCCGCGCCGCCATCGGGCGTTGGTTCGCCACGGCCATGGACAGGCTGCGCCTCCGCCGCCGCCGCTCCCCCTCGTGAGTGGACTTCAATTCATCCGCACGGGGATCAGATATTCTGACAAGATCGCAGCTCCACCGCCTCCGCCAGCGCGCCGCCGCTCCGTCCGCCGAGGTTCTCTGGGGCTGGGTCCTTCGAGGCCAGTCCGCCGCCGCCGCCCTCGCCGCCGTCGGGCCAGGTCCCTCCTGCGCCCTCCCGCCGCCCGCCGCCACCGCCGCCCGACCCCGTCCGGCGCCCGCGCCCGCGTACGGTCCCGTTGTCCGAGCTGGCAGCGGGACGTGCGCTGGTGTCGTGGCTGCCACCGTCGGAGAGGCGCTGCCGGCTCTGCCGGATGCCGTACGACGGCGCCGTAAGTCTCTCCTCGTCCTTTCCATCATAGCTGCCTCGAGATGCTCCACTGATGTGAGGGCGCGCAGAAGACGGAGCTGGAGCACAGCACGCCGTGGGAGGAGAGGGAGCAGGCCGTCCGCGTGGCGGGGTGCGACCAGCGCCCGACGGCCCACGTCGTCGGCCGCCGCTGCCTGCAGCAGTGGCTGGACATGGGCGGCATGGAGGCCTGTCCTCTGTGCGCCTTTGCCTGCGCCCAAGACGATTAAAGATGTGGCGCGGCGGTCTTGTGGCCCCTCTTTGCTCCCCGGCTGCTGCTCGTCGACGTGCAAGGCTCTCATTTCTTCTGCTCGGATCCGCACACCCTCGCCGCCCTTCCTTCTCCCTCGTTCCGATCTCTCAGGCTACACACGCGCCTGCCGCCCTCTTCATTCCGACCTCTCAGACTACACACGGGAAGACATAGACTCGTGTCACACACACGTTGCTTGCAGCGCCTGCACGTAAAAGAGATGAATCCGTCGATGCTCATTGCGTTCCTTATCCGAATCGGATCGGATTGGTGGGATTGGAGGAGGGCTGTAGCTGAGGTGCACGGAAAGTCCGTAATCCAAATTGCTGATTTGGAAGAGTTTGGGGCCTTCTCGCCTGCAGGTATTTCTTTTCTTTTCTTTTTTGTTACGATCATGCCCATTCGGGCTCATAATGGAATGGATCCCCATCGAGCAAGCATTATTGTGCTGTGCTTTCATTTGGAACTCGATTCTCGTGCCCGACACTGGCTGTTATCCATGCCAGGCAATGCAACTTCTCTTTTTCGGTGTTTATAAAGCTGTGTAATACTTTCTTGATCCTTGTCGAAGATGAATTCCGCTTAGGACGCAGACAGTATATCTTTAAGCAGAAGCATGGAGTGACATTCACTTGTATGGTATCATACTCTAGACGCTCAAGTAATCACCCGGGCGAGAATGTGGAAACATGATTGTGTTTGATTCTCCACAACTGCTTATACTCCCCATGAAAGGCATCTCCACTGCAGAATATCCAGATTCCAAATTGGTGAACTCCTTTAGACTATAGGTTTTGTATCAATGACTTGTATCATGTTCCACAGCAAAGTGACAAGTCGTGATCCAACGCAATACGCCCTTCTCTTGCTCAAACACCACCAGCCGCGGTGAACGCAGCCCTTCACACAGCTTTCACAACCCCGCCAGCCACCTCAACAACCCCCAATCTCTTCCCACCGCAAGACCGCTCTCACCTCCGCTAACCCCATCCTCCCCGACAACGATTGCCAGCGCCCAGCGCACCGTGAAAATGAACATCATCAACGACGTCGACCCGCGGCTCGGCCCGATGTACAACTGGCACATCGACGACGAGCTCTTCCAAGCCTACTTCGAACAGTGCGTCCCCCTGCCCTCTTTCCCCCCGTCCCTCACTCACACCGCGCAACAGAATCTTCGCCCTCCTCGAACAGGCCGCCGACACGCGCACCCCCTGGCCGTCCGCGCACTACCACGCCCTCGCCATCCGCCGCACGCACTTCCCCTCGCTCGCCCCGGACCCCGTCGCGCCGCCGGGCATCGTGCACGTCACGGCGACGCCGACGGGAGGCGGAGACAGGGAGGTCGGGGCGATCCGGGTGCGGATGCTGCCGACCGTGAGCATGGGGCCGCGCGCGGTGGTGGAGAGCGAGGAGCGGAGCGGGGAGGTGGAGGAGGAGGGGGAGGAGGAGGAGGCGAGCGACCCGGCGGTGGAGGAGTGGACGGACCGGTCGATCCGGGAGCTGATGACGGAGGAGGAGCGGGAGGAGGGCGATCGGTGCGTGCTGTTGGGCGCGGCTTGTGGGGATGGTGGCTGACTGAGTGTAGGGAGTCGGTTCATGCGGAGGATGTGTGGACGGATTTGGGGGAGGGGGCGCTGCGCCAGGCCGGGTATGAGGAGATGGCCGGTGGAAGGAGGGCGGAGCGTCGTGCTGCTGCTGCTGCTACTGCTGCAGCGCCGGCTCAGAGGGACCAGGTGGCCCGTGGTGAGCAGGCTGGCCTTGTGGAGGGAGTTCAGGGGGAAGCTGGCCAGGAGACTGCTGCTGAGGGAGCTGCTGCTCGCGGCTCTGGCGCCGAGCTGCGTGGATGGCGTCGTGTGAGGGAGGGCATCAGGAGGCGCGTACGGAGTGCGAGGATGCTGCTCCATAGGAGCAATTAAGTGGACAACACCAGGATCAAACTTGGCAAAGTTGATGAGTTTCGTGCGCCGGGAGGGGGTTAAGGTAGGAAAGCAACCCCAGCAAGCGGCAAGCCATTCCAATGGACGGCCATATCATACAAAGACATGATCTCAAAAATTCTGTTCAGCGAGGATCAAGTCTGGCGTGGTGCAAAGATGTGCGCTGTCATGCGCTGCGGGCATGGATGCACTCCGGCGTGCTGACGCTCTACCAGCACCGCCAGCTTGGAAACCTCCACAACACCATTAACCCCTCAACGCACATCCACACACTCATGCCGCCGCGCACCATGTCTGACCAAGCCCCTGACCCCACCGCCGCCGACGGCGCCCAGAGCCAGGCCCACGACGAGCATGCCGCCTCCCACCCCCACGAAGAACACCATACCACGCGCCCCGACGAAGCTCAGCTCGAGCACGAAGACGCCAACGCCGTCCCGCCACACCCCTCCACCGCGAACTCGGCCTCGCAGCCCGCCCAGCCGCTCCAGCGCCCCGACGCCGCCTCGTAAGCCCCTCTCCGAGCCCGCCCACACCACAACGCCCTCTCCACACTGACTCCCCTCACAGCATCAACCGCTACATCTCCCCCAGCGACGCCCCCCTCAGTGTCCCGCACTACCACGCCTTCCTGCGTCTCTTCATCAACCAGGACGCCCTGGGCTTCCTCTTCCGGTAAGCACGGAGTCCCTCTGCGGCGGACAAGCTGACCGACGGGACGCACCAGCCTCCGCGACCACCCCTCGCCCGGCGGCGCGCGCCTCGAGAGCACGATGAACGTCCTCTACCACTCCTGGCTCGCCGGCGGCCCCGTGCCGGAGCCCTTTGATCCGGTTGATGCTGCGGAGGGTGTGGAGATGGTGAGGGCGTATGCACCGGTTGTGGTGCTGCCGAGGGCGCGGGTGCGCGTCATGGGGGGATGCAGGTGGAGGGAGAGGAGGAGGACGAGATTCTTTGGGGCCTCGAGGGCCGGGGAGGAGTAGGGGGAGATGCGTTGCGGCTGGGAGACCCCGGACGGGGCTTATGAGGAACAATTTACACATTTCTTGAGGCGATATTTGTGCTTGGGCGCTCGTGGGTGGAAGAGTCGTCGAGCCGGGAGTGCTCTGGAGTATGTATGACGTTCGCGTCCGGGCAACGACTTCAAATCCGTACGTGTGTCGAAACAAAAACACTGCTAGAGTCTTGGAAGCGGACCAGGCACTTAACATGCACGATGGCGGCATCTCAGTATTTGCGGGACAGGGGATTGAACGGGGAGTGCGTCGAACTGCAAATCTCACAGAGACGCAAATGACAGCGGCGAGGGCGGGTGCAACACCAACTTGCTATCCACGAGCGCTCTTTGTGCCTTGGAAATCTGGTGGGGCTGCGCACTTCACTGGCATGATGGAACATCAGCGAGGCTGGTGCGACCATCGGCTTGTCACTCGTGACGCAGGTCAGAACGGCGAGTGTCGCAGCGTCGCTAAGCAGCGAGAGTAGACTCACCGAGCTGTAGAAGAGCTACAGCATCACTGCGAATGGAATGGGGAATGAATGGTTCCTCAGAGAGGCTGTCCGTAGCGGCGGTGCGCACGAGCGCGAACATCTAAACACCAAGACTTGACGCATCACGACGCGTCTGCACCTTTCCAAGATACAACAACCGGAGACATGACAAGAAGTCATATACAAAGCAATGGCAGCTGTGTTCAAATTCCCAGGAAGCTCTTCTTCCTCAAAACCCAGTGCTTGACCAGGCGTTCAACGAAAAAGATGTTCGCGTCAGCCCGAAGAAGTGCAATACGAGCGACACGGTGGATGATGATGTGAGCGGAGCTCATTGACCCCATCCGGGTTCCAAAAATAAGGTGATGTGGGAGCCCCGTAGGACCCTTCACAGGTATCACCCTGTGAAAGAACAACACTGCAATTAATCTAAGCCAAAAGGCAAAAAGAAACTACAGCGCTCGAACTAAGCCAAAAGGCAAAGAGAGCTGAAGAAGAAAAAGAGGTGTTTGGTCGAGGGGGAGGGGTCTATTTAAACCCCACGCCGATACTAGCGCCGTCATGTCAACTGACCGGGTTACAGGGGTCTGCGGGCATGTGGTAGCTACCCATGCGTTGATCTGCAGGGCCAACTGCTGGAATGGGCTTAGTCCGTTGGTGTTTTCAGGTTGTTGCCTTGAGCATTGGGCATTTTGGCAGGCTCGCGGTGGTCTGCGTCACGTTGAGGACGGTTTCTGTGACTGACACTGCTGAATCAGCCATAGGACCGCTCGGCTAGACCATCCTTTGTCTTGTTTTCGTTCACCTGTCCGTTTGCACTTGCCATTCGCGGACAATTTCCCGGCAGCATTCGGCTGGAATGACGGCGCGAGGTTCCTGCTGGGTGGTTCAGACCTGGCTGAGGCGGTGGACGGTGACTGATGGCTCATCGGCCGCCGGACAGTGACGTAGCCTGCTTGAACCCCACGGTAAAGCGCCGCGAAGGTCTAGAGAGCTTTTGAGAATTGTGTGTTGAAAAGTCAATCAGTAGCATCACACCCATGACAGCATTGAGGAGACTCTTTTCCTTGCACCGCCGACGAATATGCTTCCATGTCTATCCATTGTTTACGTACATGAGTCCATTGCTTCTGGAACATCTCACAAGCAGGTAAAGGTCGCCAAAAGGATTGGTCTCGTCATCATCGGCACTCTACCCGGCGTAGCCGTCAGCCCATACGTCCTGGAATGCGTATTCTTGACCACCACTGACGCACTCCAGGCTCACAACGCTCTTGATTCCTTTGACCGATCTTGGCCGCAACACCACCCTCCGACTGCCAGCGGACGACTGTTCTCCTCTGTCTGCCATCACCATAATGATGCCACATCACCCGTCTGATATACTACCGGCCTGCTGCCCTGGTACGAGCCCACCGCTTTCACTCAACGATACAAATCAGCCCTACTCCATACCCGTCCACAGATTGAGATACACATTGGTTGCGTCCTAATCAGAGACCCTACCAACCGCTACCAGCCAACTGTCCGTCTCCCAGCTGCCGCCGGTCCCATCCTCATTCAGCGGTTCCACACAACAGTTCACGATCATAGCACCAAGCCGAGCGTGGTGACAATACAACTTGTGGATGGACAACGGTGCATACGAGATACGGGCAATGGCTATGGATCACGCCCCAAAGCGGGGCTGCGAATGGCAGGCAATATTGCATCGTCAAGTACTTGCAGAGCTTGCTGTGGCTCCTGCAGAGCTTGGGGTCGACATGTTGCATTTGGGGACCTGGGTAAGGGAATATCGAGCCAGCAGTGGTTGAGAGAACTTGCAAAGGGATATAAGCTACCCCAGAGCGTAGCACAGAGCAATGGTCGTCGTGCAGAGAACTTCATTCCCCCACAGCATGAGCGTCTTGTATGACAGTCACGTTGCCATTCCTGCATGAGATGCACGATTCATGGTGGCCATCCGCGTGGACGGTTGAATGTTGACTTCATATTGCAAGGGCTTTCATGCACTTGAGGTAAGCAGCAGACATACAATCACTTGACAAAAGTTCTCGCGTGATTAAGCGAGACGCGTTTTGACGCGTCTCAAGCGCCCACACCTCCAATCTTCGCACCACAAAAATGGCACCACAACGCACTCCTCTCAAAGAGCTCTTTGGCACACATACTCCCAATCAACACTACTCTCCACATCAGCGAGGAATTTTACTTGCCTGCAAGGCTCTTGGCAAGAAGCCTACCTGGTTCTAGAAGCACCTGGGCGTGCCTGAATCTTCGGTACGCTCGACTATGCAGCTCGCGCCATTACGCAACGAAGGGCGCTCCCAATTACGGACTGGCCGGCCAAAATATCTTTCAGAAACCGACAAGCGACATATTCTACGCGTGGTGCGAGCCAACCCAAAATTCACGTACCAAGAGGTCCGGGAAGTCACAGGTGTGACCTGCCATGACTGGACCATCTCTCGACTCTTGGACACCTACAATATTAAGAAATGACGTGCAGCTGGCCGCCCGGAACTTACGGAGGAGCATGCTACTATCCGACTTACCTGGGCACTTAAGCATATAGACTGGACCGAGACGCAATGGAAGAAAATTATCTGGTCAGATGAGTGCTTGTAGAGCGAGGAAAGGGCCAAAAAAGGGAGTGGTGCTTTCGCACTCCTAGCCAAAAATGGGACCTCCAAATAGTCCAACCATATAAAAAAGGAATAAATATATCCATCATGGTATGGGTAGGCTTTTATGGCTTACGAGGAATGTCTCCTTTAAACGTAATAGTACGTGATCCTTTAGCTAAGAGAGGTGGCTATCTAGCTAACTCTTATCTTAAGGTTCTCGAGGAAAATATACCAAAAGTGCATAGAAGAGGTATGACTTTTATGCAGGATAACACTCTAATTTATACTATAATAAAAGTTAGGGAATAGTTTAAAAGAAGGCGGATAAATCTATTAGATTAGCTACCTTATAGCCCGGATTTAAATCCAATTGAATATATCTGGTTTTATTTAAAGTCTAAGGTATTAGGGCTACATCCAGAGCTTAAATACTTAACCGGATTAGTAGATTTTGTTAGAGAGAAGCTGGGAGAAGCATTACGGGAAGTATGGGAGGCTTTGCTATAATCTTTATTTAACTCTATATTAGGTAGTATAAAGCGTAGGTGTAAGGCAGTTATCGCAGTAGAGGGCTGGCATACCAAGTATTAGCAAAGAAATAATACTAGCATCCTTCTTCTTACTCAATTTTAACTTAAAAACAACTTAGTATAAGAGCTAGGAAGCATGCGTTGAGAATCAGTGAATTGATGGGGTATAAGGGTTATCGCTTCGGAAGCGCCCGCGCGAGAACTTTTGTCCTAGTACTGTATGTAAATCGAGAAAGAATTTCATTACCGATCAGTCAGAGACGATAACTGATTATGTGTTCAGTCGCGGATGTTGTGGAAGATGATACTGACTTGCATCTGCCTTCCTGCACTCCTCTCACTGCGCAATCCAATCTTCAATCCCAAAAGATGGCGTTTCCAAGACATGGAGATCAAGTTGTACTTGATCATGTCCAAATTACCAAATACTGTGTGATGTCCCCCGCCGTCCTCTACTCAACCTAACCATTGTTCTTGTCGGATTCTGAGCCCCTAGACGAGGGGCGGTCGGCAGAGTCGTCAAGCTAGACTCCGTTGTCGTCGGTGTAGTGCTTAGGCTACGCAGACTTCTCAAGGGACAGGCCGCGAGTGTCTTGACGAGGGCATCACCGGTGCGCTTGCCCTGCAGTGTGTAGCGAAGTAAATTCGATAAGGGAGAGCATGTTGCAGACTCACCAGGGCCAGTGATCTCCTGGTCTTGCGCCCACATGAAACACAAAAGTCCTCGTCCGAAGACCGATATGGCTTTCATATTCGGGCATGCAGCCAGGAGAACATCGCACGGAATGTTCGCATGCCCCAGTGCTTGTGTTTGCAGAGCAAGATTTAGGGAACGGTTGCGGGATTGCGGAAACGCGTCAGGTCCGGCTCGGACTCTCAGGATACAATACGACCGTTGTTGAAGCGAAAGCGCATAGAGAAACCCATGGCCCTCGCCAGACGGCCGAAACTACCTACTCCAGTTGTAAGGTTTCAAGGAATGGAGTAGCGCTGGTCGACATCCGAGTTTCCCGGATCGTCGTTGACGAGCGTGGTGGCCAGAGGGATGGTCGAGGCTCTCTGATGGGTGTGAGACCGTGACACAGCAGTTCAGAAGCTTGTCGAGAATCTTCTGGCTCTCGCTCGTGTGAGCTTCGAGAGCTCACCAATATACTTGATTGTGTTCAAAACCCCGAGGGAGAGCCGTGGGACGAGGTCGTTCGGCGAGTTGGAGAAGCTGACAGAGCACTCGACGTGTTCACTCCAATGTACCTGATCATGTTCAAAACCTTAACCATGCGAATCCACTGCGACCAGCTTCGTAGACTCAGGGTTGTCGCCGAGGTCCACAACCGAAGGTCTCATGAGCCACTGCCAGCCTCTTGGACAGAGGATTGTCACTGAGCTTGCGGATTGAGAAAGACGTGATGCGGTAGTGGAGAAGCGCGATGATGATGTCGACACTTTATATATTGATATATAAAAAAAAATCAAGACATAAAAGAACCTAATATTTAAATATAATTCCTATCGGTCGTTAAAAAGCTAGAACCCGAAGAATTGACTTCATTACAGGCCGCTACCGTGGGATCGTTGTACCACTTCTGGTTGGCGGTAGCACAGCGGCAAGTTAGGCATAATGCCTGATTGAAGAGGACTGCGGTAGTAAGATTATCCGTTTATAAAGTATATTCAAAGTTAAGCTTTACTTGAAACTCGTAGTGAAGATAAAGCGTTGCTACTAATATATCTGTGTAACGAGCGGGCCTCTGCCTCTAAGGATCCAAACACCAAAGAGGGAGAAAACCTGTCGAGGGGTTTTCCTTGAGTGGGTACAAGAAGAGGTACGTGAGGAACGAGTAGACGACTGAAGACTAAGCACTGCGTGCGAAGGCCTTGTCACTAACAATTGGTGCTAAATTGTTATTGAAGTTGACCACACAGGTCAAAGCTATCTAAGGAGTGTGGTTTATATACACGTAGAGAGTGTCTGCAATCTGTTTCTGATCTATCTGCTCTGTCCTCCGAGGAGGCGGTGACCTTGGGAGCAGACAGAGCAGCTTGTCCTGCTCTGGGTGCTCTGTGGTGTTCTGGTCCGAGCGCCTTCGGAGCAGTGAGAGCACTATCTTGGCGTCACGTGGATCTCGTGATTCGCGTGGGTCCTTTTCGCGCCACGACTGCGCTCACCCACTTGCCCTCTTATCCTGCTGTTTTCGAACCCTGTGAAGGCTGCGCCGTAACAATCTGCAAGAGCCATTTAGTATACTAAATATATCATTGAGAATTCCATGCAGGCTGTCCTTGATGAAAGACAGTTCTGCGAGGTTCACTTAATAGTCCATGCTCGAGCTCGATTTTTCGAAGATGAAGATGGGAACTTAAAGAATCGGAGCTCTAAGGTCAGGAACTAGAAAATTGCCAAAGCGACGTCGCACACACTGGCACATTCACCAGCATTCCCATACCATCAGTCATCATTATTGTTATGGATCCCCATGAGCTCCTCATCTTATCTACGTCACGTATTTGTCTTGTTTATAATAGCGCTGTGTTTGTGGCTTTGCAAAGTGACCATTCACGAAGCAATCCACGGCATCTCAATCCACCACTCGCTCCCGAGCACCATGTGTGCTGTTCAACGGCAATTTCAGCTATTCCCAAGGGTGTCATCCGTCCCAGTCTCGTTATCCTTGATAAGTATCCGACATCCACTGTCAGTTCGCAGTAAAGAATGACGAGACGGAACAGGACGGACGCCGTCCTGTAAGTTAACTTCCCCCTCCTGCGCACAATAACTTTTTCTGTTTCTCGCTTTGTAGACCTCACTCCATCATTCGACGACGCTTCTAAGCCCTCCACTGCCCAGTGACCAGTCGTGCGCTTGCTCGCTCCCCTGCTGACTTGTCTTTTTGCAAATATATATGAATATGTATTAAAACCAGTATCATAATAATATATGTCAAGTATAACAGCGTTGGTGGTTTAGTGGTAAAATTCATCGTTGCCATCATTTAGTGGTCAGTTCTGTTGTCACGGCCGATGTCGTGTCAGCAAATCGGTTGCAAATTGAGTATCGATGAGCCCCGGGTTCGATTCCCGGCCGACGCATTTTTCTGCGTTGCGCTGTGCTGGCGTGCCCCGCTGCAAGCGTTGCACAGTTTTTTCGTTTTGCCGGACGGACAAAGAGTGGGCGGGCGGGTTCAGGGGTTGAACCGTGAGCCGAGACGGCGCCGGTCCAGAGGCGTCCTTTTTGCGCCGGTGGGTAACAACCGGACTTGGGCGCAGCAAGGAACACTTCAATCCGTAGTGAGGTCCAAAAAAGGGTGGATGAGCGGTAGATGTCTCTGCCATTGGAAAAACTTTCAGTCTTCAATGCACACCCAGTATCGTCGACGCATGTGATGCGGAACTGTTTTGTTCCTCCGCACAGTCCATAGAACCAATTATTTTTCTTCTTAATCCTTGAAGTCAGCTGGGAATTTCACAACACCACCATCGACGCCTTGAAATGCGTTCCACCTCTTCGATGGTCTAGTGGTCATGATTTCCGCTTGTCACTGCCACCCTGGCAAGTTGCCAGAATAAGCGTATCGTTACAAGCGCGGGAGACCGGGGTTCGGTAAGGTCATACGTTCGAACTTCGCGGCACACTGCGTAACTAACAATAAATAGATTCCCCATCGGAGAGATACAATTTTTTTACCAAATTAAATTCTAGCACGTAGCCCGTTTATATAGCTCAAATTTTTTTTTTGGAGGACCGAACCATGTAACGGGTTAGCGATGTACATACATATCTGATGGAATGCATGGACTGTAATGGAGGCCATGGGCCTGGAATGACTCCTCCTTTGTTCTCTTTGTTCACTCATATCTCCAAGACCAGTGGCAGATTAGCTCTAATAGCTCGCTTAACGAGCAGAGCTTGGCAGTTGGGTATATCAACCCCTGCCAACTCTCTCTTCAATCGATCATCCTTTCGCACCACATCCATCAATATCCTTTGGAGGGATGAAGCACGGCAGACTGACGTTATTCTTGTAATACGAACGGCGGAGTTCGATCGAACGACTCTCTACAAACCTGCTGGATAGAGCGCCTAACAGCCAACGTCCAGCAAGGCGGTAATGGAAACACCAAGATAGCGCGTTGACTACCCACACCGGAAGGCTGTTGACGGGAACATGGATATCGGTAAAACAAGGAGACAGGACGCCGTCGGAGAGCCACCCTCTTTCATACATCCCGTGCATCCCATCGTGGAGGCTAGGTCACGACAATGAAGACGCCTTTTCGCGAAATTTTCACCATGACCATCTTCGTTTGCGAGGATGTCAGTGCTGGTTGACTAGAGTTTGCAGCAATACTTCCACCGTCTTTGAGGAGGAAGTCGACCCCATGCACGCACCTCGAGAAGGGAGTGCTTGACGAAAATACCCTTTGTCTGGGCTACAGGTGGCTCTATCTTCGTGCATAGGATGAGATTTGGGAGATCTTCCGCGTGCAGATAAGATCGTCTGCTTCAGTCCTGTTTTTGTTCACCTCTGCCTTTCCGGTGGCCCTCACGGTATAACTGATATTCACTGTGAGTTTTTAATTCGTGATTCGTGGAGACTATTTAACACGAGCATTGCTACTTCGTACGTGTGATGCATGACCGTGAAAATATCTACCGCTGACTACATGTACAAATTTTCCTCTTCTGGCGTCACGACCGCTTCGCTGGTAAGACAGCAATGCCCCACAATTTCCCCAGTATCGCCTTGAGCCCTCAGACTGACAAACTCTCCCCACTGAACCTGTTTCTCGTGCGCAGCATCATCCCATTCTGGACGGTGAGATGCCGCGGCAAGCACCGCGCTGCAGACCTTCACAGGTGGCAGCCTCGACTTCTGCACCCGGCTTCCTAAAACCAGAGTCACTGTGATGAATAGACTTGCACAAATAGCAAGCGCCAACAGTGCTGCATCAGAAAAGCCGAGGCCTGAGACGTCCTGCTTGACGATACGCTCTTGTCCTCCTCCGGCTTGAAGCGCCGCAGTGACATTATTGGCGTAAACTCGGATTACGGCAAAGTACATTACTTGCGACGTCATGTAATGTAGCGCAGTTGAAGCCATGATCATGGGTAACGCGAAACGATAGGGAATCTGTAGCCAGTACGTAGAGCGCTGAGCCGCTATCGGATTCGTTGTGCGAAGGCTTTTCCGCGATGCGCCGAAGGATGCCCATTCCCATGTGTTGGTATGTTGATGAACAATGATGATCTATTGATGATTGGCATGAGGAGGAAGGGCGTAGGTGGCCCACCCTCCTTATATACGTAAGTGAGTGACTAAGCTATCTGGTGTTGCAAAAGCAATATGCAAAACACGTGATTTCCAACACACCCCCTTCGCGTGGTGTCCGATCGGGCAGTGCGCGATAATCTGCTTAGTGTTGACCTTTAACAGTGTGAAAGGAACGTGATTACCGAAATATATAAATAAAATGGTGATAATCTGGTTTAAGCGGTGTGTACGCTTATAATCACTGTTGTAGTAATGAGAGGCCTAAGCCTTGCACAAAGTGGGCGTGCTTTTGCTTTGTTAACGGCTTTGTGAGACCGTCTGCGATCATCTGAGCTGTTGGTGTCCATTTGAAGTGAACGTTGCCTGCTTGAGTCTCTTGCCTAAGCCAGTGGTGATGGATATCAACGTGACGAAGCTTCGTAACAAGCTTTCCGACGTTCTCTTCCATAAGGCGGAGCGTCTGTGTGTTGTCACACTCGATCTGAACGAGGTGACCTGGCTCAAATTGGATGCCTCTGAAGAAGCGTTTCCACCAGTATGCTTGCTTAGCAGTCTCTGATAGAGCGAGGAGCTCTGCTTCCGTTGTTGAGGTCGTCACTGTTGGTTGCTTGGAGGCTTTCCAGTCCACGGGTCCGTCGAACAGCATTATAAGTAATCCTTGGTAACTACGGCGTGTGGCCGTGTTATTTGCGAAGGATGCATCACTGCTAGGCACGAAGATGCGTTGATCATTTGCCACGTTGCCGTTATACATAATTGCGAGGTCCTTCGTGTTTACGAGATATTCTAGGAGGCGGTGTGCAAGATAGAGGTGTCGCTTAGAAGGGTTCGTCAAATACGCAGAGAGGGCTGAGCAGGCGTGGCCTATATCAGGTCTCGTGCTAATAGCAGCGAACTGGGCAGATCCCATCTTGCTCTGGAACGTGTAGATGTCTTGAGGTGTTGCATGAGCCTCGTTATTTGGGGTAGGTAGGTCCTCTATCGGAAGAGGCGTGGCAACCGATAATTCTTTGACGTTATATTTAGCCCTAAGGCTGGTAAGGTATGACTCCTGTGATAGCCATAGCAGTTGCTTACTTCGATCACGGACGATTCGTAAAGCTAAGAACCACTGAACTTCTCCTATCTTACGCATCTCGTAGCGCTGAAAGAGGTCTTGTTCGAATACGTGCGCGAATGGCTCATCCTTCTTAGGAAAGGCCATAATAATATCGTCTACGAAGAAGAACACAAAGAGGTGCTCGTTTGCGTAGAGACATGGAGCATCTGGCACAGGCTTAAGTCCCAGGTCTTTGAGCGTGGCTTGAAAGTGCTTTTGCCACAACGCTGGCGACTCTTTAAGCCCATAGAGAGCTTTCTTAAGCAACAAGATCTTCCTATAAGGAAGTGTCATGCCTTCTGGTGCTCGGCAGAAGGTTGGTTGATCGAGAGGGACATGAGGAAAGGCATTAACGACGTCGTATTGCCACATCTCGAGGTCGAATGCGCAGACAATCGCCATAAGCGTGCGAAAGATACGGAAGGCAAGGGTAGCCGCATATGTGTCTTGGTAGGAGACTTGGAGGTCACCTCGTACGCATACTCGTGCCTTGATCTTAGTGAGATATCCCTTCTCATCGAATTTGTATTTGAAGACCCATGTAAGAGGAATGACCTCTTTGTTGGCCTTGCGTGCTTGATCCTCGTCTACAACGATCCACACCCCCTTACCATTGCCTTCCTGCAGCTCACGGTAGAGTGCTTGAAAGAGATAAGGCTTGAGTTGGTGTTTGAGGATGTCCTTATAGTAACGAGGCTCGGGCGGAAGGTCGTCCCGATGAATGCGTGGCAGAGGAGGAAGCTCCTCTAACTGATATGAGGGTGGAGGATCCTCGTGTGCAGTAGGTTGAGATATTTGCTCGTGATTACCCGTAGGAGCGTGTTTAAGCAGTGCACACATGCTCGCGGCGAGAAAGGTCTGCTCACAGTGAGCGTTACTGATAACCTTCGCGGCATGCGCAGCTCTTCTTCGATTCCTTGGACCTTCGATGATAAGGTTCGGGTTGGGGTCCGCGTTGATATTGGCTGCAAGGGGTGCACGATTGCCCCGTGCTGCTCCTGGGTCAGGCTCAGTATCGTATTGACCAGGGAGGAGACGACCAAGGCGTCCCTCTTGCTGTTGTTCGTCTTCCTCACCCCCTGAGGTGTGCGAGTCTCTGAGAGTAGGTGACGGCAAGACGTCATCGCTTGGTGGGTGTGGTATGCTGTTGTCCGTGGTGGACGGCGATGGTGTATGTAGTTGAGTGTGTTGTACATCTGGTTTATCAGGCAGTATGCCTTGTTGTTGTCCATCTGATGACGAAGTAGGTTGTTCTTCTATATCAGTGGCTTGCTCATGAGTAACCTCCTCATCTTCACTGGACGACGAATCTGACGTGATGAGGTCCTCAGAGCCCAGACGGATGCGAGGAATTACCTCCTGAGGCTCCTCTTCTACATCCTCGATTTCTTGATACTGCTCTTGCTCATCTGGTGAGTATTTTGATGACTCGTCAAAACTGACGTCTCTTGAGCGGATGATACGGTCCCCTGGTGGATACCATATCCGGTAGATGTTGGTGGAGTCATACCCAACAAGATAGCCAACGAGGGCTCGTTCTTGGAGCTTGTTACTACGCGGGATGGTTTTGTTAAGGGCGTAGGCCTTGCATCCGTAGACTCTCATGTGAGCTACGTTTGGTTTAATGCCATGAGCAAGCTCGAAGGGCGTCTTCCACTTGAGGACTTTACTTGGCGTCCGATTGTGTATGTACGTTGCTGCCAGGACTGTCTCTGGCCATAGGCGTTCAGGGAGGTTTGCCCCGATACGCATTGCTCGTGCTTTGATGATAATAGACTGACCAGTTCTCTCGGCATATCCGTTCTGAGCAGGTGTATAGGGTGCTGAGACCTCTATTGTGATTCCTCTTCGCTTAAGTTCAGCCTTAAACGCGGTGTTAAGTGATCTTTCGCCATCAGTTCGAAAGAACGCAGTGAGAGCGTCAAAGCGACGTTCGATCATACTTAGAATATCGAGAATGAGCGTGTTGCAGTCTGATTTGAGCATATGGGTGCGGGTGAAGACATAGTTGCTCTTTATACACTCGATATGAGTAATCCACTCGTGTTGATTGAAGGCGGGCGTCATCTAGATGAGGTCAAATGAGACTCGGAAGAATGACTCGTTGCGAGCTTCCTCTGGTGATGAGTCTCGCGCAATAAGCTAATGAGCTTTTGCTCGCGAGCAGGTGTCGCAGTGAACAGGCACGACGTCGTTCGTGAACTCTACGCCGGTAACAGCTGTGAGCAACGCCTTGATAGCGTGGTAGTTGGCATGAGCAAAGACTCCATGCCACTGTTCAGCTGGGAGACTACGGGTGGTCGCAGCACTCGTAATGGCTGGTACGGACTCTGCTTGGTGTAGTTCAAGAAAGAACTGTCCTTCAGACGGAGTAAGGACACACACTATAGTGTCGTCCTTGTAGAGTCGAAGACTCTTAGTGTCCATATGAACGTCTTTCTCATTGCACTTAGAAATGGAGACTAAGTTGCCCATGAATGCTGGGACGTAGGCTACATCACGAAGGGTGATAACCTTGCTCTTCTTTCCGTTGCGGGCATTGACTGTGACATTCCCGAAGCTCTTAATAGGCACACGCGTGTTACCGCAGATCACGAAGTCATCTGGACCTGCGTTGCGTGTCTTGATAAACCTTTTGCGCATATATCTGTTACACACGTGATGAGTGGTACCAGTGTCTGCGATCCATGAGAGCTCCAACGTGGTTGGACGCGAGTCTCGGTGCGTAGCAAATGACTACGCAACAACGGCTGGGAAGGACTTAATAGATCCTTGCTCGTCATCACTATTGTCATCATTTGCAAGCGTGTCAGGCTTAGGCTCCTTGCCTTTACCCTTATTACCTTGTGTGTGAGGTGTTGGCGGTGTACCGCGCTTGAGTACATTCTCAACTTGCGTCTTGATCTTATCATTCTTCATGAGCTTAAGGATCTTATCCTGGACCTTCTTGTTTGGTTTGAAGTCGGCAGGACGGTTGGGCGCGTTCGGATTGAGATAGAAGCACTGGAAGTACCAGTGTAAGAGTCCACATAAGCATTTAGGAGGCTTCTGCGGCTGCTCCTCGCCTCGTAGAGTAGCTGCGAAGGTCGCATGAGTCTTGTTCGTTATGAGCGCTTGCTTCTGGCGAGCATGCTCACGATAATCGACAATGACATCTGAAACGTCAAGCGTCTTAGTACCGAGTCGCAGCTCACGAAGGATAGGGCTAGCGTATTCTGAGTCGTGTTGCATGATAGGCTTGAGGAATGCATTTACTCCTCGAGAGCCTTCGACATCAGAGAGGCCAAGAGAGCGTGCTTTGAATACACACTCTTCCCATTATGTGAGCCACTTTTCAGTGCTCTGGGTAGTTGGAGGCTTCTCAAGCTCGCGGAGCTTGTTGAGAATAAACTCCTGTTGTGTAGAGACGGAAGGTTGGAGTCGAGCTTGTAGAGCGCGCAACTGCGCATAGGGATGAGAGTCCTCGATCTTGCGCAGGAGCGGCAGCAGTGGCTGAGACACTGAGTCTTCAATGAGTGATGAGAGGTCATTGAGCTCTCGCATCTGCCTGTCGTACTCCTTTTTATCCTCCTTATAGTCCTCGCGCTTCCACTTATGCTCCTCACGATCCGCGTCGGTGATGTTGCCTGTTGGTAGAGGAGGCTTGGTGGGCGCGATTGGTTGTTGCGGACGTGAGTCCTTGGTTGGATCGATGTAGTCGTATAAGCGAGCCTTCTTTGCACGCGATTGGACGATGAAGAACCATTCATCCCAGTCTTGCGAAGACTTGAGGACGATGATTGGCTTCGAAGACGACATGGTGGGTGACGAATAGGTGCTATTCGTCAGTTGACGTCGTACAGCTAACCAAAAGGGTTAAAGCTAGCTAGGAACGTGTATCAGACACTTGAGATGCTCGATGTTGAGGCAAATAGCTGTGTCGTGATGACTGTTGATGAAATGACACGTGGAGGGAAGCCGTCGCACGGTCGCAGTGTGTTACAGCAGGGTGCAACAACACAGTGTTCTTCTGGATGCCGCAGAGAGAACGTTATAAGCGTATGAGACGCTTATACAGAGATCAAACGATGGATAACGAGTTTTGGAAGTGATCCCGGGCTCATAACTGTTGGTATGTTGATGAACAATGATGATCTATTGATGATTGGCATGAGGAGGAAGGGCGTAGGTGGCCCACCCTCCTTATATACGTAAGTGAGTGACTAAGCTATCTGGTGTTGCAAAAGCAATATGCAAAACACGTGATTTCCAACACCATGATACGGAAATGGCGGTGATAAGGCGGTTGACAAGGACGTAAGCCAGTGATACAAGGAGCTGCGGGGTGTTCGCTATTATGACAAGAGAGGTGGTAGATAGGGAACGTCCCATGGTAAAAGAATGTAGTATGTCGCTGGCACCTTTGAGGGGACTTCTGAAATCTAAGGCCGTTGTGTGGTCGCGCATGGCGAAGGCTTTAACAAGAGACGCCACGACGAAGATCAAATATCTACATTCTGTTAGGGCCTCCATCTTTTGATCTTGATACATCTTACTCGCTGGGAGCTTATATGTTGACTATTACGAACCATTCCCGTCCTGACGGCGAGTGTACGTTGCGTGTACACCAGTTCTGCGCCGAGTATCGCTTCGCCTGCGGCACCCATGGGTTTCCTTTGATGCACATGTGCGTAGAGTGGTTGTAAGGCGCGTCAAAAAGCCCGTGGCTCAAAAGGCACATTCCCCGGGTATTGATATCCGGACATTGGAGGAACGATGCGATAGCATCGCTTAAAGTGATAAGAGGAGATGAGTTAAATTTGAGTAACGTAATTGATGGATGTGGTGCGAAAGGATGATCGATTGAAGAGAGAGTTGGCAGGGGTTGATATACCCAACTACCAAGCTCTGCTCGTTAAGCGAGCTATTAGAGCTAATCTGCCACTGGTCTTGGAGATATGAGTGAACAAAGAGAACAAAGGAGGAGTCATTCCAGGCCCATGGCCTCCATTACAGTTCATGCATTCCATCACATTCATTGTCCTTTCCGAAAAGAGGATGATATGCGGTACTTCCGACTCGCGGGTCACTAAAGAGAGTTAATTACTCAAAGAGCGGTGGAAGGTATAAGTGGTTGGTGTGGGCCTGAAAGAATGATTTCAACTCACCGATCAGTTTCTGCTTCTATCACTCTTTCCTGTGGGGTAGAACGAGAGAAATGAGCAATCATTGTAATGTATTGTGATGGTGAGGTAACTCGAGATGTCTTTAGTCCAGGCACACGGAAGGACTATACCTTTGACCAGGAGCATGGCCGAGGATGAAAGACTATATAATTAATTAGAGCAAGAGTTTGTCAAGCACCAGCAAACTTGAAAATACCGTGTAGCGTTCCACTGCCATCCCTTTGCGCGAGGTGTGTTGCACAAATCACGACCAGAATCAGGGTGGCGAACGTCACATCACGTCACACTTGATAAGCATCCGTTATTCTCTGCTGTTGGTAACGCTCGCTACTCTGAGTTCTAGAGTGTGGAACCGTTGCACAGCTCGGAAGGAATGCGAAGGCTGAAGATCAAGTACTGTTTTCGAGCAAGGTGTTTCTGTCGAATACGTAGCTTGCAGTCAGCTGATTATGTAGATCTCGATTCATACTATGGGAGCCGACCGCGAAGGCCAAATCGGCTCTGCCGAAAGGGCCATACCAACTAGTTTGCTCATAGTTTTTGGTCGCAGAAGAGGGAATTAAGCCCGATAGGTTCTGCTAGCACGCCTCGGACCCGTTTTGGTGGTTGGAACGCTATATTACTAGTATGCAGTCAACAGCCTTGCTTTTCAGCTTTCTACTGCGCCACGTCCGTACTATGAAATACTCGTACCACACTATTACGTCTCACTTAAGGCAAATGAAGCATATAAGTGCAATTATTTCACAAAAACAAGAATTCGTCGCCGATACAATTTCCTCCGTTCCACAAGGCATTCAGAGACTTACGTGAAACAGGCTCAGCCAGATTTCAGCCTTCTACTGACTAGGAGGGGCAACTAGAAGGCACGTGCATTAATACGGTGCATAATTTAAACTAAAAATGGCTTGAGCGAAAACAAATACATAAAGGATCCAACCCGGAACAAACGCTGAAACTGCCAGAACGAAACGACTCAGTCCCGACTTTCAGAGCCTCAATTCCCATGGCTTTGATTGGCCCAGTTGCGTTTTCCCGAGAGCCATAACCACTTCTTCGGCGCCTCTAATGTCTGATCGCACCGCACCCTCTATATAGCCTTTCCATACCACCGACGCCTCGGTTCCGACAAAATGGTAATCACCAACAGCCCCTCGAGGCACCTGGCCCAGAGAGATCAAAAGCCCTGGGTTCATGATCGGCAGCCCAATCACCATGGATGGGGGTTTGGGATAACTTCGATCAAGATCTCTCTGTCGAGGAACATTGCTTTACCACAAGAGCATCCACTTCTGGTGTAATCTCCGCATTCTCCGTCACAGATATTCGCTTTCCGACCTCGAACGATACAGTCGATAGCAGTGGGGACGTTTCGGGCCCTATCCTTGTAGGATAAAAGTATACTGGCTCCCGAGCATCGAATACGCATTTTATTTTGAACCGCATGAACCGAAAGCCTTTCCCTCTCAACTCCTACTGGTAATTAGCTCTGGCTATTAGACGGAAGACTTACTTGTCGACGGTCTACCAGCTTCACCATCAGCTCTCGGATGCCTTCATAGCTTATGAAAAACTGGAGCTTTTCCGTTCCCTGGTCCCAGTTGCTCTCCAGAGCCTTGGACATCTGTTCTAAGATTGGCTTGACTTCCGGTCCGAGATCGATCTCGCAGAGGTGCGGCTGGACTTGTTCTCCTTGTGCCATTGCATAGGAGCTTGAGTAGTGTCGAAATTGCGACAGCGTAGATTCGGAGCAGATGGGGTGACGGACCAGCTCTTGAGCGGGGCTGGAATGACCGGCCCGTCTTTAAATCCGATGCAGGAGCTTGCAGTTTAGGGAGTGCACTGCAGCTGATTTCCCCTGCAATATGACGGAACTTCGATCCTTGCTTGGTCCGCTGGAAGTAACTTGATATCGACCGCGTAAACGCGGAACTAGTAACGAACAGCAAATACCGTATGAGCTACTCCATCATCTCCCGATCCGCAACTTCTGTGGGGCTCGTGTTTTCCTTCACTGATCCGCAGGGTCAGATTCGTCCAAGACCAGGGCAGACAGGAGCTAATCGGGATGTTGACTTGGTACAATCCCGCGTATCTAGGCACCAGAAAAGCGCCAATAAGCGAAGACATGCGGTCTTGTTGGCATGCATGTTTCATAGCATCGGGCAGTGTTTTGGGGGCGTGCAAACCACCGAACACCCGAACCTCCAGCATCCGAGTCTGCGCCCGAACACACCCCTGCGCCTACGGAGTAAGCCCCTGCCGTGCCACCACAGCATCCTTCCGGATAAATAACGGATGCTGACAAAAGCGCGCCAAGAGTAAGCAAGTATTCCTCCAACACGTTTGTATTATTAATCTTTGTCGTGATACTAAATTGCTGCTCCTGCTGCTCGGATCAGACGTCCTTCTACTCGAGTTGGCCCCGATCCTCTCAAAACTGTTTTTGTCTCATACCATGGCTCATTTTGCAATCCCTGCGCTTGCAACAGGCTCTAAAGTCCTCGTTACTGGCGTTAATGGCCTGCTCGGCTCGCATGTGGCTGATCAGCTGTTGGAGCATGGATACAAAGTCCGCGGAACCGTGCGGGATGCTCAGAAGAACAACTGGATGGTCGAATTTTTCAAGCGCAAGTTCGGCGAGGGACTCTTCGAGCTGGTTGAGGTCAGAGACATCGCCCAAGATGGAGCATTCGGCAGAGCTATCAAGGGTGGGTCGGCGGTCCACTTGTACCCGATAGCGTGCACCGTTTAACACGACCGCAGATGTTTTTGGTGTGGTCCATGTTGCTTCAGTCGTCAGCTTGGATCCGGACCCAAATCGCGTGATCCCACTCGTGGTTGACGCCACCATCAGTGCTTTGACATCCGCAGCCAAGGAAGAGAGTGTTCAACGGTTTGTTCTAACTTCGTCAGCTACGGCAGCAGCGGTTGCGAAGCCAGAGCAACAACTGGTCGTCAACGCTGACTCATGGAACGAAGAGAGCGTCGGCTTGGCGTACAAAGCCCCGGAAGGATTGACCGACATTGAAAAAGGCTTCAATGTGTACGGGGCCAGTAAGGTCAAGGGCGAGCAGGCTTTGTGGGAATGGGTCAAGAAGAACAAGCCTGATTTCGTTGTCAACTGTGGTAGGCTCGAAGTAACGATGCAAGTGGATCATCACTAACTTCTGAAATAGTTCTTCCTGGTGGTAACTTCGGTAGAGTCCTCAGCGTGGAGCATCAGGGGTTTCCATCGACGACAATGATGGCTGCTGCGTTGTACAACAATGAACAGGACCTCATCGATACGTTCATTAAGAGTTATCTACCTGGTAAGTTTATATAAAACCTCTCCTTGCAGCCATCATCTGACTTTCGTAAAGAGTGGTTCGTGGATGTGCAAGACACCGCCCGGCTCCATGTTGCGGCTTTGATCCATCCAAGTGTCTCTGGAGAACGCGTTTTTGCCTACGCCTCGCCTTTCAACTGGAACAATGTTCTCCAGACGTTCCGGAAGCTTTATCCAGACAGGGAGTTTATTGATGATGTACCGGGTTTATGGGATGACTTGAGCATTGTTGAGGGTAGAGAGAAAGCGGAGAAGCTGCTAAAAGAGATGGGAAGATCAAGGTTTACAAGCCTGGAGGAAAGCTTAAAGATGCTCGTCGAGAGCAAGGAGGGTTGAATCATTTGTAACATTTAATGTTTCACAATATGCCTTATTCTCTGGCTCTCTGATAATATGATTCAGATGCAACCGTGTCAAAATTATTGCAGGGAGGTAACTACCTACGTACCGCTCGGAATGCGATCATGGGCATAGTCTATACCATCCAGAGTCTTGCATGACGTGCTCTACACCGCTTTGGTAACGACTTTTTTTGTAAATGTACTGCTAGTAATCCGTGTTCCTGCTCTTCATCTTGCCACAGGTTGGAGCTTTGGACAGATGGCACTAATAGAACGTACTGTAGAGACATCGCCGTACAATATTATCCTTGAAGACAGCGTCCAGGATTGAGTACGAAGATTCTTGAGTACTACCAATCTCAAACGCCAGGTCTAATCACCCCTCTACACAAAACAAAGAAGCAAGCGCCACATCAAACACGAACAAAGCTCTCAAGTAAACACCTCAGCAACATACCTCTTCCCCTCCAACCCCGCAATCCACGCATCCGGATCCGCCGCCGCCGCCTCCCCACCAACAATCCTCACGACCGCACTCTTGACCGCCTCCGCCATCCCCGTCCCGCCACAAACAAACACCACCGCACCTTGCTCCCACAAGCCCAACACTTCCTCCCTCTCCTTCACCAGCCTCTCCTGCACGTACCCGCACCCCGCCGCATCCGCATGCTCCCGCGCCCTGCTGTGCGCCCGCCGCACCCCCACCACCCCGTCCCGCTCAAACGCGTCCCACTCGCCCCTGTACAGATCGTCCAAGCCGGGGCCCCTGCACCCGAAGAACAGCAGCGCCGGCGCGAGCGGCGCGCGCGGCGGCGGGGGGCGGAAGTGCGGGTTCGTCGTGCGCAGGGCGACGCGCAGGACGGCGCCGGGCGGCTGGGCGAGGAGGTGGGTGGAGGCGACGCCGCGGAAGCGGCCGGTGCCGGACTTGGCGGGGGCGTCGACGACGGAGAAGGTGAGGGTGGCGGGGCGGGGCGGGGCGGAGGAGATGGAGTAGAGGCGCGGGCGGAGGACGGGGAGCGTGGAGATGAAGGTGCTGAGGGGGAGGGGGAGGACGGGGAAGCGCTCGAGGAGGTCGAGGGTCGAGATGCGCGGGGTGCGGATGGAGGTGGCGTAGGCGTCGCCGGCGAGGGAGAGGAGGGCGGTGTGCGTGGTGGGGTCGGGGCTGGCGCCGGCGAGGGTGCGGATGTTTTGGTTGGGTTAGTGCGGGTGTCGAGGGAGAGGGGGTGTGGACGTACTCTTGGTGTGGCGGGCTGGGAGAGCTCGACATAGCTGCTGAAGAGGTCGGCTACGGAGATGGATTCGGATGGCAGGCTGTGCTGTTCGGAGGCTTCGATCTTCAGGACGCTGTCCCAGGCGAGGTGGAAGCGGGAGAGGACGCGTTGGACGGTGGCCCTGGAGTTGAGCGGCAAGACGGCAAGGCTGTCGCCGACGGAGTAGGTCATCCCCTCGGGAAACTTCAACTCGATATGACCCTTCTTGGAAACTCCCGGCTCGCTCAACAGCTTCACGTCGCTGACAATAGCTTCGGCAAAGCCTTTGTGAGTACTGTGCGGGGGTTGGTAGGTGACCTTCAGGCCACTGGAGTCTGATGACTCCGGCACTGCACCCAGCGCAGGCAGAAGATAATGATCTTCCCATTCCTCGAGCTTCAAGAAAGCATCCTCGTCCGCATTATCCACTGCGCCACGCGAAACAAGCCTTTTAGCTCCAAGTCTTTCCAATGTGTCATCTACGAGAATGGGGATCTTGTAGAAAGTCGTCGTCCAGTCGTGGTGGCCTGTCATGGATGAGAAATGGAATAAGACCAAAGGTGGAAGAACTTACCGCATCCAAATACGGCGTATGATACGCCATTCAGGCCACTGGGCCGCGCAGACTCTAGCCACTTGACAAACTTGACTGCGTTCTCCGGCGGATTGCCATCGTAAGAGCTGGTCAGGATGATGACTGGATGTCCCGTAGGCAGGTTGTTGGTCGCTGCATCCATCGGCTCAACACGAGATGCCAAAAAGCCACGCTGAGCTACGTCGCCGGCAAGACGGTGCGCTAAAGCCTCGCAAGTACCGCTGTTCGTGCCGTAGAGAATCGAAATTGGTTTGCCACCGCTTGAGGCGGGATTTTGAGGTGCCTTGGCAGATCCAACCTTCTTCGGGTCAAAGCCTGTCGAAAGTCCAGCAACCAACTCATTCGCGGACTTGTGTCTTCTGAGCGAGGAACGCATGAGGAATCCGTCTGGTTTGAGGGTCAATGACTCCTTAATCTTCAGCTCGTAGCTCGGGTCGTCCATAGTGAAGTCGAAAGTTTGTAACGCCAAAGCGATCACCTTCGTAAATCAGCAGGCAGGTCTGTGGAGATGTAGGGGATCACTTACCAGCAGCGCTTCCTGCCAAGCAAAAGCTCTGCCAATGCAGCCCCTCTTTCCGTTGCCGAACGGCTTCCAAGCGCCGGGCGGAAGCTTACTGAAGTTCTCGTCAAGCATTCTCTCGGGCTTGAACTCGGCAGCATCGGGGCCATATACCTCAGGGTCACGCTGGATCAAGAGCAGAAGGCCGGTGATGGGCACATTCTTCTTGATCGGGTACTTGCCGCCAAGGACTGTGTCTTCTCTTGCACCGACTGTAAAGCCGGGTGCAGTCGGTGTCAAACGCAGAGTCTCCCTCATCAGCGCGTTGATATACTTCAGTTGTGACAAATGGTTGACGTTGATTGGTTCCGTGCCAATCACGTCGTCGACTTCCTGTTGGGCCTTTCTGTAGGTCTCTGGGGTTTTGAGCAAATAGTAGAAAGCAAAAGAGAGCAAGCCAGATGTCGTTTCGTGGCCGGCGACCAGGAAGGTAATCAAGTTGTCAATGACTGAGTCGTCAGACAAGCCCTGGCCAGACTTGGGATCATTGTTGTGCAGGAGAGCGTTCAGAAGGTCGTTGGCTTCCACAGGATGCCTCCTCCGCTCTTCGACGATACCCTGACAGGTATTTCTCATGCTCTTGATGTCGGCTTCAAACTTCTTCATGGAGAGAATCCTCAGGTTGTTGACCAACTCGGGCCGTGATGATTGCCGGTCCGCGTCCTTCAGCCAGCTGTTCATGCTGTCGACAAAGGGATGAAAGCCGCCATCACGGTAGAAGCTGTTGAACCGAAAGTCCATGGCGCAGAGGGCGATTGTGTCCAGGGTGAGGCGGGTGAAATCGCCGGCTGGATCGACG
This sequence comes from Botryosphaeria dothidea, assembly GCA_011503125.2. NCBI lineage: Eukaryota > Fungi > Ascomycota > Dothideomycetes > Botryosphaeriales > Botryosphaeriaceae > Botryosphaeria > Botryosphaeria dothidea. The sequence continues at coordinate 3,670,397 of WWBZ02000051.1, read as the reverse complement.
GGATAGTTTGGCCCAAAGCGGGCCCTTTGAATGCCATTAGACCTGAAGTACGGGGAGGTGTAGTGATGAGTACTCGCCATTTCAGTAGTAGTTGATCTGCTACCTCCTTCATCTGCGGGAACATGTCTCGGATCCTGGTTGGCCCAAAGACAGGCACCAAGACGCGATGTGCAATGTCCCAGTTGGGCTCGCCATCGTGAGCAGTGAAGAGTCCATCATGGGCGCCAGACCTGAGCTTCAAAAGGCCTCCTGCAATGACTTTTCGGAAGCGCGACTCATCGCAGAACTCGTTCAATAGCTCGACGCTGGTGATGAATATGTTCTCCTCGCCACCGAAGCTGAGTTTGAATATGGGACCTTGGGAAGTATGAGCAGAGCAACAGGGGTCGTAGAGGGGCAGGGATTGTACGATCGTCCTCCGCAAGCTTTACTATGGACTGGGTGGGGATGTTGGCGTCTATATCAAAAACGTTGCCCACGAACAGCAGAGCTTTGCATGGTCAGCAGACTTCGTTAAAGCTCACGGGGATCAGGTTAATCACCGGTCGGGCCTGGGATCGGAAGTAAACCTTGAGGGTTTGGGGAGTCCATGGTGGACTAAGCTGAGAGCGCGCTAGCAGAAAGCTTGACGAGAGTATGGAGTACGGAGCGAAGTCGAAGGTAACGGTGGTGAACATTTAGAGTTTAGAAAACCCCAAGGATGATGTTTCAGTAGTTGGAGATGAATGTACAATTACTCGTGGCGAGTGTAGTTATATAGCTGGAGACGCATAGGCGTCCATAGAGAAGAGTCTCGCCGTAATACTGCCTGAAAAGGACATGCTTCTTGGATTGTGTTTCGCTGTGAGGCGAAGCCGTGTCGGGGCAGATCAGCGCGGGGACCGCGGGATGCGAAGCTCGGCGGATGACAGAAGGCCGCGCGCTCGGTCGCTAGCGTCAGTGGTAGAGAGTGAAACACATGGTACAAAAGAGTAGCATCCAGACCAGAACAGGGAAATCCCTTAGGGAAAAACAAGGACACACAAGCAGAAAAGCTTCAAGATGCGGGCGAAGAGCCTCCGTCGCGCAAGCACGTCATGAGCGCACTCATCATTGCAACGGTGCGTCCAGAAAGAGTGCCAAGGCAGGATTGAGTTCCCAGCCCCCGAACCAGCCGAAGGCCAGCCCCAAGCCTCCAAGACCCGAAGACCCGAGGCACCGTGCGTCGTTGGTGGTTGCCAGGCCTCGTTGACGCACTCCACTTCCTCTTCCCCTCCTCGCTGCCCTCGACCGCTCCTGTTCTCCTCCACTCAGCTCGGTGCCGAACCGCCATGAATCAAGCCAAGATCGGACGAAGCTGTGACGAGTGCAAGGCCCGCAAGGTCCGATGCATCAGTGCGCCCACCTTCATCCCGTCTCCACTTCGACGCTCACCAAGACAGAAACCCACCCATCGAACCCGCAGTGCGTGCACTGCCTCGTAAGGCTGCCATCTCTGCACCGCTGTTTCATCATCTGATTCGTGTCCAGAGACGAGGCTCTGTCTGCCACTTTAGCCCCTACAAGCAGCGCTCGAGGCGTGTGCCCACTGCAGCCGTCCCGAGAGCCGAGTCGAACGAGCCGAGCCCTGCTTCGTCGCAACATTCATCCCGTGCCCGTGGTATTGACCCATGGGAATCGCAAGAACCTGCGTCTGAAGGTTCCCAAAAGCTGTTCATGGACTTTCTTCTGGAAGATCGACAGCTCGCGGGACGACAGATCAGCAGCGACTTCATCTGCAAAGTACGAATGCACTCTTGCACTCGTCAACTCCTTCCGTGCTGACCATTTTCCCCCCAGGCAAATGACCAATACAGTCCGTTACTTGACTCAGCCTCCCCGCCGATCTTGTAGTGACGTTGTTGTAGTTGCCAGCTCCAATGTAACCTTCTTCTCCGCAGCGCGATTGGCATCCCTTTCCCACCGTCTAGGCCATTCCAAGGTCAGATCCATTATCGACTCTATCGAGGCTATTTTGCAAGAAAAGACCACCACTTCGACAGATTTCTTCCAGTCATTCACTGCTTGTTCACGGACAGATCCTCTAGGCGAATCTGACGAAGCCAGGCAATCATACATTAATTGTTGGTGGAGAGATAACCTCTGCTCTTCATGCTTGCGCTGACATGTGGGTAGCATATTTTGAAAATGTGCACCCCGTCTATCCTTTCTTGCACCGCGCCAGGTTCGAACAGCAGGCTCTAGGGTCCGAGCGAGATCATCACTTGGCCAACACCGCGGCTTTCTTTGCTTTGTACCACGCCGTGCTTGCTCTCGGCAGTCAATACCACGATGGCGGTACATTCGAAGCCGGAAGAGGGAAGGCTTGGAAGTATTTTTACACCGCACTGTGTCGCCTGCCGGAAATTCTGATCCCCAAGGGCACCCTGACAAATGCTCAGGTATGCAGCTACATTTGATTGCTCAGCATCCTGCTAACGAATGCCAGGCTATGACTGCAATGGTTCTTCCTCCCAAACCAATCCGGTCAACACGGTAGCTGACTGCACTACGTTCAGGCAATATTCGCTCTCAATTTCGCAGGAATGCAGCTGGATGAAACCCTGATATCTGAGGCTGCGCGAATTGCCCGCGTCCTTGGTCTCCAAAATTCAGGCTGCATGTACGGTGTCAACGAAGACTGCCATCGAACATTCTGGGTCATCTACTCGCTGGAAAAGGATTTCTCTTTCAGCGCAGGCATACCATCGGTGGGCCAACATTCCCGAGAGACAACCGTCACCATCGCTGACCGCAACAGGCCATCCTGGACTACCAAATCGGCTGTCCCATCCCCAACGTCTCCGACTCCCGCCTCGGCGACCTCGACTGGTTCCTCGCCTACGCCCGCTTTGCCCGCCTCCTCTCCAAGGCCCACGAAACCCTCTTCTCCGTCACCGCCACCCTCAAGACCCGCGACGCCTACTACCAAGCCGTCGATTACGTCCAGGCCGAGCTGGACGCGTGGAAACGCTCGCTCCCGCTCGACTTCCAAGCCGGACAGCCCCTGCGGCGGCACGGCATGCAGCGGCCCGCGCACGTCACGGTCGCGCTGCGCACCCGCCTCGCATACTACAACCTCAGCATCATCCTCGCGCGCCTGACGCTGCACATCGGCGGCGGCAGCGAGCAGACGGCCCGGCAGGCCGCCAGCGTGCAAGCGCTGCTCGACGCCGCGCGCGCCATCCTCGACCTCACGCGGCACATTGAGCAGGAGGCGTACACGCCGCTGTGGTGAGTCCTCTCTCTCTCTCTCTCTCTCTCTCTCTCTCCCCTCCCTTCCCGACCTGGCTGACGTCGTCCAGGATGCTCGGCGTCATGCCGCTGGTCGCCCTGTTCATCCTCTTCGACTTCGTCGTGCACAACCCGGCCCACCCGGAGACCCGGCTCAACCTGGCCTTCCTCGACGTGGCCGCCGGGCACCTCAGCAGCCTCGAGGTCAGCAGCGGCGGCGCGCTGCCGGGCTCGCTGCTCGCCGAGTTCGCGCACATCGCGCGGCAGCACGTGCGGGACAGCGCTGCCGTGAAGGGGTCGGCATCGGCGACGGCCATGCCGCAAACACAGGAGAACGGCGGCGGCTCCAAGGGAGACCACAGCAGCGAACAGGCGGCTGTGGGCTTGCCGGCAGAGGTTTGTGGCGACGCGCTCAGATGGGGTGATGCGGCTGACGGGAATGGCTCTAGATGCAGACGTCTGCTCATAATGTGTTCGGCAACGTGTTTGTTCCGGACTCGCTGTTCTTTCCCGACGTGGACGCGACTATGGCCCTGGATCCGCAGGGGTTCGATATCATGGGTTTGTTTGGCTCGGCACAGTTGTTTGGGCTGCCGTTTGAGCAGTTCGCGAAGACGCAGGCACGGCCGGCTGGGTAGGTGTGTGCAGGCAGTGTGTGGGACACGGGGTGGAGGGGGAAACAGAAACATCATCATTGAGAACCATCGTAGAGCGGTGCCGACGGCCATGGACCGGCTATCAAAAACAGGAGAAACCATCCAGAGTATACCCGTCAGAGAAAAACAAGTATTCTCAAGCAGCAGTCCTGTATGCAATGCCACCACGTCCAGCCGTAACAACCCGCAAACCCATCCCTAGTCGAAGCACTCATGCCGGCCGAAGGTGTACAGGAATGTTGTGGGCAGTGAAAGCCGCCATCCGCGCGTCGGTTACTGCAAGCAGCATTCAACCACCCCGCCGTTCCTCAATCCGCTCCACAACCGCCCTCGCCCTCTCCACCCCCTCATACAACCGCTCCAGCTGCTCTTCCGTCCACCCCGCCAACCGCACCGGCACGACGCCCTCCCCGCCGCCGCCGTGCTGCGGAGCGCGCGAGACGTTGAGCGGCTCGTACGGCACGAACGCGCTGCCGTTGATCGTGTTGTTGTTGATGTTATTATTGTTGTTGCTCGGGGCAGGCTCCTGGACAGCGGCAGGGTAGGTGTCCCGCGCGGGGGTGGTCTGGCTGCGAGGCGCGATGCAGTCGTCGAACGTCAGCGTGCCGCGGACGGGCGTGAAGTCGCGGTGCGCGGCGCTGGCGCGGTTGCGCGAGTTGACGCGGGCGCGGGGAGGAGGAGGAGGAGGAGGAGGAGGAGGAGGGGCGGGGGAGCGGCGGCGGTGGCGGCGGCGGCGGTCGGTCTCGGAGGAGGGGGATCGGGAGCGGGAGCGGGAGCGGGAGCGGGAGGGTTCGTGGTAGTAGGTGACGCGGCGCGCGGTCTGGTAGAGCGGGCTGCGCGAGCGGCAGCGCGGGGAGCGGGTGCGGTTGCGGTTGCGGTTGCGGGCGGGCGAGCGCGAGCGGGAGCTGGTGGGGTGGGTTGTCAGTGGGGTTGAGGGGCGGGTCGGGTGAGGTTGGACTTACCGGGTGGCGCGAGAGCGCTTCGGGATGCGGTAGCCGTCCATTTTGATGGAGGCTGGCGATGATGATGAGGTGGAGGTGGAGGAGGAGGAGGAGGAGGAGGAGGAGGAGGAGGAGGAGGAGGAGGAGGAGGAGGAGGAGGAGGAGGAGGAGGAGGAGGGAGGAGGCGTTGGGAGCGGAGGAGGAGATGATGAGGACGGCGCTGTCTTGACGGCACGAGCGCGGCGTAGTTGATCTAGCGCTGGAAGGTTGGGTTAGCTTCTGGTCACTTCTAGAGATGGTGAGGTGGGACTCACTAGTCGCCTTGTGGGACTGTGCTTCTTCCCTCTCGATGAGCTTCCTGGTGTCGAAGAACTTAGAATCGCATAGCATCTTGTTTGGAATTGAGGATTTGGCTGGGTGGTTGTGAATGTCTGGTCGTGGAATGGTGAACTTGGAAGAGCTGGTCTCGAGGTTTTGATCACCCACTAAGCCCATTTGTGAAACCACCTCGCTTAGCATTGATATTTTCACTCGTTTGGTTGGGGCTAGGGGCTAGTAAGGCTATCTCAGCTGAGGTGAAGCTGAATTATTCTACGTTTTCTCAGGCCAGCTCTGGAAATCCCCAATACGGATATTCCCCGCACTCACTTCTTCCATGAGAACTCGAAAGTGCCTCACTCCATGCGTCAGATGGACGTGGTTGAAGACGAGACTGGCGCAGTCCATACATGAAGGTGGTTCTACAATCAAGTTGGATTCGGATCTCCCACATATCTGTGAGGTGGTGTAGTACGCCATCGGGTCAGTGAGAAGTATTTAGAGTTGAAACATTCATCCGGGCACTCATGCAGAATATATCTCTACAAACATATCATGATGAATGCTTCAGCTGAAGATGTGCCAGGGAGAACATCAATAGGTCATGGGAACTGAGCCGTTGAGAACAAGCCCATGCATGGTGACATCGAAACAACATCAAGCGCGATTTTTTGCACATGATATGCTTGAGCGGTCGGCTCTTTTATCAGGAAAGACGCTGATCTATGTTGAACCCCAATCCATGGTCTCTCGAATCCCAAAGATATCCGCAAGTCGTCTCCGTGCAGTGTGAGTATGCCTGCCCATGTCTGCTGGCAGATCAGCCAGCGGAGTATGCAAATCGGCCGACATGGTGCGCGATGGATGATTCTCCGCATAGGGAAGCAAATTGAGTTGACAGGGCTTGCGGCAGTCTGGCATGTGTCTGAACCTCGGTTTTCGTTATCATGGCGCCACGCGTCTCGATGATCGCCTGCCGGTAGGGGGAACACGGTGAGTCTGCTTTTGGGGGAGCGTCTGAGCGGGATTCGAGAGACGAGAGAGAGAGAGAGAGAGAGAGAGAGAGAGACAGAAGACGGTCGCAGGAGCTACAAAGCTGTTGGAACTGTGGAAAGACGAAGTGAAGTGAGCGCCCAGCCAAATACAGGAGAAGGGATAGCCTGGGGGAAGAGACGCATCGAGATTGAGGGATTTTGGTGTTCCCTGATGTCAGTAAAGAGGAACACAGCCTTGCAGGTGAGGATGGAGACGATTCGCAGTGAGGAGCGCGTGGCGTGGCGTGGCGGTAGAAGCTAGTGAGGTCAGGTAGACGCGGCTGGGCGCGCGGGTGGCGCGACCGACGAGCGGAGCGCCAGACTCAAGAGCTTTGGGCGGGGCATGCGATGAGGTCAGGGATGGCAAGATCTTCCGCTGCGTCCGGCAAGGCAAAGCGAAGGAGAAGACAAGTGAGGGCGGGCACGGCAGACGGACAGGTCACAGAGGGCAAGACACCACAAGATCAGCAAGTGAAGAGCGAAACAATGAATTGAAAGTATATACTAATGTCCACGACGGTCTGAATGCCACGAAAGTGCGTTGCGCGTGGCAGCCTTTCAACGCCTTGGTGCCTCCGGTTCAACTGACGCGCCAGAAGACGCCGCGAACCAAGTGAGACATTGTTCTGGGTAGCCTCATTGCCCGACCAGACCCATGGGAGAGGGCCAGCCCGTTGGCTTTTGTGGGGCTCCGTGTAAGCAAGTGTAGGGAAAAAAGAGGAGGAGGTGGAGGGTGGGGGCGCTTATGAATGGGAGGGTGTGCCCGCACATCAACAGAATGCGGCGCTAAACCTTTCTCGGAGGAGCGGTGGTGATCTGGGAGGGCGACAAGTGCACCCTTGGCCTACTGGAGTGACCGTAGCCACAGTTGCAGGCTGCCGAGCGGAGGGCAGCGAGTAGCGGCATGCTGCAGCGATGAAGTCATCGACGCGAGTGAACTGTCTTCTGAGCGGCCGCCCGCACCGCGCGGACGCGCGGCTTAAACTTGAAGCTTCGTGATCGCACGGATGCAGAGAGGAGGCCTCCGCCTGGCTCTGCTAGCAACAGCCTGGTCGGGGACGCGAGCGCAACTCCAGCGGCCAGTGTTGAATGCGTCAGTGAGGCATTCACCATCAGCGAAGGGCAGCCCGACGGCATTAACACCAGCCGCTCCATTTCTCCACAGCAATGCATGCAGCTATCCCCAGATCTCCACACCCAACCGCTCCAGACCCAACTCATCCTCATCGACGGCTCCAATCCAACCAACCCAGCGACACGACGACCGACCAACCAAGCCCTCCACCGCCCGCCAGACCCGCCACCAACAATGTCGCTCGCCCTCAACCCGCCCCTCTGCACCCTCAGCCGCACCCCGCGCATCGCCCTCCCCCTCCCCGACGGCAACACACCCACGCACACGCTCGCCATCCCGGCCGAGACGCACACCACGCACGCCGACCTCGTCGCCGCCATCGCCACCAAGTCCGACCTGATCCTCTCCTTCCTGACCGCGACGCTGCACTGGCGCGCCCACGCGCTGCTCGCGCGCGCCATCGCCTTCCACGCACCCACGCTCCGGACGTGCGGGCCGCAAGCGCTCGGCGCGGTGGCGCGGTTTCTCGAGGGGGGCGGGGCGGCCGCGGCCGTCGTCGAGGTGCCGCCGCCGGGCTTGATCGCGCTGAAGATGGCGATCAACGCGCTGAGCGCGGCGCGGGTGGTGGGCACGATGGCGTGGATCGAGGACCAGGAGATTGCGGGGAGGGCGCTGAAGCTGGAGGTTGGGGTGCTCGGGACGAGGCAGCGGTGGTGTGCGGGGTGCGTGAGGGTGTTTTATGTTGTTGTGAGTATTCTTTCTTCTTCTCCTTTCCGCGTGTGGGCGGTGCTGATGGCGTGGTGTAGAGCGGGGTCGAGAGCACGATGCTGGCGGCCATGACGAGCGGTCCGATGGGCGTGACGGACTGCGGGCATGTGCTGTGCAGGGAGTGCGTGGTGGCGTGGCTCAATGATGCGCAGGCGAGGGGCAGGAAGGGGATGCAGCCGTGCTGTCAGGCTCAGGTGCAGCGGAACAGGCCAAACACAACGCAGCAGGCTCTGGAGAGGCTGCTGGAGGAGATCCCGGAGTAGTGGGGGGAGGGATGAGAGGCGAGACATGGCATGGGCTGGGCGTTTGGCTGGGGGAGCGGCGGCGGAGACGTGCAGAATGCCGGTGAGGAGGGCGGCAGATAGATGGATAATGGCGTGCGGATACCTGCTTGACTGAGCCTTCACTGCCCAAGCACAGCACCATGTTCGGTGGTGTATATCTATCAACTCAGCCATCTTTGTTTCCTGAGTTCAGCAGAGCGATGTGGTCGGGGCCGAGAGAGACCAAGTGGGACAGCGACGCCTGACCCATCGATCGTCTTTCCCATCTGGAGAGGGAATCCAAAGACGCCATCCAAGAACCAAAATCAACCCAGTCGAAGGCCGCAACGAGAACTATTCACTCTATCGATCGACAATACGACAACAATACCGAAAATCCACACAATAGAAGGTGAAACGACACCACAATACCCAATAGCACTACAATATCATTGAGAAAAACCACACCATTTAAAAGGAACCCTCCACTCCAAGCTTCTCTCCTCCTCCTCTCCAGCGACCGAACACTCTCCTCACACCAAAAAACCAATCCACCAAACATCTTCCATCCTCAACCTCACCACACGAACGAAAAAAAAAAAAACCCCCCCCACTCCCCTCACCACAACAATGTCCACCTCCACCACAGACACCCACCAAACCCTCAAAGCCGCCTACGCCGCCCGCCTGGCCGCGCGCCGCGAAAAGCAGGTCCGCGACGCCCGTGACGTCCGCATCGACGCCACCCTCAGGCGCAAGGCCGCCGCGCGCCGCCACAAGTCGACCGCCGGCCTCGCCCAGCGTCGTCTCACCACCACCACTGCTGTTTGTCGTCGTGTCGCGAGCCCTGCTGGTCGGGGCTCGGCGCCCGCTCGCACAACCACCAAGGTCAGCGCGGAGGAGGTCGCGCGGCGGAAGAGGGAGAAGAAGGAGAGGGAGGTGCGGAGGAGGGAGCGTGAGAATGAGAGGGTGATGGAGATGGAGATGGAGGCTGCGCGGGCGAGCGGCGGTGCGGAGGATCCGTTTGCGGAGTTTTGGGCGTGAGGGTGGTGGAGGGACGGGCCTTTTTAGGGAACTGATTTGTGGAGTGGCTGGGGTGCTGCTTCCGTTTTCTGGTGTTGGCTTGATTGAGTAGTATGCGGTGACCGATTTGATCATGTTGATTGTTTGTGATGCGACACATTGGGGTATCTGGCGAGCTTGAGGTGGTGGTTTGGCTGGTAGGTATATGTATGTGCGTATCACTAGCTCCGGATGTGGTATTGCGGGTTTCAAGGGAGAGCACACGGCAGATACTGGGTGAAGTGGCACAGTCTTGTCGACAAGGTGTGGAGAACAAGTGAGTGGCTTCGGCAGATTCGCGGCCAGTGACGTCGCCCAGACAGCTGCTTTGGAGTGTTCACCCAGGAAGGCGCAGCGTTATTCCTACCTTACGGATGAGGGCGTCCGCTGCTCAAATACTGTGGATGGATCGTCAGAAGTGTAATTTTTGAGATAGCGGGGGTATTATTGCGCGAATGTCGAAGTTCACTCAGGAGAACATGATTGAAGCAGCTCGTCCGGGCACCGTTCAGAAGAGGCATACAAGAATCTCTACAACTCATTCCCCTGGCCTGTCCAACCTGGTGTGCATGATACATCCTGCAATATATGGACATCTCCCACAAGGCTGTGTGATTATCGCCTGAAGCCACATTTTATCCCCGATTCCAGATTAATCGCAGACAAGTAGACTACGAACACTCTCATATAGCCTGCACCTCACGGCACAGCAATTGTTTAATTTTATTATTGTCCCCCCAAACGCCAAAAGAAAAAGCACAGATGCCAGAATCGAAGACTGCTCAAGATCCAGAAAGCCTCTCCCCTTACTGCACCGCATACCGACACATCACCGAGCTGGCCTTATCATTGAACCCCTTGGTCTTGAAATCCATCAGGCCCGGCATCAGCAGTGCCACGCCCTCGCGCCCCTTGCAGCGGTAGCTGTCGTAGATCTCGCACAGCGACCCGGGGTTGACATACGCGCTGGAGATGCGGTTGTTCCAGAAGGGCTGGAAGCCGTAGCACTCGAGGTCCTTCAAGTCCTGGTTGACGCAGCGCCCCTTACCGTTGGCGTGCTCGCAGTAGCGCGTGCGGTGCCAGATGACGATCTTCTTGCCGCGCTCTTCGAGGGTCGAGTTCGAGGTCGTGTTGGTGGCGTGTGGGATGAGGACGGCCTGCCCGGTGGAGTTGTCGGAAGGGAGCGAGAAGGGGTCGATTGTCGCGGGGGCGGCAAGAGCGAGGGCGCTCAGGGTCCCGATGAGGAGGCCTTGGAGTTGCATTTTAGTAGCGAATGTAGTGGTTTAGTCGTGTGGTGGAATGAATGATCGTATGGGTCAGCTGTGGTATGTACTTGCCCTGATGCGGATGGTGTGTCGAGAAAACGGAATCCTATATAGAAGAGGGGACAAAGCGAATCTCCAGTGCTGCGGCACAAAGATCGTCTGTTGCTATGTTGCTGGTGGTGATGTCTTGGTACGTGGTGTTGATATTGTTCCTCTGGCCGCTCATTGTTAACCACTGATATTGTTCCTCAGGGGCCATTCAGAGATGCGCCGCCACGCTTGGTGCTCCATGCGGAGTATTGTTGCCGGTCTTTCCCGGCTTTCTACGGAGGGCCTGGCCATGCGCCTGGATAGGTTCTTGGCAGCATTGACAATCGCACAGCCGTATCCGCAGAGAACTTCTGCGTGAGCAGTGTCAAACTTTCTCTGAAGAGAGCATGGCTGCACCTGGTGGTATTGAGCTTCTGCACTATGATAATACCTCTCTCCAGCAAGGATCCCATGAGATCTGGCGCCACAGCATTCTTCCAGATGTGGCTTGACATGAGGGGTGCCAAATTAGGGCTCTATCGCGTTGCGTCTGCTTGGTGTGCCCGGAAATTCTAAGAATGCCCCAAAGCGTCCTGAATATGTGAAAATTGGTATTGAGGCCTTCGCTTCAGAACATCGTAAATGTATTGGGAGTTGGCAGTACCGTGCATACTACATGTCGTCTCTTCTTGCCCTCGCCCCGGCCCGTCTACAAGATTCCATCTAAAGGCTCGTATTATTCTCATGCTGATACCGAATGATAAACGGATCGCTGACAACCCACTCCTTATAATCTGCCGTATCATTCGGATTCCCATACAGCCTCAGCGCGCTCAGATTGAACCGATACTGGCCCTCGTCCGCCCACTCGCCCCACGGCAACAGCCCCGTAAAATTCTGAAACGCCACCGTCACCCGCTCCGCATCGGTTGTGGTGTTCTGATCGAGAAGCCTCGCCACCCACGACCCGTTCCCGCTCAGCAGGTCGATGTTCGCGAAGCGCGTGAACATGCTGAACTTGTACTGCAGCCACGGAAACACGACGCCCAGCTGCGCGACGCTGTCGTTCGTTTTGGGCAGGGTGAAGACGCGGTTGGGCTCGATGCGCGGCAGGGCGAAGGTGGTCTTGAGGGTCGCGTTGTACTCGGTCTCGTTGGTGGCTGCGACGAGGTGGGTCAGAGTCTCGTTGCGGTCGATGACGGGGAGGTCGTAGAGCGAGCAGCCGATGGCGCCCCACGGCAGCGAGAGCGAGTCGCGCGTGCCGTTGATGGCGATCCAGCCGCTGAAGAGCGGGCACTTGGGGCGCAGGCCTTCGAACATGCTGATGTCGGCGGAGACGGTGACGCGTTGGGCGGCGCCGGGCGCGAGGGAGAAGGTGTGGGGGAAGACGTCGATGCTGGCGAAGTCAGGGGTCAGGCTGAGGGTGAACTCCTTGTTGGGAATGAATGCGGATGCGTTGGCGAAGAACTTGATCGGGTTGGGGTCGCCGTTGCCGCGGAAGGAGTGGGCGGTGACCGCGGGGAGGTTGGAGAGCTGGTAGTCCTGCGGCAGGTTGCCGATGTTCCGGACGGTGAAGGACAGCTCGCGCTCGAAATGGGCGGTGTCGTTGAACGAAATGGCCTCTTTATCTAAAAGAGTTTGGCATTGGTAGGCACTGAGTGCTGAGACAAGGCCTCCGCCTTGCTGCCATGCTGGGGCGAGGAAAGGATACGAAAAGTTGGATCCATCGCCGAACTGTGTGGGCGTGGCCGTCGTCGCGAGGAGGGTTGTAATCTGCTTAAAGGAAAGCTGTGGGCGTGCTTTTTTCAGAAGAGCAACGACTCCTGACATATACGGGGTTGCCATGGAGGTGCCGCTGAGGTTGCTGAAGTATCCATCCTTGCGAGGGACAGTCGAGAGGATCAGATCTCCTGGTGCTGAGACGGTAGGCTTGATGTATCCCAGCGCGGGAGGCCCCATGCTGCTGAATGCACTCATCTGTCCAGCGGTCTGATTGTTCCTAGTTATGAAGGCGGTAGTTGGATAAACGGTGGTGTTCATGGTGACCTGGATCCTACCTGTTGCAGCGAATGCGCGGACCAAATCCAAGCCATCCTTTCCACCCATACCAGCTACACCAAGCGTACCATTGGCAGCCTCTAACACTCCAAAGGGATCATTTCCCGGTCGGTTGTTGTAGATCAAAACGTGTTTTCCTCCCTTTGCCAGTACGTGCTCCATCTTCTTAACGAACGGACATTTGCCCCGGCGAACGAGCACGAGACGATTCGCTAAATTCGGAGTCGAAGGAGGAAGGGGCGCACAAGCATCATCCTCGACGGTGGTGTTGAGAGTCAGCACGTACAGGTCCAGAACGAGTGGGAAAATGCTCCGGTCAGATGGGAGCCAGAGGAAGTGGTTCTGCGTAGCGTTGGTGCCAACGGTGTAATTTGCCAGCCATCCAGGAGTCTTGCCTTCGGTCGTCACAAAGGATCCGATCGCTGGCACATCAAGACCGGCACTAGGGGCTGTCGAAGTAAAGGTCCCGTTCCGGCCGTCATTCCCCATGGAAGCCACACAGTACGTCGTCCCGTTGTTGTTGACTCTCGACAACACGGCGCTGATGGCATCTGCAATACCATCAGCAATGCCTCACAAACCCTCTCTCCCCAATGCTCTTGCAGCCCGTTGAATAGAGGAAACCTACCCTCCTCAAACGGCCCGCCGCCGCCCAAACTCAGATTTATCACATCCACCCTCCTCGCCGCCGCCCTCAACACCGCATCCACCACAATATCCGTCTCCGTAATCCCCTCGCAGTCAAACACCCGATAGATCTCCAGCTTCGCCTCCGGCGCCACGCCCACGAGCTCCAGCCCGGGCGCCACCGCGCCAATGATGCCCGCAACGTGCGTGCCGTGCGCCTGGCACTCGCTGTACGGATCGCCATCGTGCACGGGCACGCGCGGCGGCCGGATGTTGTCGCCCACGAGATCGTAGCCGTACGAGACGCGGTGGTCGCCGCCGATGCCGCCCGACAGGAACGGGTTGAGGTAGTCGGCGCCGGTGTCGATGACGGCGATGGTGGAGCCCTTGCCGCGGAAGCCCAACTCGTGCAGCGCCGCGACGCCGGTAAAGCGGTGGATGTTGGAGGCCGAACGCGGCGGCGCGACGCCGGACGCGGGCGGGCGCGCGGGGTTCTGCGTGATGGCCGGGGACAGCGAGAGGCGGCGGACCGGATAGACGCGCTCGATGCGGCGGAGCGAGCGGATGTGGTGGGCGAGCGTGTCGTAGGTGAAGGTCGAGGTCGCGGTGTCGACGGCGATGGAGAGCCCGTTGAGGTAGGGCGAGTTGTAGGTGTAGGTTGTGGTGACGGACGGGGCGGTTCCGTGGCCGTGGAAGGAGTTGCGGATCTCGTTTATGGCGTTGTCGGGGGTCTGGGGGAGGTCAGTGCACTTTTGGTGTAGTAAATTGGGGCCTTTTACCTCGTCCGCAGCGAGCTCGACGATGAAACGATTGGTGGTGGTTGCTGCATGGCTGAATGCTATGGAGGCAAAGAGAGCGAAAAGGATGGTCCACATATTGAGCATCTATCTCAGTTGGAAAAAAATGAAGGTTCACCTATAACTGAATTCATATGAAGAGATAGAATGTTATGATATATTTTTCTTCTGAATTGGAGAGCTTCGTACGGGACACCCAATCGCGCTGTTCGGAGCTGACGAGTATTTTTGGCAGTTAGTCTTCCAGGTACCATTTAAGCTTAATCCATCAATACACTTGCCGGCCATCCCGCAACTGGGTCAGCTGTATCTACTTCCTCCAGCCTTCTTGTAATACGAATCCGAGAAAGTTTCTTTCTGTGCAGAAGAGTTTCTCTAGCATCGGGTACCAGTATTCAAATACGAAGAAGAACTCAAACGGACCGGCCACGTCTTTGACGAAATGCTTGGCTTACGTTGTCTGCGAGCATCCATGTTCCCCGGACAAAGGAATTTACCACGATGATCCGGTCAAGCTTTTGCCAAGAAAAGTTGACTGCCGGGAACGGAAAGCATCATTGCAAAAATGGGAAAAGACTCTGCATGATTCTAGCTTGATCCTTTTACCCACAACCAATCAAAGGAATAGAATTCCATTTTCGCTTTCGTGCAATCCATAAATTGGATTACCTTCCCTGGCGTCCCTGACAAACATATTCATGCGCAGGAAAGAAGTCCGGGAAGCCATGAGCGCCTATTCACTGGGTTGAATCTTCATACCACCTGGACCTGCGGAACCCGAGGAAGTATAATCTAAGCTCAGGGTTGGAATCTACATCCAATATGCAGGGCGATCTCAGGCAAAACCGAGGGTAGATTTCCATTTCTGTATCCTTTTGTCGAATAGTTCCTGACATTAAGGCTCAGACGGGAATCCAGTATTTCAAACTTAGTATGGCGCATACCTTTTCTCAGCTCCGTCCTTTGCCAAATCGCACCTCTCGGAACACAGATCCCTACAAGCCGAAAGTATCCAGCTCAGTCCTAGCAGTCCCTTCTAAGACAAACTCCCAAGACATCTAAGGCATCTTGACTCGCGATTCTCAATCTAGTGTTGAGCCTAGATAAGTTTGATAAGCTAAATTCTAGCCTTAAAACGAACATTATTACCTAATAAATTACTCATACGAGGATCAAGTTACCTTATAAATTTAGTAACCAAAACGCATCTTACCCTGCTTAAAATTAACGAAGACCGCGCTGAACCTGCTTTGCAAGGCGACTCTACTAGGCAAATTGAGCCAAGTGTGTTGATCAAGGCAGCCACCTGGCCTTTTCAATTGGGTGCCCTGTACATAACCCGCAGTGTTATGAATCCTCCCGTATTATCTCCAGGCCAGTCATCTTTGGTGTATCTCACTTGGAAGTTGATGGTTTGAACAGAATTAATGCATTTGATTAAGCACGGTCGAATATAACGCGTCAGCCTCTCTCAATCGTCAGCACCATCTATCCAGGCCAAGGTGCGTTTGCAAGAATAGGATGGGCTCCGAATTCCATATTCGGATGCGCAAACAATCCCTGCGTGTGCGACCTTGCAAGGGACTACATGTGGTGTCAGATGGCGAAGGTGGCGTTTCTGAGGTGTTGTTTTGATGACAGGCGGTGTGAATGGTGCGAATCTACCTGAGTGCATGTCTTCTGGCGCGGGGAGCTGTCAGTGACTGCATAGATGGAATGGATCTGGAACTGACGATGTGCATCTACGCATATACGCCCTCACAGATGTTTGGGCCAAGCGCCGTAGGTAAAAGCCATCACGCAATGGCCTCTTTGCCTCCTTGAGCGTGCGAGAGGAGCATTGGCCTGTCCTGCTGCGGCAGCGATGTTCGTTTGTCGGGCACACGTGGTGGCAAGCATGCGCAATGGAGGCCGCTTGATCTTCTGCAGATGCTTCTCGGGTGGCTGATTCACAGTTTATTGATGTTTTTGGCTACCAGTTTCTGTAATAGTGGGGCCTTTCTTCGATTTTAGCCCTGCCTGTGGTTGAGAAGCTTCCACAACTGTACTTTTATGACGTCGTGCATGCAAAATCACTCCCCGACCACGAAAACGGCTAAGCGTCTCACGTGTTGCCTAGGAGAACCCTGCACTACCGCCCCGTGGCAGTGCAGATCCTCCTCCTCCGCAACATATATAAACCCCCCTCCTCCTCGACCGAACACCTCGCTTTTTTCTCTAGCTCTCTTTGCCTTTTGGCTTAGATCAAGTGAAGTGACTGTTCTTTAAGGTTTAATCTCCTTAACTGTCCTACGGGGCTTCCCGAGATTACCCAGTTTTTGGAAACGGCCTTGGAGGCGCTGAGCTCCGCTCATCTTCCAGGGCACAGTGTCGCTCGTATTGCACTGTCTCGAGCTGACGCGAACCAGCGGACACCACTTCGCTGGTGGCTTTTTCGTCATCTCACTGGCCATGCGCTGGTACTTGAGGAAGAAAATCTTCTCCTTGCTTGCTTCCGATGTACAGCTCGGTGTCTTTGTTGGTTTGCCTTGACTTGACCATACTATGGTGTTGAGCGACGTCGTCTCACGACGACTGCACCACGCGCGCTCCGCGCTGTTGTTGTAGCTGTCAACGTCCGCAGGAGGAACAGCTCGCCAACTCCTTCGCCTGCTCTCCATCTGGGCATTGTGCGGCCGGCTCGCTCTGTTGTCACAACCTCATACTATTGCAAACTGGTACACTTCCAAGATACCATGACAAACTAATGAAAAGCCAGATCTTGCGCACCCGCACCGGAACCCGCCCGTGCGTCCGACCCACGCTGCAGCTCTGCCGACCGCCGGCCGCCATCACGATACTCTTCAGCTGACATCGCCAGCCATATTCGGCTTAAAGCATCGTCTCCCTACCTCATCCAGATCACAGACAAGCGTGGTCGAGCTGAGATCGTACGCCAGCCGGGGTTGCCGCAGTTTCTAGACACGCCTGGACGCGCTCATGTTGCAGCGGTGAAGCCTCTCAACCTCCTCTCTGGACAAGAGTCGGCATATTTGGACACCGGAGTTGAGCAATCTCTGCAAATTTCATTCCATACACTGCCACTTTCAACTGTTGAGCGGAGTGGAATCACGGGGCTTCACTGGTGGGCTTTTCAGGCTCAGTTTCAAGTTCAGTACTGGAACGGCTGCGCATGTTATGGGGAGTGGAAGTATTCGTCAGGACGCGGATTTTCATGAGGACCAGATGCACACACGTCCACACGAATACTGGAACTGAAGTTGTGTCACGTATCTTTATTCTGTCAGAAAGTGAAAGTGAAGTGTCCGTATTCGCAAGCCGCCAAAATCATACGGCAATAGCGTATTGGGATGCAATTTCAGACTTTCAACGGTGTGTTCCATTAATCCACTATTGAATACAAATATAATAGCATCTTTCAACCTCGTATGCCACTCGTCCTTTAGCAGAAGGATGAGTAGCATGCAGTGGAAGTGAATGAATGCCCACAAAGAAGCGATTGAAGCATTGGACTACCCCATTGTGGAAGAGACTATGTCCATATCCGTCTCTTTCTCTATCATGACTGCCTATCCCAGGTTGTTCCTGCCATTTGAATCTGCTCAAAGAGTCACTTGACAGGCAGCCTTAGTAATGAACCCACATCGCACGGACAATATCGGCACGAGGCAGATTTCGAAGTCACTCGGAGAGCAGGTATAAATATATCTTTCATGATGTCCCATCCCCTCCTTTTCTCTCTCCAACCAGCGTTCAGATCATACAGGTATGCATTCCCTCCATCACCTCTCTCATACATGCCCGTTCTCTCACTCGAGAACCCTCGTAGATCACCATCGTATCATCTCACGCATAAAAAACAATCACCAACATCCACCACAATGGCGCCCGCAACCCCGCCCCCGCCCGCCGCCGCCGCCAGCCCGCCGCCCGCTCCCAAGAAGCGCAAGCGCTCCGCCAACGACGACGCCGCCTCGCCCACGCCCGCCGCCAAGAAGATCAGCCGCGAGCCCCGGTGGGTGACGTGCCGCGTCGGCTGCGGCATGCGGTGGCGGCTGGCCGAGTACGGCGCGCAGAAGCGCGAGAAGCACGAGCAGGGCTGCACGGACAGCAGCGGGTCGCGGCGCAAGGGCAAGGGCTGGTCGCGCCGGGAGATGGAGCGGAAGCTGGAGGGCAGGAGCGAGAATGAGAGGCTGCGGGAGTGGGAGGAGCTGATGGGGATTGCCCCGTCGAAGGCGGCGGGTGTGGCGGTCGAGGAGGAGGAGGGCGGCGGAGCTGTGCGGGCGATGGAGGAGAAGGTGGAGGTGGAGGAGGAGCTGGACAGTGCGGCCGCTCCGGTCGTCAAGGTTGAGGACGAGGGTAAGGAGGAGAGGGAGAAGGCTGTTGAGGATCCGTTCAAGCAAGCTTGAACAATGGCAGGCGCTGTTGAACAATGCTGCTTTCAATGCAGCATCGCGATTTTGGCCAGACACCACATTGTCTGCGAACTATCACAATGCCATTGTTTTCATTCGTCCAATGTTATAAGAAAGTGACCTTCATGTGTCTCTGACCTGACATCCAACAGCACCCTCTAACACTCTCAAAGCAGTAATTTCTACACTGGTTCCGACCACCTTGGAAAGATATCATTGCACCCCACGAATTCCAACTACCCGTCCCTGATTACTCCCAACATACAAGACACCAAGATGTCTTCCCCCTACGTTCCCCCAGTCACGGCTTTCACGCCTCGCACCCACCCCTGCCCCCTCGCCGCCGAAGAATCCTGCCCGCTGACGTTCACCGCAGCAAAGCACGCGCGCCACCACGCCATATCGATGCACGAAGGCCTGCCGTGCAAGTTCGCAGAGGCGGCCGACTGCACCGCGCGCTGCTACTCACAGGCCGACCTGGACGACCACCACGAGTGGTTCCCGCACGCGGCGCTTCCGCTGCCCTGCCCGATGGCCAAGTGGCGCGAGTGCCCGCGGCGCTGCGCGGACGCGGCCGACGTGCGCGCGCACCTGCGCGCGGTGCATCCCGACGAGATCTACGCGTGCCCCAAGAGGGAGTGCGAGGAGGTGTTTCTGGCGCCCGGGTTCGTGAAGAAGCACGTCAGGAGCGCGCATGTGGCGAAGGAGTCCTTTGCGTGTCCGAGAGCGCGGGAGGCCGGGTGTGTGATGATGTTTCGCAGCCCGGACGGCGCGAAGAAGCATGTGGACAAGATGCACTCCGGGCTAAGTGTTACGTGCCCGGCCAGGGAGGAGTGGGGCTGCGAGCGGAAGTTCGAGAGCCAGGAGATGGCGGATATCCATGCAATGCATTCGCACAAGGGGAAGCCGCCGCGCAAGTGGCTGATTGAGGGGAAGAGGTGTGCATCGGCGTAAGTGCGAGGCACTGAGCCAGCTGGCCGGCCGGCTGCGGACTTCAGGGCGCGGGTGGAAAGAGGAGCTGGACTCTTTTGACTGATTAGTTTGAGCTAGAATTGATTCTTGATTGTACCGACATGGTTTGAAGGATTTTGCAGTGTTTGACCTGTGAGTGGCGACCGTGAATGTCAGCACGCGACTGGTCTGCTTAGATGTTGAACAGGCATCTGAACGGCTTGCATAGTGTATGCTGGGCTCCGCATGATGTCATGGGGTGACGCTCCTACCGCGTTGGGGGAGAGTCGTGCCTGCTAGTACTTGCGCCTTCCTGCCCTTTACTTTGACGCCCGTCTTCCATCCGTCACCAGTCGTCGTACCCTCGAACATCGGATATAACGCATCCTGCAACAGAATATCTTGCACAGCGGCATTTCCAGCATTTTTCTATCGTTACATATCGCTTCGATGAACTCCCTGGTCTTCGACAAGGCTGTGATCGAGCAACTTCTTCCAGATCGCCGCCTTTTCAATGTTGACGCCGCGCCTCTTGAAGACAGCTCCAAGTACAGCTGGAAGGGCATTGACATGGGCTTGACCCTGAAGCTCCTCCAGAGCAACTTCTACGCTCCGTTGCGCGGTAATGTCTGCGTTCCAGTTATTCCGACCGACGAACTCTCGCAGGCCAAATGCGGCATTTGCCAGGAGAGCTTCGCCGACCATGTCCACTATCCCGTCATGGTTCGCTGCGGTCACGTGTTCGGCGAGGTTTGTGTCTTTAATGATATTGCTCATTCCCTCAAGAAGTTCGAGCTGCACTGGCGAGAGCATTCCGGAAACACGAGCAAATTCTTCCAGAACAATCCCTACCAATGCCCCTGCCCAGTTCTAGGATGTCGAGCTCCATTCGGTCCCGTCGCGAAATTCATCAAAGGCATCGAAGGTCAATGGGTCAAGGAAAAGGATCTCCCTACCCCGCCGAAGAACACACGCAGGAGGATACTTACTGATGGAGCGCCCCCCGTCAGAGGTTCGTACTGGTCTCTTTACGCCATGTCAGAGGACTTGTTCGAATTCCACAACAGGATATACTTGCGTTGGAAAGATATCTCGGAGGGTACGCCGCAGGTCAAGATCGAGCCAGTGCAGGAATCTGTCATCGGTAAAGTGCACGGCGCCCTCATGCTGTCGCAACGTCTGAACAACATGGTGTATCGTCTCCTGCCCGAGTGGCAAGCACGACAGCAGTTCTCGGACTTTTTGATTTTGGGGCCAGCGGTTCAGGCGCTCGCGAGAGTGTTTGAGAGATACAATCCAGTCTTCGCGCTCCTGACCCCTGGATTGATCGGAAAATTAATCAATGAGCTTGGGTTGCTATTGCGGGATACGTTCTGGCAGCCACACCCCCCTCGTCGGCTGGTTTTGTCGGGCCCAGTTATACAGTACTACCTTCAAAAGATGGTCGAGCATTCACTTGTCGCGATGCGGATCGCGCAGGAAATTCCATTCTAAAGGAATTACCATGGATATGGGCGCTCCGCCACATTCATAGCCTGGATCACACAGCAGTTCGGGATCAAACGATATTTTTCATTTGGCAACTGAATATCCTTGAAAACCCGCGTGTGAAAGCATCTCGGATGGATACCTCAAGGCGGATCTGCAGGGCCCCTGAGATGGAGAGAGCTCCTGGAATAACTTGGCATAGGGAGCAGTTGCCTTGTATCAGAACAAAATCGTGAATCACTACAGTGATTTGACATTTCACTTGAATGTGATCCATGCAGCGTGACAGACGCACGAAATGCGGTTTATTTGGAGGAAAACTGTGATCCAATATTCTGTTCTCAAAGGAGCATTCGCGCTTCAATCGCCTGTGCCGCCACGCAAATGAGCTACTTTCCATCTCCCGTGTCATTTCTAAAGAGCGTCCTCCCGCTAGCTAGTGGGCTTCCACTAAGAACAAATACAAGGACGACGTGCTCCAGATCACTGATATGGACCTGAGCTCGTGCCACCAACAGGGCCACCGCTTCATCGCGAAGAACAATTCTTTCCACAGCTCGACATTGATAACCAGCCATTCGCTCAAAGGCACAGATTATACGTCGAGGCTGGATTCTACGACTGCCGTATATTTTGTGCTTTCTTGTGATTGATGCGAAGGGTCGAATGGGAGGACGAGCAGTTGGATGGCGACATGGGTCTGGCCGCGCTGGGTAACCGGTAGAGATACAAAACAAGGCGTTGATGTCGCAGGAGCAGGCAATGCACTTCAGGGAAGTATGTTCAAACGGGGGGTTGATCTTGAATGGAGGAGGGTCAGCGAAAGACGTTTGTTGGAAGGGATGAAGCTCTGACTTGGGAAGTCCCAGAGAAAAGGTCTGTGAACAAATGAGCTGCGAACTTTGAGCGCATCTGGGAAATAAAGGCACAGAGACCTAGAACCTGTCTGTGGAGACCTTTGAATGGCTAGTCTCTTGCAGGCCAGGTAGTAAGGGGAGCGCATACCCTCGCGGAGACCTTACTACATGAATGTTCTGATATGCACTCCCCATCCGAAATGGCACCTCCTCCCGAGAGTATGGCTGCTCAGTCGAAAGATGCATGCATGGCCAAGATACACGCGTACGTCTGCCAACGCTTTCTGCTCAGTAATCGGGCGTAGAAAATCTGCATGGCGACCAAGAGAGAAGGCTGTGTGGGGACGAGATGAGGTGGAAATAGACACGACGCTAGCGAGGATGACGCATGCACGGTTGATGATTGGGCGGGAATAAGAGTGGCGAGGTCGAGCACAGGGCGGCGCCGGCAACGAGCTGAGAACGCAGGGGGGTTCGGCTCGGGCAGCGAGCGGGATGGACGGGCTGGAGGGCCATTTGGGCGCCGAACGGCGACGAGGCCGATGAAACGGGGCAACTTGACGGGCGGCCTTGGGAGGATCGTCGGGGGTCTAGAATGGGCGACGGAGATGGCTCCCACGGATGGGTGTTTCGAAGTTGCATGAACGCGATCTGCGCCAGGGTGCGAGTGGCTTACCTTTGCTCTGGTCCGGTGGGCTCCTGCCTCTCGGCCACAGCTCATCACAGTTACACAAGACGTAAGCGACCCTGCGTCTCTGCTTACACGAAACAGAGCCGCACCGGTCAACATTTTCACTGCTGCCTGCGGGCCCAGAGGCTCTGTTTCTGTCACTACTTCAACGCCTGCCTCCCCGGCGCGCCGCCCTGATGCCGACGACTTCTCAGGCCTCCCCCGCCATGGATGTTGGATGCCGGGCCATGCTCGACGATGAGACGGACTTGGTCCCTCCGGTCGGGACGCACCACGCTGCCTATATCCGGCGGATCTGATGATCTTGGCTTCTTCCAGCGCCCCTACCTGCTGACTTCTCTGCCTCCGCAAGAGCTGAGCTCAGAACGACGAGCCGCCGGCTCCGCACCGCCAAAGCGGCACCTCAGCATAGCCCTCGGTCGATGACGAACACCGGAAACGAGCTTGCGGATGCCTGCCTAGCTTAGCCGGCCAGAAAGCCGGAATGGTGGCTGTGGCGGAAGCCCGTGGAGTCGGGACGAACGGCGCCTGCCGTCAGGAAGGGTCGCATGTGGTAAAGTGTCACCACCATCTTGGTTTCTTTTGCTGCCTCCCGTACTAACAATAGCCGCAGCCGGCGCGAGATCGTCGGCGTCGCGACCTTCCTCAAGAGCGGCCCAGAGACGGCGTCGACACCGCAACTCGGTCGCTGACCGCAACTGCCGCGCAACCGCTCCCGCAGCTGCTCTTCGCGGGGCCTCTCTCGCGGCGGGAAGCATCGGATGGTGTTCACCGCAACATCAAGACGTGTCGTGGTGGGGTCGGAATGGGTGTTGTGAAGTCTGATCTCCGCAGCAATCTCGCAGACGACACCGGCGCCTAACGCCATTCGGACTCCGCGTGACCCTTCCTGGCAGCATTCTGAAGGTCAGCTTCCACCGCTGCTGAGGGCGCAGTGCTTCATAAGACGGTGGCCGTCCACGCTCGGCAATTTCGCGAAAGAGACGACCAAAGTTTAACGAGGCCCGACGGCGGCCGCAGGCGAGCGAGCACACCCAACACCCACGGCACACGCACGCAACCGCTCCGGCGGCCGGCGGCACGCGGCAAGGACGTATCGGCGGCGACCTGGAAACATCCCACGCCGCCCTTCGGCTTGTCATCTGGTCATGGGGATCGCCAGGTTTTGCGGCCCGACCCTCGCGCCGCCACGCTCTGCGACGTTCTCGAACTCCGGTCATCTGCCACGGCGAGTGTTAGTCCTGATGGAAACAGTGAAAACATGACTCGATGCTGTCCTGAGGATGTGGTGGTGCAAACATAAAGGCAAGTGTCTCGCCCTCGCCCAACACCCTTCCCGCCAAACCTTCCCGTCCGCAGGCCAGCTGATACCCATCACTGCAGGAACACTCCTCGTTGGCCAGTCACAAGCTGATCTCGACACATGCCTGGCTTTCATGCATGGACATGGCGCGGGGTTACTCTATGAACCAAGGTTTCGCCAGCCAGTTCCGGCCGCCGACGCGAACTGAGAGCCGCAACACGTGGGCGCGCGCCCCTCCCCCTCTTCCCAGGAGCCTCGGAGCTTCGACACGTACACGCGCAGACGACATCATCGACGACGGACCGTCGACGTGCAGACACGAATGCTGTGTAACAATGGCCCCCGAACGTGTGCGGCTGACGTTGGAGGCTCAGTCCCAGAGCCGGGCGGGCGGTTTCGCCACATCATCCTTGGCTCGCTTGAGGGTGCAGGGGCGCGGCTGGGGTCCTCGCGGCTTGGACTTAAAAGGAAGATTACGTCGGCAAGCGCGCCTCAGCACTCAACTCCATCATCGACTCCCAGGCCATCGTCCGTGTCATCCGGTCGTCTGACCGAGTGCAGCCGTAGGTGCGCGAGAGCGGGAGCTTGGCGAGCGGCTGCTACGTTGCTAACACGGACTCCCAGATGCGCGCCGGCTCGGTTCAGCCCTGCGGGCCAGCGACGGCGAAATGAGAGCTATCACACACTCGCCTCACCCGCGGCGAAAACTCTGCTCGGACGCGCTGGCATCGTGGGCCGGCGGCCGCCCGGCGAAGTTGGCGGCTCGCGCGCGTGCCGCCCCGTATGGCGAGCGGCCCGGGCCGCATGTTCAGCTCTGGCACACAGGCTACTGATGCGTTGGCCACGGAGGCCTGCGAGGCGCAGCTGCCACGGCAGCCGAGCACCTGCCAGCACATGCCCTACGCGCAGACTTTTCACAGCCCTGTCGGCGCGCTGCCAGCAGAGCACTCGCAGGCGCAGGGACCACGGCGGCTGCAAAAGAGGCCTAGGGATGTCAGTCATGTGCAGAACGTATGGCCCCTGCGCACCAGGCAGCCCATCCCAGCAGCAGCACCCCGCAACACCACTGCCACAGCCTGCGAGCCCTGCCAGGGCGGCCGCCGGTCAGACGCCCCCCTCGTCGGTGTGTCGCAGCGCTCGCTGGCTCTGACGATGACTGAACGCCCTGGCCCGGCGCGCAGCCCTTCCCGCCGTGCATCGCGCACCAGCGCTTGCTGCCGCCGGCCATGACTCGGCGTGGTTGGCGGATCATGGGTCCATTGGACGTCTGAGCGCAGATCGCACGGTGAAATAATCAACAGCTCCACCTATTCGACATACCGACTTTTTCCATGGCCCGCCCGCTGCACATCAGCCCGTCGTGCCGTCTTCTTTATTGTGGGCGAAGTCGCCTCTCGGTCCAGCTCGACATCGACATTCGCCTTCCGTGCTCCGCATCGTCTCGTTACAGTTCTCAATTCTTGCTTTCCTACGGTCCTTTCTGCTGTTCTGCCGTTCCTTCACCGCCCCCTTGATATCACCCCGTACGTCCGCCACAGCTCCCCCGCCGCCCGTCCGTCCCGCTGACTGAGGCCAGACAATGAACTCCAGCCGCTGCAGGAATCCTGTCATCGCAACCATGGCCGACATGGGCCGTGGTGGCTACGACACGACGGGCACTCCCAAGCCCCCGCGCAACCACGCTCCCAGATAGCCAAGCTCTCAGCTGCCCGCATCTCCGCGGCTTCCGACGGACCGCCCCGTTGCTGGGATCCTGCCACTGCTCCAACGAGACCCTGAGCCGGTCTAGACGACCGCATCAAGAATCATCGGCGGAAGGAGGCGGATGCAAAAAAAAAAAAAAAAAAGACGCCGAACGAACGAACGAACGAACGAACGAACGAAATGTCCTTCCAAGGACCATTGACGATTCTACGACCGGGAAGCCCCGACGATGTTGACTTTTTGCCACCGAGTCCATCGAGCTTCTCTACGAACGAACGACCACACACACGACTCCTCACGACTCGAGCAGCTGCAGAGGCGCTGCATCACCTGATTTCTCCATTCTCCATTCTCCGCCACCAACTGCCTCCTCACCTTTCGATCTCCTACTGAACCTCGACTTCCGACACCCGATCTCGAGACCCTTCTGCTTCTATTTTCTTGTTTTCCAAAGTAAGACCTGTACTGCGGAGGGATGATATGTAATGAGCGCACGAGTTACGGCGGCATGCGTTTGTGTTTTCCTTGTTGTTCCATTTGCTGGATGGGAAATGGGGTTTTGGGAGGGCGACTCTCGCTTCACAAAGGTCTCTGGTGTTTCTGCGTTTTTGCTTTGTCTCACATTGGGTCGGCCTGCATTGTTTTGGCTTGCATTTGCATTGTTCAGCGTTGGTTTTGCATCTTTGTTTCCTCTTCCAGCGTTCCGTTTTCTTTGTTTCCAGCATTTTGTTCTCTGTTTTGTTTTGAATTCTGCATGGCAAGCGTTGCTTTTCCGGACGCATACCAGGAGAAGGAGTCATTGGCGTAATTCCATAGCTTATTGCTTGTTGGTCTTCTGCTTTCTGCGAGAGAAGAAGGAGTTCCACGGCGCAAACACGAATTCATCGTTCAGCGGGGGGAGATACCCAGAAGCGCACACGACACATAAACTTTCTCTCCGAATATCGCACCATGATCGTTCGTGTACAGAGCCGTCTTGACACATTGCTACAATTCGGAACCTCGGGGTTCTCAAACTCGTCTGCCCATCACACCACGGCGGTCCCCACCGCGAACGCCATCATCGCGCCGCAACAACGAACCGTAGTCGTGGTTATTCGATAGAAAGAGGGGCCACGCAAATTTCTTCGCAATCCGCACAGAGCCCACTTCCAACTCCCACGGCCTTGGGACGAAGGTTGCATCACCGGTCAACAAAACGGCCACACGCTCCCAAAGCGGCGGAAAGGCTTAGCCTGGAGTGGACCACCATTCGTTGCCGCAACAAGCGAAAGCGAACAAGGACAGCAACAAGAAGTGAAGCGAAGGATCTGCCTGGCAGCACGCGCTGGCCAAGGGTCCACGCAAGGGTGGGGTGTTTTATGGGGTTGGAAGGGAGGGGCGCCTGCGATGGAAATGACGCAGGCCAGCTTGCAGATTGAAGTGTACGTGATCGAGTGGACACGTGCGGAGGATGCAAAGGAGGATTGGCATACACACGCGACAATTGAGACGTATCGACGGTTGGGTAAGGGCAAGATAGAAGCAAAATGTGACAGAATCAGCGCTCACCTGCCCCAAAGAGACGTTGTACATACAAGCCCGTCCCGCCATGCACGGAAGTTTGCTAAGGGATGATGGCCTCGGGGGCGCCAATGGCGTGCAGCGCAGCGCTATTGCTCAAAAAACAATTCCCCGAAGCCGGGGGAAGGAATCCTATCTGACGACCTCCGCTCAGAACGGGGCGTTATCTGATTTCCCTTGGCAGCATTCGTCCGCTCGTCGTCGGAGCGGCTAAACAAGACGAAACACTCTGCTCCGCTGCACCTCGGACGCCAACAATCCCTGGCTGCTCTGTTTCGGCTTCGCTCGTCGGGGTGACCCTGCTCGCCTTGCCATGATCTGAGACAAGAGACCGCTCAGCGCGCGCTTGCTTTGGACAGCAGCCCTTTCGGTACGCATCTATGTACCGAGATGTCTCTCTCTCTCTCTCTCTCTGTCTCTGCCCAACAGCCATCCACCACCACTTGGCCCCCCCCCCATCATCCTCCCATCATCACACAACAGCGTTTCCCTCCCCTCTCCGTTCTCCGCACCCAGTCGGCCCTTCTCGTGCATATCCCTCCTGCGGGCGCCTAACCCACATCCCTCGCCGCTCGCCTCTTTTTCCGCTCGTTCCTCCCTCCTCTCCGACCCCACCCGGGCGCCCGCAACACCCTGGCAACGTTCGCCAGCCATCCTCGTGTCGTCGGATAAGATAACGCAGCCGCACCCCTGCCCGCGTATGCGCTCTAACCCACCGCGGTAAGTGTGACAAGCGCGTCGGGCCAATGAGCGCGCGCAGGCCGCCGTCGTTCTGTCGTACGCGGTCCCTGCTTCGGGGGGGCCGCCCCCACTCCGTGCGTTATGTCCTGCCCACACCCCACCCCGCTGGTGCGTACACACACACACACACACACACACACACACGGCTCGGATGGGCGGACGGAACGGCGGCCAGAGCGCGGGCGGAGGGGGCCGCGGTCGAGCCGCTGGGCGGCAGCCGCTCTACGCGCGGATGCATGTATAGGGAGGTGGCGAGGAGATGGTGTATGCTTTTTTTGTCTGTCTCTATTGCATCCGTGCCGCGCGTTTGGCCACGCCGTCGATGTGAGTATTTGTGTGTTGCCGGATCGGGTATAGGGCGTGGTGGGGTGTGGGCTTTCTTCCAGCAGCACTGACACGAGAGAGAGCATTTCGGTGGGGAATTGCTGTTGGTCTGTGTTTTTTTTTTTTTTTCCTTACAGGCGCCCGCTCGCATGTTGGGGCGCGCTGTGTCATGGGCTTTTGCTTCCCGTTTCCCGCTGCCTGCCGGCCGAAGAGTAGCGACCACCCTTCGGCACGTTTTCTAGAAGGCGCGTGTGCACCACGTGTCCCGTCTTTTGCGTGCATGGATGGATAGATGGGGACATGACGTCGTGCGCATGCGTGCGGAAAAAGGAAAAAAAAAATAAACGTGTGCCGGCTTGCTGCATGCTGCATGTGCGATTGGGAAGGATGCGTGATCATGGTACACAGAATGAGGCGGCGGTTTAGCGTGCTTGACCGGTCGGCCGTCCTCGTGGCGGCTATCGTGAGCTGCTGCAGATGCACTTCAACACCAACAGCGCAATGGTTTCTCATGTTTCAGCGCGCGAGGATTCCTTCATGGATGCGGGCATGCAGACGTGCACACCGCAAAGTACGGGGCGGAAAGAGCTTTCATCTCTGTAAGGCTGCAGACCGGGGCAAATATCTGGGGTCGTGACGTAGCTTTTGGGTAGCAATCGTGAGACGCGGAAGGCATTGCTGCATGGTGGTGAGTTGCGAGATGTGACTCAAAAATTGATCCTTTTTTCCTTTTGCCGTGCCGCTAAGGGGTGCAGATCGGTGGATTGTAGGTGTATCGTCATCCAGTGCTTGTTTCGCGTTTCGAGTACCCTGGTGTTTTGGAGTCCGAGGGATCTGCCACTTTTCTCGTGTTTCAGATGTCTCTTGTTGGTCTTTGACGTGGCATCGGAGCATCTCGGAAGCAGAGATGTGATGGCACACCGTGAAAAATTTGGAAGTCACCGGGTTTCAAGATTTCATGGAAGGAGGGGAGTTGAAAGGACCGGAGGAACCGTCTATGCAATAATTTCTCAGCGCGTCTTGCTGTCATGGCTTTCCAATCCTCGTTGATGAGGCGTTCCTGCCTTCGTACAATCGCACATCACAAAATCCAAGCACACAGTGATCAACTAGCATCATCAATTTTCTGTGCTCCTTCGTTTGACAAGATGATATCCTCAGGATTGCGACTGGCGTTCTTGAAGCCGTCATCCTCAACACCATCCTCCGGGAACACGACGTCAATTCAAGGCCCAGCCTAAGCAAGCATTTCCCTGCCACCGTGTCCCCCCATTTCCCACTTCGCTTTCTTCCGACCTCCACACTCCAGCACAATGCTCCTTCCTCCCCAAACCCGTCTCCTCTTCCCTTCTTCCTTCCAGAACATTGCCCAAAAAGACACTCACGACGCAACCATGACTCAACCCCGCCGCAGCCGCACTACTGCCCTCCCCCCTGCCACAACCTTGCCAACGTGGCCGTCCTGCGCGACCAGGATCGCACCCGCACGCAAGAGCAAGGACAAGGCACGCTGCACTGCAACGAACCACGCGCGCGTGTTCCCAGCAGCCAAACAACGAGCGAAAGCGGCCCGCCCCACACCTGCATGCATGCAATGCGCTTGCTCACCGCCAAAACCATCCGGCAGCGGTACCCACACCCCGTCCCCAACGCAACCCGGTCTCCGCCGAGGAAAATGGAATCTTCCGGACGTCTTCGAGAAGGCGGGAATGGCGCGTGCGCGCGTCGGCCTTGCTTCGAGAAGGACGCGCGTGGCCGCCGGGAGGTGCGGCCTGGCGCGCAGGAATGGTTGAGGAGGCAGGGATGCGGCTGCAGGCGTGCGGCGCTGACCGGTCAGAACGCCGGCGTTCGTGCATGTCATTGTCGTGCAGCGACGGGTGCCGCGGGTAGCGCGTGAGGCTTGCGGCGCAGGTCTTTCGTGAGGCGGAGCCTGCAGTGCGAGCAGCGTGGCGGTGTGGGTGGTATTTATAGGCTTGGGGTCCGGGTATCGTGAGATTCCCGTCCGACGGATTTTGTGGTGTTGACTCGGCGCTCGACGGGATCTTTAAGAATGCTGTGGCTGCCTTTTAGTGGAGATCATGGGATCTGCACAGCGGGCCACATGGCTTTGCTGATGCTGTAGCTTGTGTCCGGACGTCGATTTAAGCATTGATGAGCCAGCCATTGGACCCTGATCCGGGAGTCTGAGTCGCTGATTCTCACGCCTGTTGCATCATGGGTTTGCAAATCATATCATGTTGGCGGATAAGCTATACAGTAGACCAATGACGTTTGTGAGGTCATCGATCAAAGGGCAAAGACTACGAGAAGAAGGATTATGGTTTGGTTCCCAGAAATGTTTCATGTCCATATTCACGGAAGAGTATCTGGATGAGCATCGAGCAAGAGCCTCTATTGATGCTGTTTGTTTCATTTTAGTATGGGCAATGTGGCTCTTTTTCGTCCACCATCTCCATACATTTGTCCCCCCCCCCCCCGTCGAGCCCCTTTTTCTCGGCCATGCTCCACTTGTATACTCGTCATGGGATGCTCCCATGCAAGCAATCTCTTTTCCTGAGAAAATCCGTCATCATTCACTCCATCCATGCCCTTCGCCAGCGTCCTCATCAATCTCTCTCATCCATCTCCCGATCCAGTCCATGCTCAGGATCCACCTCGCTCTCCACCTCAACCCCAACTTCACCCTCCATATCCTCCCCCTCGTCCTCCAGAGGATCGAGGAAGTCAAACGCCACGCCCTCCCCCTCTCCCGGCCTCGTCGCCCTCGCACGCAAGTCCTCCTCGCCATCCATCCCATCGAAGCCGGTAACCTCGATCCAGCCGCCCTTCAACGCCTCGTACACGAGCCGCTCCCGATCGCGCTCTCCCTCGGCCCCTTCCCGCTTCTTCCGCACGTCCTTGCGCTCCTGCGGCACCGCCTTCATCTTCGCCAAGCGGCCCTCGATCGCGCGCGTGATCGCAACGGCCAGCTCGAGCGTCTCGGCGTCCTCGACCGACACCGTCGTCGCCGGCGTCTGCGGCGCCGTCGGGTAGCGGATGACGAGCGTGCGGTAGCGCGCCAGCAGCGTGACGACGGCGTTGTGCGGGTTGTCGCGGAGGTCGCGCATGGTGCTGCGGGCGTGTCAGTGCTGGGGGAGAGGAAGGAGGCAGTCGGGCGCGTACCGCCTGTCCTGCGTGGTCGGCTCGCCGCCGTGGTGCGTCACCTTGTTCGGCTCGCTGCTGGGGGGCTGTGGGCTGGGGCTGGGCGGCGCCTTGCCGCGGCCTTGATGCGCTTTCGGGGCGGCCATTTTGCGGTTCTTGTGCGCTTTGGTGGGTGGGTGTGGGTGGTAGACGGATGGTGGTGAGCTTGGGGGAGGCGGGGCTGATGGGTTTTGGAGGACGGCGAATTGTTGTTCGAGCGGAGCGAGGGCGGCTGCTGTGAGCTGGGGTCGGGAGGTAGTGGTGGTGGAGGGTTTGGGCGGCGGCGATGCGTTGCGTGAGGCAGTGGCGTCTGCAGAGGAAGGGTCGGCCACGACGATGTTGGAAAGAGTGCTCTCGCTGGAGGCACGCTTGCGGTGCGCCATGGCGGCGGTGTGGTTGTGGTGCGGATAGGACGTGGCGAAGTGCGCTGAGTAGAGAAGGAGCCGGCGTGGGCACGCCAGCAGGTGTGGGAATCAAACGGCATGCGCGCGTTAACACCATCTCGGAACATTCACCGCGAGACGACTTCATCAACCTCGATTCTCTCAACATGCCAACGGCTTCAGATGGTGGAGCACGCTGTGCAAGTGCGGCAGTCTTTCCCTGACAGTCTGCATTGAGCGGGCAATTGGATAATTACGGTAGATCACAGGGAGAAACATTGGCCTCTTTGTCCATTGAAGTGTGTCTGAGATCGCACATTCGTTGCTGTCGAAATGAAGGTCAAGGTATCATCCGTAGGTTGTCCGTTTGGAATGAATTGCCTCCTTCCTCAAGTGCCTGCGCAGGGCAAACATCTCAACGAAAAAGAGTGAGGTCCAGCACAAGGGCGGCGCAGTTTACCCCGAAGGATTCCAAAAATTTCTACCGTACAATGCGGCCCCGGTAGAAGGCCGTGTGTCTCGATTTGGTTGTACAGAGATTAGGCCATACATCGAGATATTAGAACATCAGTCACTTCACTTGATCTGAGAGCTTGGCGGTAGAGGGGGTGAGGAGGGAGGTTTACATAGGCAGAGGGGAAGCGGGTATGAAAAGTGGAATGGCAGACTCATCTTGTGGCCGTTCATGGAAGCGTTTCCAGGCAGCAAGGCCCTTGGACGCCTTATCTGAACCGTGCATGCAATCACCAAGCAGCAAGACTGCTACCGCACTTGGATTTCCGTTTGCCAGCCCTCCAAAACGGGCTAAGCGTCGTGTCTTGCTCGCGTGATCCATGGCCAGCAGATCAACGCCCTCAGCCTGTATAAAACCCCTCAGCCTCGACCGAACACCTCTTTCTTCTCCAGTCTCCTTGCCTTCGGGCTTGGATCAAGCGCAGGTTTTGTTCTTCGTAATTTTTCGAGCCCCTAGGAGCATTACTCGCGGCCTGTGTGGCGGCTCTCAGCTTCTTTTTCGTTAAGACGTCCGTCATGCACGGGCGCTTGAGGATGGAGATCTTCCGAAGATGAAACACGCCTGGATCCCTACAAGCGTCTTGCTTGCTGAAAGATTGCAGAGTCTGTGGGAAATGGTCATCCAACACGT
This sequence comes from Botryosphaeria dothidea, assembly GCA_011503125.2. Lineage (NCBI taxonomy): Eukaryota > Fungi > Ascomycota > Dothideomycetes > Botryosphaeriales > Botryosphaeriaceae > Botryosphaeria > Botryosphaeria dothidea. Next base: position 3,637,507 of record WWBZ02000051.1, on the reverse strand, counting down.
CCGATGAGTTGCACTGGAATGAGCGCATGGCAGCCCCCTTCATGGTGTGGACGCAGATCATCCCAAGGTCCGAATGCACCCAAGATAGCCTTTACCATGGATATGTGACTGTGTGAGCACCGTGAGCTTGGTCACTCGAGTGCACCTTATGCACTCACAGACACTTCCAAGCGAAAAGATCAGACACGACTTCCGCGTAACACCAGAACCAAATCCCTCATTTCTAATCCTTGTTTCAACCCAAACCTCCACGCCAGCCTCGAGAGCCGCACCAGCCCACCACCGAAACCACTCCCACCGCAAGGCCTTCACTTACCGCGCTACCGCGATCGTTCATCTCCATTCCAGCGGATTTTGTTGGAGACAATATGGACAAGACAAGCTACACCGTATCGGACGAGGGAGAGGAATCAAGAAAAGACCAGACATCCGCTCCTGGCCGCAAGCGTCCGCGCAAACTGCCGTCCCGGATCGTCCACCCCAGCGTGGTAAGCGATTGCAAGCCTGACGTCCAGCCGACGTGTCCAAGCTGATGATCAAGCGTAGCTCGACAAAGCTTGGAAGGAAACGGACGCGGCCGCCGCGGCTACTTTTGAGAAAGACAACGAGCCCTTTGTCAAACCCAAGAGCATGAATTACATACCGCCGTCGCCTTCGATTCCCGCCGGCTCGACAAGCCATCCTCCTCCCCAACATCCGTCTGCGTTGGCCACGAGAGACAGCAGTTCGATTGCCATCCAGAACAGAGACAACACCTCCCCTGCCGACGCGCCCAGCATTATTCACAACCCAAACTCCCCCTCCTCCGACGCACCCCCGCTCCACCAGCTCCAGCGCAGCACCCCCATCGCGACAGCGGCCGACACCAACACAGCAAACGGCGCCATCCAACGCACCTCCTCCGACCCGCCCGCGTCCAGCACACCCGCCACCCACACCAGCATTCCCACCCCAGCCCCAACCATGGCTCCGCGCCCCTCCGCCATCATCCCCTCCATCCCCATCCCCTCCACGCCCACCGCGCCCATGCCCTCCCGGCCCGACGACCTCATCGGCCCGCGCGCCGACTCGTGGACGTACACCGAAGCCATGGCCGCCACGTCCCTCGTCATCTACGCCTTCCTCGAGCTGCCCTACGCGGCGACGGGGACGCCGCACGAGGTGGGGCGGCCGCGGGCGGGGTCGCGCATGAAGCTGGAGGACAAATTCCGGCTGGTGAGCGAGCTGCTGGAGGGGGAGTACGGGATCCGGAAGGGGTGGAGCAGCATCAAGAGTTGGTGGTGCCGGGAGGGGAGGGGGGTGACGGGCCTGGATGAGAGGGAGAGGCGGGCGGAGAGGTTTGGGGAGCAGGTGAGGAGGACGGAGAGGAAGGAGGCTGGGGAGGGGGCTTGAGGGGGGCGATGGCGATGTTGGCTGTGGGGTGCTCTAGTTTGAGCATGTCTGGCTTGTTGAAAGAGTGACTTTTGCGGATGTATTGCCGTAGCTGATTGCTGCTAGGTCTACTTGCGTGTGCAGGGCAAGTCGTGAAGAGCTGTTCAGTCTCACTGGGAAGCGTCGAGAACAGGATGCAACTTGAAGAAAACTCTACAATGCAAAGAAGGGATGATCATATTTTCGCTTTAATACCTAGCTCAAAAGACTTGTAAACTTCGATTGGTTGCACGCTGTCTATCATTGCATGATACTCGCTCACATCCCGACGTTGAACCACTACGTATTTTCACTGTTGGTATGCAAATCATGCGTAACGAAGTTCTACTCTTAGCATCTCGCGATTCCAAAGATTTCATAGCCTGTCGTAAATTGAAGCAATGGCAGAGTTTGCCGAAATACTTTATCTCCTTGATGTCAGAATTGGTACATATTTCCCAGTACCCAATGCTCAAATATATCAATATCCATGCAGGAGAAGTATCTGCGCATTCGAAAAGAAACACGGCTTCTTACAGCGATGGGCAGGGATTCTGCTTTCCAGATGGCGTTCCTGAAGACGCTTCAGCAGCTTAGGGTGGAGGCTCACCCGCACTTGAGAACCATTCACTTTCGCGGAGGCTTTCGACATAGCGTCATAGATGGTCCATGCTGACGCTGCTCGCCTGGGAGCTCGTTTATCTAGTTTTCTTCCGCTTGCAACCGATCCTCCAACCCACATCGTTACGCCCACCGTCGCAAGCTCGGCCAAGACATACTTCCGCAACAACGATGGCTCCTCCTGCCTCGCAAAGGTCTAGACGTAAAAAGGTCAGCTTCAACAGTCTCGCCTCACACCGCTAACCTAATTCACTGATGCTGCTGCAGCGCGACTCGTCCAACACCGGCGGCGAGACAACCATGCCTGAGTCGGCGAACTCCAAGCGCAAGTCGCCCGCCAGCCCAGCCAAAAGCGAGGACAACGGCAAGGAGGAAATGTGTCTGCGTCACAGCCCGGAGGCGGATAGCGGAGACACAAGCGATGGGAGCGCCGACCCCATCCCACAACGCAGCAGCCGCTCACGGCTCGCTCCCGCGCAAGAGGACGAACCCAAGACGCCCACCCCCAGCGCAGCAGCTCCCAGGCATACCCAATACATCAAGGCATTGACGCAGAGCATCTTCTCGCGCACATCCCGCGCCAATCCCAGCGACAAGGAGCCTGCCGCCGGAAAGCCCGCTCACAAGCCTGACACGAAGTGGAAACCACTCACGACCGCCGCCTCCCAAGCCGTCACCCCAGCGGCAGCCTCTACTACACAACCTGAGCATTCTCACATCGCACCTCAAGCCGCCGACATCGCCGCCAGCGCGACCTTCAACGCCACCACCGAGCTCCTCTACTCCGCCACCCGCCTCTGGTCCAGCATCAGCCTGCCCCCGAACACGCCCGCGCCCACGACCCCCAAGCCGCTCCCGAAGTTCCTCCTCTACCGCCCGCCGCCCGCCCCGCAGCGCGCCCCGAAGCCCAAGACCGTCCCGCCGCCCGCGAAGGACCGCATCCCGGCCCCCTGCAAGCCCTCCCTCCCGCCTCCCGCCACCGGCCCGGGCGCCGCCAATCCGCCCGCCGCACTCGTCGGGGCGACGCTCGCGCGCTACGGCATCCCCGCGGACGCGCGCGCGTTCGAGTGCGAGAAGTGCGGGGTCGCGCGGCCGGTGCGGCTGGTCGCGGACGAGGCGTGGCTGGCCGTGTGGACGTGCGCGTACTGCATGGAGCCGGGGGCTGCGCGCGAGGGCGGAGAGACGCACGTGCGGTGGTGCTGGCGGGGGAGGCATGAGACGAGGCGGGCGTTGCATGAGGTGCGCACGGCGGAGGGGGTGGCGGTGGAGATGGCGGATTGTGGGGGGTGTTTGCAGGAGGGCTTGGAGGACGTGTGGGGGGTGAGTGTGGAGGAGAGGGCGTGGGAGGAGGCGGCGAGGAGGGGCGTTGTGGAGAGGTTTGAGGAGGATCGGAAGAGGGGGATGAGGAAGGAGGCCAGGGAGGATTTGGAGAGGTCGTTTCAGAGTGTCTTGGCCGGCTTGATGGATGACTGTTTGAAGGAGGGCTTGAGGGGACTTGTTGGTCCGTTGTTGGATGTGGAGCTGAAGACGGATGAGGACGTCAAGATGTGGGAAGCGTCCCTCAAGCAGGAAGGCTGGGAGGGATGGAATACAAGGAGGATGTGCGATGGGGAGTACTACATCGTTGAAGGCAGGGGCGGGAAGGGTGTCAAAGAGAGGTTGAAGAAGCCGGAGAGCGAGAAGCCCCAGGAAAGCGTGGTCGAGGTCAAGGCCAGGAAGAGGAGAGGCAGAAGCACCAAGAGCAGGAGGGGTGGTAAGAAGCAGAAGACAGACCGTTGATTGGGTTTTTGATGGCTGGGATCTTGTCTGAAACAGTATACACGGAGGCGTGAGGCGAGGTTGGAAAGCTACGTCAAGTGCTAGTTTCTTTTGGCTTCAGGGGAGCTGTCATGGAAACGGACATACCCAGATACAAGTGGTGGGGTAGCTTGGGAATCCTGAGGGGTTTGTTGGGATGATTTCGTCGTTTGATGAATGTCCAGATGGCAAGATATCAATGATTACGGTGTTGGTTTATTCTCGAGTAGTACTCTCTTCAAGCGATAACTATATTCATTGTCAAGATATTTCACGCATGGAACAAGAAGATGCTGGATGGCATCTTATTTGAACTCTATCAAGAAGCCCTGTTCGTACCCGCACTTACTCTAAAGTAAACATCCTCAAAGAGGCTCAGGAACCATCCAGCTCGTCCATAGAAAGCATTAGACGTGGCAGCCAGAAAGCATTCAACCACAAAGAACCGTAAACATCCTCCTGCACATTGTCCGAGAACAAAGCCGTCCATTCCCGCAGCGCTAAGCTGCTCAAACACCCCAGCCCATCATCTGGAAGAAAAGAAACTTTTCGACGGAGCGAGAATGCGTGTAACGGTTGTGATCAGGTAGTAGCGTCCTCAGGATATCCGACACCCTCGACATAGTCGACGCCCTGGTAGAGGAAGCTCTTTCCAGCACCAATGTTTCCAGTAGCCTCGACCCGACTGCACCAGGCATCATACTCAGCTTGCGTCCTCCGCTTCTCCTCTTCATCAACATCGCTGTCCGAGCTGCCGTCACGGTCGTCAGCTGTGAGGTCGACAATGTTCTTCTTGCTGGCGCGCGGCTGTGACGCGGTGGCATACGGCACGAACTTGGCGACGACGTTCTCGAGCACGATCTCCCAGTTGGCGGGCAGCGGCGTGCCGGTGTGCTTGGTGAAGGTGTCAATGACCTTCTGGCCGACGGCGAGGAGCTGGATCTCGGGAGTCGGCTGCGAGTCTACGGCGTTGACGATGCTGGAGACGGCGACGGCCGGCGTGGAGGGAGAGCTATGCTTCTGAGGCGAGCTCGGCTTGGGCGCAAGACGCCTGAGGGAAGGGGTGCCGCTGGAGACGCGCGTCTTGCCCCTGGCCTTCTTGACGGCCTTCTTAATGGATGACTGTGGTGTAGAGCTCTGGGGTGTGGCGGTGTGGGAGCGCTTCTGAATCTTCTTGGCCGGCGCAACCATGGGCGTGACGCTGGTAGGAGTGGCGTCTGACGGCGCTGTGGTTGATCTCATGCTGTCGAGCGAACGCTTGCGCTTTCCATCCTGCTTGATCTCCTGGCCGTGGATCCGGGCGTACTTGTGGTATGCGGCAACACCGCTGCGATGGACATTGTAGTGAGTTGCCAGGCGTTTGGATACAGCCTTCCAGCGGTCATCAAAGGACAAGTTCTTGAGCTTGATGAGCGCCCAAGCAGCGACGGTGTCCAGCGCGGACATCTCACGGTCGGACCAGGAACGGCTCTCTTTGACCCTCTCCTCCAAGGCATCGGGAGTGAGGAGTGTCTTGTAGCGGCCAGGAGGAGTATCCTTGAGGTCATCAGCGGGAGCAGTGGCATTATCGATGCTGACAGAAGAAGACTCAGAGGCTTGCCCATCTGCCCGCTCGCCCGGTGCCTCATGAACCGCTTCGTCGGCAAGGTCTGGCACGGTAGTGGCCATACTGGAGCTAGTGTCTCCCGTGAGATTGCTGGACAAATATGAGGGTCCAATTCCCTGCGTAGAAATGTGGCTGTACGGGGGCCTGGCAGTGTCGATGACGCTGGTGTCGAACGAAGTAGTCAGGCCATGGCTCAGGTTGCCGTTTAAGGAGTAGGCATGCTGGGCAAGGAAGGGCATATAAGGATACGAGCCTTGCGGGGCGTTGGCGGCCCGGGAGCTTGTACTGTCCTGGGGCATTGACGACTGAGAAGCGTACGAGGGAACGTTAGAGGGACCGTTGCTGCTGGAATGGTGACCAAGAACATTCCAATCTATATCATCCGACTCGGTGTCATCCTCTGTCACATCGCCAGGACCAATATAAGTGTCATGAGCCAGAGTGTTTTGCTGAAGCTGCTGGGGCGCGGGCATGAACAGCTGGCGCAATGCAGACGCAGGCATCGGCGGAAGCGGTGGCAGAGCTTGAGTGACCCAATGAGCGGGCGGCGGATACAGGCTGGTGGTCGCGACCTGCTGCCCCTCAGTGGGATCGCGCGAGCTTGGAGAAAACGAGTTTCCTCTTACCTGATTCTGGTCGGTCGAGTTGGCTGTCATGCCCAGCGCAGCGGGGTCACCTTCCGGGTGGTCATAGGCTCTCATGGCTGCGGCAGCGAGAGGTTTGTTGCGTGCAAGAGCCGTGCAAGATAGTGCAGCAGTGGAATTTGGTGGTGCGTCCAAAGGTGGAAAGGAAGAGTAGACTTAGCAGCGCTGGAGACTGCAGTGAGCTGCCCGGCTGCGCATTTGACGCTAAGCCATTTTTGTAATTGCAAACGGTCCACTGGCCACTCCGACTCCGTAACAGTGGCTTCTCTTGGTCGCTCTACCGCACGTTCATTGGGAAGATGTAGAAGGGCGTGGAAATTCACGGGCTCGAGGAAGGGCAGAACAGCCCGTTGAAAACTATTGAACAAGTGAGTTGTTTGTATAGGGAGTGAAGTTCATCGTAGATTGGCATGAGGAGGAAGAGGGTAGGTGACCCGGTCCCTCTTATATAGTAGCTATATAACAAATTCTCGGTGTTGACCCTTGGTTCAATCAGACCCTGTTCCTCCTAACAAAAACCTTCACAGAAATCCGACTCCCATCCGGTTCCCACATATGATTTTCAAAAGTCCCGGTAGGATTCTTATTCACACACGCCTGATTCATACCTTTGTATTCATTCACTCCTAACGAAGAGTTGTTCACCGCGAATTCTGACTCTAAGCTATTGCGGACTATCAGAAAACTCCCAACTAACGCACTGGGTCCTCTATATTCTCCTAGCTGACTGTTATGTCATGAATTCCCCACCATTCTCATCACAACCACGGACCTTATCGGTTCTCAAGGGTTGGTCTCCGCAATAGCAAGCAGGCATACGCTTTCGACATCCTCGTTGCTCTCTGAAGACTAGAAGTGATCATTCTGAGGTGGATTCAAGAGTATCTAAACCAATACATAACCATCGCTACTTAGCATTCATAGAACAGGTTAAGACCGTGTGTATTCCTGAGATGTCGTTGGCTACGTAGCATGTAAAATTTACTTCCCCATGATTGAAGGATATGGCTCCAAAGGATGCGTGGTATAGTAGCCAATGCCAGATCTATGCATGAGTGAGAACACCTTTGAAGCAAATGTCCGAATACTGCTCCATGTATTGCATTATGAGACGTTTATGTTGAATCCTAGTAGAAGAATTGCCCCAACATGTGTAAACGGCATGGTGCATGTAAAATGTGCCTGCATAGATACCCAATCAACTGGAGCAATTGTTATACCTAAAACCGACATCAATTATAAGGCGAATGCGTAAATGGAACTTCATTTTAGTGTTGCTGCATTTGCAGAAGAAGAATCAACAGGTGCGTAGTGATCTGAAAAAATTCACGTCCGAGCATGTATACAGAGAAATGCTCAATTGTTCAAAAGAAAAGATACAAATAGTGGACTCTGCTGCATTACATAGATTATTGAGGATACGGTGATTCACCGCTGTGCACGAGCCAAGGCTACTTGCTCACTTAAATACTGCCGCCGACAGCTTTACTTCCACCCTTCCAGCCCTTCTTACGTCCGGCATCCTTAAGCACCACCAAAGACCGTCAAATTAGCCCCATCCTCACACCAGAATCCATCATGGCCAACCAACAAGCCTCTCTCGGTTCTCTTCCGGAGGAAATAATCCTCAAAATCGTCAAGCTCGTCCCGAAGGACGGTCTCACACGCCTTGGAACCAAGGACGCGCTCTTCACACTCTCCTTGGTCAACAAGAAGCTCCGCCGCATTGCGGCTGAACAAATCTTTCATACAATCCGACGGACTAGTCCAGAGGCGTTTGTCAGGCTGCTACACACGCAAGACTGTCGGATCCTGCGCCGTGCCGGCCTCCAAGTCTACAACTGCAACTGCCCACTCTTCATCCCCTCTCCATACACCGGCGATGTCCCCGAAGCGCTGAATCTTACGAAGTAAGAAATACCAACTCCTTTCTTGAGAACTCCGGCTGATGGCTCATGGCAGACATCTCACGCTCAGATGGACCGACCTGCGACTGCGCGTTCTGCGTCAGGAGATCCGTGCCAACATCTCCATGGACAAAGCTGGCATCGACAGCTCCGTTGCTAGTCAGATGCTCGCCATCCTGCTGACGGCGAAAAAGCTCAGGTTCCTGACCCTCTGCGGTGGTGCGGCGGTCTTCGAGAGCCTCGAACTGCAGGCCGAGGTCATGAACGCAAAATTCGACACGGTGATGGAGCTACACTTGCACATTGGTGCCAAGGAGACGTTTGCCGCAGGCAGCGTTCGGATCTTCCCGAATGCGAGGATCACGTACGACGGAGTGTTTAGGGATTGATGAATCTGGGCGTAGAATTCAGCCACATGAGAAAAGCATCGGCTCTCTGGGATCAGTCACTTTGCTGAGCTTCGTGGGTGATTCTGGCTGGATGCATATATATCTTTTGCAGGAGAGCGTTTGAGCGCCGACGCTTTGGCATCGTGATTCAAGAAGACGTTCGGACGTGAGCATTACATGGATATATCAATTTGTACGCTGCCAGTGGCATGGACTGTGGACAGCCAGATGTGGTTGAACAGACTCTGCGTCGTCGTGGCGGACCGACTGACTGTACTACGACATGCCGCGGACATACAACTGTCCTTCTCAGGGCGATGGCATGGAATAGGAGTGCGGCCATAAATCGACTCTAAATGACTGGTGGGCTCGCAGAAGATCTGACAGCCGCAGACTTTCCGCCGCCGCGGCCGCTGGCGGCTTTCTGGGTTCATTCGAAGGACGCGCCTCGAACAGTGCCCAAGATAAAACTCAAAGAATGGACCCGAAGACATGAGCAAGAGGTGAAGAAGGAGCGCGAAGCTCAAGCTCCTCTGCAGGGCCCTTTGACGGCGGCGCTATAATTTGCGAGCCTTCTGCAAGCCTGTTCCTCATAAGCCGCCGCCGCCGCCGCCGCCGCTCCAGCGGCCGCGCGCAATACAACTACGTTACTGCAAGCAAAGACCCGCCTTCAGTCACAGCAGCAAGAGCGTGCCTTCCTCATTTGAAGACGCGCTAGGCAGCCACGCGGTTGAGCAGTTGACGTTGCCGCGCAAACAGAAAACCTTGCCCGCCAGCCTTAAAACCTCCTCCTCCCCTCCTCCCATCACAACACTTTCGCCCCAATCTTTTCATCGGCACCTTGTCTTCACAAAATGTCTCCCTACCTCTCATCGTCTTCTTCAGCACAAAGAATCTCCTCTCCTTCCCTGTGCGATCGAGCATAGCGCGCTCCCCTCTCCACTGTTGCGCTGCGACGCGACGCAGCTGCTGACCTTAACTACACCACTAACCCTGCGAAGTCGCGCAACGCGCTTAGCAGACATGTAGTGGCTCACTGCAGGCATGATTCCACAAGCGCACGCGAGTCGCGTAGACTCGTTTCGCCGCGTCACTGGCCATGTCCCGACACACAGCCGCGCTTCTTGGACACTGACGCTACCATGTGAGCTCTTCCACACTATTTCTTCTCATAAACAACGCAATCCGGTCTTATCAAGATCTCATGAAGAAGATCTCGCGCGCCCGCGCCTGCGCCCCGTGTGCCCTCACTCTCCCGCTCCACACCCAGACACCGCGCTGACCATCACTCAGATAATTCCCATGAGCGCACTGCGCATCTTCATCGGATCTTCCCTCGCCTTTGTCACTCATCCACAGCGTCCATGCGCAGCACATCGCAGCCGCCTTCTCAACAAAAAGTTCTTTGTGGCAACAAACGCATCAGCATCTTGTCCACTTCCTTGGTTTGTAACGTCTAGCTCCTCATCCTTTTCTCTTGTCGTTTACTTTCTTTCATTCCTTCCTTTCTGCAACTTCACGCCCACGCGAATCGCGCTCTGGCTGTGCTCACTCCTCGGACGAGTACTTCGTGCCAGTGTCGTAACAAAGCAAAGTTGAGCCAATACTACAAGGGCAAGATGCAGACTCAGCTCATACGCTGGAAGCCGACCAGACACAGATATTCGTTATTCCAGATGCATTTTGTAAAGAGCCCGGCTGACAAAGACTTGCAGGTTTGCACTACAATCTTCGCTTCATGCATTCACCGGCCCCACTCCGCGTTCCCTTCCACCCATCGTCACATGTCTCAGTACTACATAACCTCATTTGCGAAGCTCAAGCTTCAGACACTTGAACCCCCAACGGTTCCTTCTCTGCGACTTTGGTAGGGGTCTTCGGAAACCGCCCGTGTTGACAGAGTGTCCCGAGAGGGGAGATGCAAAATGGTCGCCAGATTAGCAGCCCGACACGAAGAACATTCGCGGCTGTCTTTGGGCTCCAGACAAAGCTAACATGATGATGTCTCTCACTTCATCACCCCGTGGCCAGTCGCTGGCGGCGGTCAGCCGCCCAGCGGCGAGCCGAGGGGGAGAGCAACAGGTTTCAGAACAACCAGCTCGTTTCGACCGCACCGACGCAGTTGGCTTCACTGTTACCGACATCTCTCGGCAGAATGACGCTGACACTAACCCCGTGGCGACTCACTTTGCCGTATTTCGGTGGAGCGTTAGCCGAGGGGAAGATCGATACGGCGATACGACGAGCAGCTCGCCTCGAAAACCAGCGCGGCTGCATGAACAGGTCGTCTACATTTCTCACTCTGGAAGATGGTTACAACACTACCACACTTCACCCCATGACTTTTTCATTCTTCGCAGTTTGCGGAGAGCGGTGGCGGAGGGGAAGATCGAGTTCGGGCTTTACTGACGCAGCGTCCTGGCAGTGGGCGTTGCGTATTGATCAGTCTGTACAAAGTTCTCACTGACATACTTGGTGTAGGTTGATGGTACTTCACCGACTAAACCCCATGGCTTATCATCATCAGCGGATGCTGATCGGAGAGGGTCGAGGGGAAGATCAAGTTCTGGGTTCTACTAACGCGGCATCCTGCTAGTGGGCATTGCGTCTTGAAACCCCGTACAAAGCTAAAATACTCCCACGGGATTATCTTCACGTCTTCACCTGGGTTCTTCGGAAACCGTCAGTGGCGCTGAAGAGGCCGCAAAGTGGGTAGAGCAACGTCCGAGTTAGCAGTCTAGGGCATCTCCAAAATACTGGTGTTCTGGTTTCACAACTCTGTACATGCGGGTATTTACTGACCATTTACTTCTTCTTTCTCCCCCTCATCTCTTTCCTCCACCACTTTGTCTTTTTGCTTCTTCGTCCTTTCTTTTCCTATGAGTTGTCTCTCATGCCCGGAGAAGTAACGAGGGCGCCAGACTCACCCGTGCTGGCGCGCTTTACCCTCCGGGCTAGATCAAAAGACGAGCTAACCAGTCCCGAAGACTACAAATGCCCGCCAGCCCAAGATCATGCTTGGTGGGTTCTACTTGGGGTGACATCGCTTCCGATTTGAAGCAAACGCCCAACGCACCTTCGCGCAAGCCTGTCTTCCTCATGTCAGAGCGGCACACTGCAACGGGCAAGATCAAACAACCAGCGGCTGCAGAAAGGCGTTTCGCTCGAAGTCACCGCGTCATGCTTCACTCCAGCCGCAACATTCCTTCCCTCCCTGTCTCTGCTAACGATTTCACAGATTCCGCCCATCATTCTCCACTTGCAAGCCTGTCTTTCCCCATGTCAGAGCGGCACGGAGCGATGAGGCAAGAACAAAAAGCGGCTGATAGAAGGAGCGGCGCGTAAATATGAAGCGTCGTGCTGTCACTGCAGCCGCGACATTCCCCTTCGTGTCTCTCACCTTACAGCCCGTCGTCATTCAACTGCGAGCCTGCCCATTCCGTCGCAGCGCGGCCCCGAGCGACGGGCTAGAGCAACATGACTCCTTCACAGTTACGGATGTGTGCGTGACATTACAGGGCATGTCTCTAAACGAGTCAGACATTCCCCTTCATGTCTCTAACCTTTCTTTTACAGAATCCGCCCATCAGTTTCCAACTGCAAGCCTGCCTGATCAGTGGCAGAGCGGCACGGAACATTGGGCAAGAGCGAAAATGACCTCTGAACAGTTCGGACGTGCGCGTGACATTACAGCGTATGTCTCACCAAGAGTCAGACATCCACCTTCATGTCTCTAACCTTCTCAACCAACAGACGGCCCGTCCTCTTCCAACTGCAAGCCTGCCTGTTCAGTGGTAGAGCGGCACGGAGCGGCGGGCCAGATCAAACGTGACTCGAGCAACGGACGTACGTCTGAAGTTCAGTGCATACGCCCCATTTGAGGGTCAGACATACTTTCATTTGTCTCTTTGTGCCCGGAAAACAGGCGTGCGTGTCAGCTCAGTGACGAGACGCGTTACACTGCTGAGGCTAGAGCAAGAAACGCGAAAACGCGATGGACCGGTACGGGGTGCCGTGCGCGAAGTTCAAGCCGAGCGCTTGTATTACGGTCCATACAAAGACTTTGTAGTAGTAGCCTTTGGTAGAAATGAATTCATTGCTGTGGTCTGTTGACAACCGTTTCCGCTGTTGACTGCATTTGTGGTGGGAAGCTCACGGTGACAGCATGAAGTATCTGATGGCAGGGCGAACGAGGCTATCTTGCGTGCGGGTATCACTTGAATGGCATGCGGTTTCGCAGATCTTCACAGTAGGGCTCGCTCCACCACATTGTACGTTGTTGGTTCAGCGACTTTGGTCGAGGCACTGCAGTTGAATCGGTGCCCCAACGCCCGGTCTGCGGCGTCCCTTTCGTCAGTGTTGATGATACACGGCACACAGGCAGGTCCAACAACAGTGGCTCACCACTCCTGTCTGTTTCCTGGTCCGAAGGCGAGGCGGTAGCTGTTTTCGGTGGACATGCAGATCAGAACACGCATGTGAATACGCATGAGATGAGTTGGAGTGGACAAATTGTATGCAACTGGCTGCGGTTCCGGACACTCCGCATTGCCATGGGCTGGCAGACCGCAGACTACGTTGATGGCCGTGCCTCCTAGCCAGCGTGTAGCAGAGGCTGCTCCACCTTTTGCTGTGAGCTTGACGCAGTGAATGAACGACTGCAAAGCTACAGCTGAAGGGCCCGAGTGTCGACATCCCGCGCGGGGGACTCCGTCACCATGTCCAAATGAGCACAGACGCCAAGAAAAACGGCCTGCACGACCCACTTAGATATTGGTGCCTGCAATTGTGGGGCCATCTGGCAGCTGAGCAATGGAAAAGCAGGTATTTCGTGCGTCTGCGTCCGTGCGAGTAACCAGATCCGGCGTAGCCCAGAGCTTGGCCGTGCTTGAAGTGACTGCAAACCACACCGGCGACCGCTGCCCGACACAATTCAGGCACCAGCAGGTCCAAAAACGATCAACAACCCAGCCCCGTGATGTAACCTCCCTCCAAAAAGGTCTAGCGCAGCCTCAGATCCCTGTCAGGTCAGTTGATCAGAACCACCGCTCTTGGGCCTCTCCTGGGGTTTAAATACCCCTCCGCCCTCCGCCCTTTCAGCTTTTTTTTTTCTTTTCTCTCTAGAGCAGGGATAACGAGATCACAGGCACCGCGCCCCACACCATCGGGTTTTTTACTCATCACTGACTTTCAGTGGCGAGGTTTATCCCCGGGCCGTTGAAGAGCAATCTGAGGCTGAAATTTCGTTGTTCGCTTTGCCATGAGCAGAGCTACAAGGAAGTTCATTGGGACTTGTACTTGAACTGACCTAAACCTGGTGATGATTCAGTGTTTGGTATTCGTTTTGTGTTTTGTCTTGCGTCCCGCGGCGTCTTGAAGTGTCTCTGCTGGTGTTCATGTTGCCGCCGTGGTGTTGTTGTTTACCTTGCCGCTCTGACCTACTCGCCCATCGCACATCACTCTTGTAGTGTTGAAGCTGGAGCCGCCGTTCATTCATCCGCTCTGCTCAACACCACAGCAGCATCATGCTCTTCTGGTACTGGTTTGCTTGGCCTCCCGTGCCAGTAACTTTTGGTGGTTCGAACGGCCAGCTCATCGTTGCAGTCAAGACCAATGCTTGATGTGGTTGGTCAGACAACGCGTCCCAGCGTCACCGCGCGATAACACGCGCCCAGACCCGCCAATGTTTCCCCTCCTTGTCAGGCTCGCGATGCCCTCCTTGGTGTTGAGTTTCACAGCACAGAGCACAACATAGATATTTTCGGTGATCGCCTTCATCATTACACCACTCTGCTGTCGCTGTTGTATCCGCGCAACCCGTCTTGATCACAGAGTTACTGTCTCTTCCGGAACTCTGCCCCCGCAGCTTGCTTTCAGATCCTCCCATCTTCTTGAAGACCGCCGCCATCGCAACGCCACCCGCGTCGCAAAACAACGCGTCGCACAACACAACTCACCGCCACGTCGCTCAAGGACATACATCCCACAACGCACACGATGATCATTTGCAGAGCGGCCCTTGATTCGTGCACTGATTTTGGCTTTGTCCGACATCACTGAGCCTGGCCGCTGACGACATTGATTCCCACTAACGTAGCATGACAGGCTAATTTGGCACAAGTTTACTCTGTTCAGAGACTCCGATCTGACGCCCTTCCTCCCGCCTCTTCTTGCCCTTTTACCATGAATCACCCCCACGAATCGCGCAACGGCCCAAAATCTACTGGTCTTCGCAGCACACTGCCTATCAATATCCGGTTGATACTGTGAGGTCTTGGAGGTTACATACCCGCTGTTAGAAATGGTGAACGCAAAGTTTTCCCTGAATACAGCCAGGCGCGGATGGTACTCAGCGACACCCGAGCCCGATTGAGCTCTGACACACCTGTTGCAGCCATGGTCACGTCTCTTCAGCCTCACAACTACCCCATAGAGCAAAATTGGACAGCGTTGTGGTAGCTCTGATCTGACGTGATGACGAGACAGCCTTCGGATGGTTGCTCAGCCCGCATCAAAGCCACGCCCAGTCGCCACAGCATTGAGGCGTTGCCAACTACACACAGAATGAGGTTACCCAGGAGTGTCGCCTGCGCATGGGCTGTAGCCTGTCTATGCCGGTAATGAGCTCCGGCACCTTCACTGACTGGACAGTCCATTGCGGTGACCCGGCGATATGGACAAAGAGTAACCCTCCCGACGCGGTTCATGATCGGATTTGATGAAGATTGTCTTCATGTGGAATACTATAACAGGGATTACATGACCAAACATGGACAACTGTTGATATCAGCTGCTATGATGATGAATTGCTGGATGGACTCCGCTGTGAAGTCTGATTACCACACATTCAATCATCAGCGTGCTTCAGGGCAGCCGATGCTGCATGGCACTTAAATCTCTGGAATCACAGATTATCGTCTTCCTTCACGTACACACATAGTGTGTTCAATCTACTGAGAGGAGCGCGAGTCTACAGTATCGAGTCCATGTGCCATTCCACCGTGCCGTTGTCAATTGTCTCGCGCATGGATTTGCTATTGATCATTCCAATGAGATGATGCCAAGACGCCTGCAAGCCACTTCTATCCTTCAAGTGTCCCATCATGATCATCTTCAAGACCTGCTGCGGCCTCCTCCTCAACGTGTCTGCTGCGTATGATCCAAGATTGCTTCCCCAGAATAGTACCTGTGCGCCGGCCCTGCAATCCGCGCATGTCGATAACCAAGGCCTGCATCCCTTGCAGGGATCTTGATTCTGCTCCCAGTGGGCTTTGGTGATTAGAGATTTAACTCCTTGGTGCGTTTTCCCTGTAATGTAGGCAGCCTCAAACTTTGCGCGGCCCAAATCTTGTCGAGCACGATCCCCAGAATCTCTGGTTGAGAATTGAGCATGGTGGAGCCTTCAACGATTCAGTAACACTATCTCAGTATCCGCTGGAATGGGGTGACAAGCTGCTGGCGCTGCTCGTGCGCTTGACGCAGATATCTGAGGGGCTGAGATATGTGGTGTCAGCGGCATCAATGGGATCAAGATGAAAAAGAAACGACCGAACTACTTGCTCTTCACTTATTCATGCTGCTCCGTGTTTCGGCTGGACGCGCGTGTGCTCTTGCCCCGAAGATGGCGCGCACTCCTGCTTGCTCCGTCTGTTCACACAGTGAGATATTAATGCCCCACAAGAAGTTCCTCTCGCGAGACCAGATGGCCAAAACATGCGACAATGGGCAACAGCTGCGTGTGATGGGAGCAGGATAGGTTGCCTGGATTGTCCGGCAGGCGTGTGGTTGCGACGGTGGCGACGGCGCATACCGCAGCGAGTGCGACCACTGACGTCAACATTGACGCCGCGGGTACCCCCGCCGTGAAGAGCGCACTGATATAGCGGCCCATTTAATTGCTCAGGTTGCCCTGGACAAATTCAGCGTCGGCATGTAGCAGTATTCGCACAAATGGATCATGAGTGTAATTGACATTGCAGTGCAGAGGCCGCGCTGCAATGATGTCTACGGATTTCATGGCGAGATCTCAGGCGCTGTGGCGGATGCCTACAACATCGCCAGCACACTCAGGAATGCTGACAGCTCAGCGCTACTCGGCCAGTGCGCTTATCGAAGAGGTTGTCCACACATGGCGAACGTAGCGAGGTGTCTGCTTGAGCACACACAACGGGACAAAAATTGAGCCACCCGCGCAGGAACCGCCGTCACCGGCTCGCCCCGATGCCGCTTCATTGCCTACCCCAGATCCCTGCACCCCATATAGTCTGATCAAAAGGCAGGGTTTATCCCTGCCCATATATGCGCATGTGCCTCGTTGACCTGGGTTGCTGAGCTCCCATTGCGGGCAACCTCGGCCATGCTCAACCGCCCGAATCACTACCCCGTATGAGCCCGCCTCCTTCTTCCAGATCTTTTCTGACTTTCACAGTCACTTACCGGCATGATTAAAGAAAATTTGTGAATCAAATCTGCTAGTCGAGCCTGTGAAAGTTGCTTAGCGCGTGGTCCAAGCGGGGTGACCAGCCCCCCGCTTCGACATTCAAATAGCCTTCACCCCCGTCCTTCAACCCTTTTCCTGTTCACCCAGTCCTTCCTCGGTGAGAAGATCTGGAATTTGTTTTCAGATCTTAACAGTTCGCTTTGCCCATTCAGCTTCCAACCCACCTGTCGCGGCTTCCCCGTGCTGTCAGGGGCAACATCAGAGTGAGTTCCTGCCTGCCCAAGAAGATCTGACTTTCATCACTGATCTGCCACACTTTCAGACGTACTATATCCGGATTGACCTGGTGAGAGATTGCGCAGCATTGATACGCTGGGGGCTCCTCAATGCCGCCCCAAGGTTAATCTACATCACCTTTAAACAGAAGATATCTTGCTAACAGAAATAGCTGTTATGGACCCGGAGAAGTGGCACCTGCAGAGCCAGGAGAGGCCGTTTCCCGGTCCGAACAACGAGGCTAAGCTGGCCTCTTCCCATCAGAGCGCTGAGACTCAATGCCTATACCTGGCTCACTCGGCAAAGAACATGTTGTGCCGCAAGGCTTCCTCTCTTCACACGGTCCCGTCCGCTTCGCTCTGCTTCTAACTAGCATAAACAGCAGAGTCCATGGTTGTGCCCTCTCGGTTCTGCAATGTCGCTATACGAATACACTGAAACCTTTTGGGCCGTTCCTGCTTGGCCAGACCGCAGTCACTCTGGGGTTCTTTTTTTTTTTTTCGACAATGCATACCCGGGAGACGCCAAAGATCTTTTCTTTTTGGACGCTTTGGAAAATGTCCTCGCCCTTCTGGTTAGCGACTCGTGTTCGCAGGTCCAGTGATGTCTGCAACACCGAATTGGCCGCTGGTCGCCAGAATGACCAGAGCAACACCATTGATCTCGACCGGACCAAGTGGCTTTGGGACTCGGGTTGCTCCTCTCGCCGGTGTTTGCTAAGACACCACAGAAGACTCAGGTCAGCGCGCCGTACGATGTTCGACGGGAGACTAGTCGCTCTGGCGATCTGCACGTCATCATTGCGGTTTGCCTCTCCCACCCACTAATGGGTCCGCCAAGTATCCGTACAACTTCACCATTGACATCTTCCTCGATGGAAAGGAAACCTCAGATAGCCCGCCCTGGCCCTACCAAGATTGCCCACCCTGCTGCTCCTACTACCCCTCAGCATACTCGGGATTGTAGTTGTGCGTGAGCTCTTGGTTTTTAGATTGGACTGTCACCAATGCTACCTCACCTTCATTCACCGCACTGCCTTCTCAGGCACATCGTCCTCCTGCGAGTCGCGGTTTCGGGTCCATGGTCCCAAAGATCCCTAAAGGCAGTGCCTCCGGCAAGTTGTCAAGTTTGGTCATGCAGACTCGGATCCATGATCCCTGGTCGCTCTGGTGAGGCCAAGACAACCACAAATGGCCGCGGATGTTTGAGCTGCAAGGTGCGATGCAAGCAGTATGCTGCTGGCGACGAGCTCAAGGCTGAGTTCCCAAACCGGAGCGAGGTATTTGAGCCGCCAACGACGTGCTTGTCTTCGAGTTTGACTCGTTCGGCGGAGTTATTGGTACTTTTGGCCCGTTTTCCGCGCCGCTCATCACCGTTGAGGAGTTCACCCAGCTTTGCGACGGGTTCCACCAGACCCGTCTCATGTTCAACCGGTTCGAGGGTCAGCATCGCGTGGAACCCTGGGCCACAAGCACTGCCAACGCAATTCTTGAGGAGGCTTGCCTTTCTGCCATGTCCTGGGTGGACGAGCACCTCGGCAGCGGTGACCTCCTCTCTGTTGTACTGATCAACGTTGTTCGTGACTACAACAGTCACACTTTCCAGTTCTGCCTGGAGTTGGAATCTCGTGAATAGACTGAGATCGAGATCTGCCGCCAGTGTTTTGACGGTCGCAATCTGGTACGTTTCGGTTGGTCTGGCATGACTGGAGATAAGAGTGGTTTAATCTTTGGAACAAGTCAGATCTCTTTGGTTAAATTGAATTTTCCCCCTCTTAGGCTGCTAGCCACTCGACTATTCCGTGATCCCATCAGCAGTCCGGGGCATCGGCAACCTGCAACGCCAACACCTTCAGCACGACAGAAACTCTTCTCGATAAAGACTGGGTAGTACGACTTTTGGGATTATTGCTTCCTAAATGGAGGCATTTGATCATCTGACTACTTGCAGGTAGACTCGTCCTCTACATCTTTCCAAGACCACTTCCGCTTCACCAGGGCGAGGAGGCCTGCATGTTTTCGTTTCGCTTTTTCTTGGACCCGAAGGGTATTTTCATCACATGGCCATCGAGCCTTCTATTCTTGGCTCTGTCGTCTTCTGCATTGGCGCCGTGATGCAGACGAGCCCTTCGCATAGCCTGGCCCACGTTTGCGTTGGCCTGGTTCCTGCTGGAGCCATTGGAACCATGGCTGTTGTCGTCCTTCAGTACGATGCGGAGATGTCACGCAAGGAAATTCGCGGCCGACTCGGAAGTTTCTTCCAGTCACCCTTGCGGTGGGATCTGGCCCACTCCTTTGCAGAACTGCAGCTCCGAGGCCATTTCGTCTGTCCCCTCCGCTCTACAGGGGCTCATCTGTTCAGCAACCAGCTTCGGCCATCATCAATCCGACTGTCACGGATACAACCACAACAAACTCTTCTTCAGAAGTACTGGGGCGAGGAAGACGACGAGATCAGGAATCTTGGCGTCAACCTCTGTTGGGCCAGGTCCCAGACTGCAAAGACGGAGGGGATTAAGGACCAGGAGATCAAGATGCTGCGCGCTGAGCTCGACACAGCACGCCAGGCTTTGACTACAAAGAATGAGAACGGCTCTTCTGCTTGCAACAGCCAGCAGAATGGAGACAGAGATTTTCCTCAAGAATCAGACCATTCAAAAACAAAATGGCGGCAAACCAGAACGAAGACACCAGCATACGCAACTCATCTGCCAAGAGCAGCAGCTCCACCGACCTGCTCAAAAGGCTAAACGACATCCTCTCCGAGAAGACCACTAATCTGAAGCGCGTGCGTCCCTTCGGTCTTTCAACTACGGGCTTGTATCGACTTCCTTGGCCGTACCGCAATGTGTAAGTCATCGTTTCTAGAGCATTAACAGGAATGAACTCAACTGACGCTGTGCTCACAGGCTGTTCTCTAACCGCGCCCGCGAGAATGGTATTGTTTCTGCGAAAGCGAGCCAGTGGCTCTTTAACCTCGTCTTTACCATCTCAACGCCCTATATGATTGATAGCGCGTTGTCCTGGTCCTTCCTCTCATTGTGGTACACGATTTACATGGTATTTGACTGGGGCCCAGGGCAGGATTCGGATTGCTTGCGTGCCGAATAATCCGTTCGAGGAGAGCGACGATGAGGATGGCGACAAGAATATGCAGTGGGGTATTTATTGAGTAGATAGTTCAAAACAAATTTTATGACGAATTAATTCACTATATTGTTCCGTTAACACTGTGAGTTCCTCATGTTAATCATCCGACGCTTCACTCGCTAGAAAGATCTTGATAACACAGGATCTGGCTGACTACAACTAAACATCACACTCCGTCCATCCATCCATCCATCCATCATCCTCGTCATTTACACCAGCACGCAACACCCTCTACTAAATCGAAACACTACACAAAACCACACGCAAACTCGCTCACAAAACTGAACACCTGAAGAACAAGCAAAACACCACCATTTCCCATCCGGCGACCACCAACATGGCTCTTCTTGCCTTCCTCTGGTTCCTCGTCTTCGTCCTTCTGTCCGGTTTGCTCTTGGTTCCGAGGATTATCTGGGAGCAAGCCCGTGCCACGTCCAATCTCGAACAACGCCGCGCCCGTCGCCGCGCAGTCCGCGGCATGCTCCGCACAATGGGCTTGGAGTAGTGAACAAAAGCTGCCTGACAATTGACGGTAAGATATTTGCACAAGAAGCTGGGAGGAAGATAACTGACAATTGCAAGACAGATGTTACCTAGCATTGCGCAGATATGGAGCGGATATGGAGCGGATATGGGGCAGATGAGCATTGAGAAAGGACTGCATATGCAGTGATGAAGGAGGCTACAGGAGGAAACTCTAAATTATTTGAACACCAGCGAAATGCAATGCTCTGCCTCAATCAACGCATTTGTCTGCCTGTTGCTCCGGTTGTCTTTGTGTCCCGAAATACATCCAGCAATGCTCAATCTACTCTTCTCTAAAGAGCAAATCCAAATGCAAGTCATCCAGGTCGAACTCTTCCTCATCCACATGGTAGAGATCCTCCCAGGAGAACAAGTCGTCCCATTTCTCAGCCGTCATCTCATCGCGGTCGTACTCTCTCCTCCTCGGCGGGCGAAGGTGCTCATGCACCCACCTGACGCCCTCAAACGAGAACCGCCCCGCCAACTCCCAATCCACCACCGCCACGACCCGATCATCCTTGACGATGATGTTGCCCCTGTTCAAATCATTGTGCATGAACGCCCAATCTCCCTTCCGCACCGCCTCCGCCCCCATCAGCTTCTCATACTCCTCCGCATCATGCGTGCACCGCAGCATACCGCCCCTCTCCAACTCCCCCTGCAACCCCCTACTTAATTCCTCCGGAATCGCCCTCATCTCCCGCATGAACACGCGCATCTGTTCCTTAAACCCCCTCTTCTGTGCCTCGCTCAAGAACCCCCAGCACAGATCCAAATCGACGCCCTCGACCCTCTCAACGACCAACACCGGATTGCCCCCATCCAGCATGACCGCCGCATACACCTTCGGCACCCCGACCGCGCCCCGCGCCGCCGTCACGCCCATCCGCGCCCGCGTAAACTCGCTCGCCAGCACCTCCCGGCGGTCCTGGAACGCGTGGAAGCGCAGCCAGAAGCGCGCGTTCGCCACCATCGCGCCCTCGGCGAGGCGCAGGTGGTAGCTCTTCACCAGCACGCCGCCGACGGCGAACATGTCGCGCTTGGCCCTGGCGGGGCGGTAGACGCGGGCGGCGGGTGTGCAGCGCGCGGCGAGGAAGCGGCGCCAGTAGGTGAGGGACGCCGGACCGCTGGATTGGATGTGCGCGGGCTCCGGGTGGAAGTCGGACGGGGAGGCGGTGTAGCGGCCGAAGTTGGGGTGGTCTTGGTAGGGCGCGGTGGCGGGCAGGCGGCGGACGTCGGTTTCGTAGGGGTTGACGGGCGGGGTGTGGGGTGGGTTGATGGCGGCGGCGTGGTTGGTGGGAGGGTCGGCGACGGTTTGGGCTGCGTCGGCGTCGTTGGGAGCGGTGGTTTCACAGGACGGCGGCTTGAGGTGGAGGGTGGGGCTGGATGATGTGCTGCCGGTAGGTTCAATCTCGTTCGGATCATCGAGCTGAAGGGTCAGTTGTCCGCCATCGGTTTGGTTGCTCAAGACATTGCTTTGTGCTTCCGGTTCGTCGTATCCAACTCCCACTGATCGGGGCGTGCTGTTTGAGCAGGCTTTGTCGTCGAAAGACGCGTGCTTCGAACCTCTGAGTTGTTCCATGGGCTTGGACGTTGCAAGTTGGAAGATGTGGAGTCGCAGCTGTTGTAGCATCGAAGAGAGAGCGGAGGGGTTCAGAGAATAGACTACTACTTTTATCCCCAGCGAACCGTGAAGAATCAGCTGCTTAGGTGTGTAGAATGTCACCGGCCTTTCGATTTCTTTCAGAAGGTCACCTGCCAAAACACATCTTTCTGATGGTCTGGTGGTCTCGTGAATCTTCGAGTAGCCGGAATCATGCTCCGAATGATAAGGCGTTGCGTAGATTTGTCTTACTGATCTAGCCATCAATGTCTTCCTCGGGCAAAATTCCATTGACCTGAGTACGGGCAACTTCGTCTTGAATCTTGCACAGCAAGTCGTGCAAGGCTTGACCGCGTGTGTCCATCACCTCACTGTGAATGATCCCCGCAGCCTCGTACCCTTCCGCGGATTCGTAAAGCCATGCCTGAAAGATCTGTTTATCATTTTGCACGTGTCCTTTCATGAAAATGTCAACCACTTTAGTGGTATCTTCTGGAATCATGGAGAAGGCTGGCCTTCTTTTGAGCTCCAGTGAAGCAGCTGGAAGCCTTTCAGCGAAATATTCCCAATAAGAGGGGTAACATACCGAGAATTTCCAGTCTGAGGCCTTCTATGGCGGCATCTATGGTGCCCGCGCACAACACTCTCTTCTTTCTCGCAACAACGTCGTCCATCTTCATGATGTCTGTATTTTGCCGAGCTCTGGAAGCTTCGGTCTGGAGATCGTCTTCCTTTTATTCTGCATTTCGAGATTGACGTGGACGCCAACACGCCTCGCTTCTGCGAGTATGACGCGGTGATATCGCATCAACTCGCCTGGTTCGCAATCGTGTCAATAGATGGACTACTAAGAGTCTTGAGCCTGCTGTCAGAGCTCGGTGCCAACTCAGTTGTCCCAGTGTTCCAGAAAGGTATGAGATCGTGGGGGGTTCTCGGGAGGCTCTGGTATGCCCATGGTCAGCCAATGCTGGGGTTCAATTATCAATCATTTGCTGCTGCAGTGGTCTTCTGCCATTGTCGAAACGCACTGGAACGGGTTTTGCAGTTCGCATGAGGTATTGATGGCCTGAAAAAAGCCGTTTGCTCTGCCAAGATCTGGCGTGTGTCGTGTCAGACTGATAGTCGTCCAGAATCGAATCGTGACGCGACAGAAGACATGGGCCACTGCGTTGATGTCAACAAAAAGGATCCAGTTGGCAAACGGGGTGGGGATGGTGCGATACAAGATACGATGCCATCCATACATGAGACACGCGGCGCTGAGTAAGATGCATGTGATAACGTTGAAAGAGAAGCTCCAGATGGTGTGTTGAATCGTCCGCTGCGCGATTTGAAATCTTGACGCCAACAGGTATCGCGGCCCGCTGGCGGTGATGACGAGGTTCAGCAGTGGAACCAGATTGCGTGTGCGCTGCAGCGGCCGCTTTGGCTGGCGGCCGAATCAGCGCACTCTGCGCGCAATGGGGAGATCGCGCGTATTCGCACCCTGCGAATGAAGCCGCCAAGTGATGCCATTGCTCGGCGCTGGCAAGCTGGACCTGCTGCGAGCAGCGGAGCCCACAAACGCCGACCAACGGCGCAAGGACTGGGGTCGCGGACACTTGAAATGCTTGAGGACATCTCCAACCTTCGCGTTTGTCTCCTTTCTCTTTCCTGAGTTGTAAACACCTGAAACTATATAGATCCTCTGGTGATCAGCTCCACGTCGACGCAGTTTCACGAGTCGAGTGCGGCTGCAACGCTGCACTCATGCCGACCAGCCAGCCCAGCCTTCCATGCAATTTCACGATCAATTATACGTAGTATTCAGCCACAGTACTTCCGGGATGAGCAAACCGAAACTCCAAGATAAAGTATGATTCATTCGCAAATCTCAAACCCCATCGTCCACTCGAACCAGACTACCAAGCAAATCGCGACTCCCCCGTTCAAACACCCCCCATGGCAAACTATAACCTTGACCCTAGCCGTGCTGCTGGCCTCAACACCTTCTTCTCCGTCCGTAACGCTGCCGTCCTCCGCCTGAAGCGACCCCATGTCCTCGTCGCGAGCACAGGAAAGACCAGCGAGACCCTCGCCCACCTTGGCGAGCTCCCTGTCTTCCTCATCCTTCACAACGGCACGGAGAGCGCGCATGTGCGGCTCGAGGGCCGCAACACGGGCAACAAAGCGGTCAGTCTCAGCTGAGACTCCCACCAGCCATGCGGAAGTTGGACCCAACGATATCGGCGTTAGACTGGCCATTTTCAAGCTGCGGAACCTGGTGAAGGGCGACGGCAATAGTGGGGAGGGCGCGCGGGATAGCGGCATCATGGGGCCGTGGCGGGAGGATACAAGCGTAGCGCTGCGCGACGTGGATGGTGTCGACGAAAGGTCGCCGAGCATGGCGACCGCAGGGAAACCCGTGTGGACTCGAACATGTCCAAAAACTTCGAGGGGAAGGAAGAAGCCATCTCCTGCTCCCAGACTGTTACGACGTGTCAGTTTCAGTTCGTGGTGGGTCGGAACGTGGGCGCAAAGGTGAGCTTACTGCAATCAAGTTCGCTTCCAGTGGTGAGGAGCGTTCCGCAGGGCGGAAGCATCCAATGAAATCGGAAAGCAGGGAGGCAGCTGTGTCTCAAGGAAATTCGCATTCGATATCCTCCGCAACGTAGAAGACTTCGAGGTGAAGAAGGAGCTTTACTTCGATAGGCTCGTCCGGGTCTTCGAGGCCATAGTCGCCAAAGAAGAAGAAGAAGAAGCGGGTGAGCGTTCCACCAACCTGAACGACCTAACGCACACCCAGAGTCAGGGTGAGAGGGCCACCCGGGCGTCCATCGAAAGACTCTCAAGAGAGGCGCACGATTGCCCACAATGTCCGGGTCGATGTCGTTGACTGGATGGATGTGACCGTTGCTGTCCTCGAGATGGATGCTGGCCTGACCAGGCGGAAAGGCCGCGACGGACTCAGTGTATTCGTACAGCGACATTGCGGGCGAAGCCACCAGAAAGTCTGCTGATGTGTTGTTTCGAGAGCGAAGCGGACGAGGCTGTGTGAAGAGAGGACGCATTGCGGCGCGATGAGATCTTCAGGGTGGTATTTGGCGGAGTGCGTGCGGTTCTGCTCATAAATGGCGGCGTGCTGGCGCTCGCGAGCGCACATGGCGGACGGGAGGAGAGAGCTGCCCGGAGGTGGGACTGGATTGCAGCCGAGCTGTGCCCGTCCCGCTGGCAATGGCATGATGCTTATAGCACTGTGGTGTTGCGGTGGTTATGGGAAGTAGGAAGGGAGGAAGCGGATGCATGAATGAGTAAAAAGATCTTTTCAAGAGCAATTGAAGTGCTCGTTTCACATCAACCACTGCACCGCTAAGCCCTTTCGGGACGACCATTGTGCTTCACTATACTCTGCTCAACTCCACCAACAGCTACTTCTCCTCCTCAGCACCACCACCTCGCTTATCTGCATACCCGCATTCCACCATCTCCCCACGCAGACACCACCAGCAGCCCCCTCCTCCGCCACAGCTTCTCCCCTACAACACCACCCACCATGGACAAGCTCCCGATCGAGCTTGTTCCCAAGATCTTCGACCAGCTAGTGTGCTGGAAGCACCAGCCGGAGGAGATGTACGAGCCAGAGATGGACGCGGAGAGCGTCAGCGCGCTGCTAGCCCTGCGTCTGGTTGGCAAGAGCTTCGCTGCGGAGTCGTACGGACATCTGGCGCTTGTCATCAAGAAGAAGCCGTTCAGGCTCGACCGGGCCCACCTGGGCCAGCTGGACGCCGTTTCGCAGCGGACGGAGTTGGTCAGGCACATTGACAGTCTGACCTTCTCCGCCAGCGCGCCGACCAAGGACTCCTTGGGCGTCTTCCGGAGGGCGACGCGCGGGGACCCTCTAGGTGACACCCTGGACGCGTATGCGGCGGAGCAGTTGTTCAGCACTAATTTGCACGACGACGAGAACTTCCGTAGCAGTATTGGTGGTGCACAGCACCATCTCAACTTCATCGTCCACCGGCTGACAAGTTTGGTCGCGGTGCACATCCAGCAGGCCAAGACCTTGCGGAGGGCCATCAGAGAGGCTGCGGACAGCCAGCAGATGCAGGTCTCGGTGCCCGAGTCCGTCATGAACGTGAGCTTCCCAGGAGCTACGGCAGCCCAACGTATGGCTGCGAGACGCATCGTGAGGAATACTCTCCTCAATGAGTTCCATCATCCACACAACTTTCAGGAGGTTAAGTTGGAGAACGACGCCGCCAAACTGCTTTGCGCGGTGCTCCGCGCATCCTACCGCACCATCAGTTTCCTCTTCCTCCCAAACTTCGACTGCAGGAACCGTATGTTGAACAGCCCCGTTAAGAACGGCATCTGCGGTCTCACAATCCCCGCTGTCACAACGCTCAAGCTAGGTATCCACGACAGCCACGACATTGGCCCCCGTGGCGACTTCCCCTTCAAAGTTCCCGACCTTCTCCACACTCTCCCACACCTCTCCTCACTCCGCCTCACCACGGGCAGCTGGGCGACTACGAATACCCAGCATATCTTGCTCAAGTCTCTTGTCACGCTGCGCCAGCGACCACTGCCAAGCCTCCGCTCTTTCACCATCGCTGTTGAGGTACCGGAGACCCCTGAAGGCCAGGCGGGCGACTTCACGCTCGTAAAGTTTCTCAAGGCCCACCGGAACACGCTGCGGCACTTCGGTTGGGATCCTTGGTGGCACCACACAATGGTGCGATATCCGTGAGACCTTGCATGAGATTGGTCGCCGCCTGAGCGGCAGCCTCGACACCATCTACCTGCAAGACCCCTACTATCCTCCGGATCCCGAGTATCCATCGCAGCATGACTGTTTTGAATGGTCACACATGCAGGCCAAGGACTGGAACAAGATGACGAAGAAGGTGTTCATCAGGAGGTACAGTCCGCAGGAGGAGGCGAAGACTTGGGGCCACGGTGCGGCGGTGGAGGATTGCCCCCCGAGGTTTCCATTGGCATTGTAGAGAGTTTGGCGGCGATGGGAATATGGTTTCGGGGTCCTCAGTGTGAGGGGTTTCGGATATCAGGATGCGCTTCGGAGGTACTTGCATAGCATGGCGATGACCAGACATTGGACACTTGGTCTATGTCCCGATAACAGTTCCTGCCCACCTGAACCCCTTGCGAATACCAGTTGGATGTACAGCGTGGGTTTTAGTGCGGGCAGTGTGTCATAGATGAACGGCTTGCTGTTTTCTCTGCGATAGAAGCTGTCGGCCCCTAAATGGCGTGAGGATAGTATGGTTCCTTTTCTCTCGATGCCCACGCAGACGTGAACGGACGTTGAGGTCTGTATGTACAAACTTACCGAGGCATCCGTCTCCGGACATCAGCAACGCAAAGTTCTCTGAAACGCAAAGGCCGATAAGCATGTAACGCCCGGTTCACTTCCCTGTTACAACACTTAAAAAAGGGCGTATTTCGTCATTGGCGCTCGGCATGCCCTTCATCTTCCACTCGTCGTCAGGACCTGCTGAGAAGCAAAACGAAGGCAAAAGGGTCGCTCCGCAGAGCTGTTACTTGTCTGTGCCCACACCCGGAATCGAACCAGGGATCTTCGCATTACCGTTTTCTACGAGTGCGACGCTGTACCACTAAGCCATGCGGGCGGTTGTTGAAGTCTGTTTGCTTCTTTTACAATATATGTTCTGTTTTGCCGCTCTGCCACTCTCTCCTTCCTCGCGTTGTGCTCGTTGGATTCTGCTCACAAAGTTGCACTCGTAGGGTCGAGGAGGTTGGTGTTCGGATCATTCGCATTGTGTGGGCCCCTGGATAGTTAAGCGAACGAATAGGAGATGAAACAGCGCAGGGCGGCGCGGCAAACGGTGGCTAAGGAAGAGGAAGATGACTGGAGCGTCTTCGTCAACCTGAAGGCCGAATAATGCGGGGTTGGAGATAAACCGAGCAGTCGATGGTGCTTGCTGACAGATCTTCTTGTAGTAGTTGTTAGAAATACGAGGTCGGCTGCCTGGCTACTGCTATGGGCAGGAGAGGATGCGCGTGCTACCCACAACACTCACCAGAAATTGAGTCGCAGAGATTCAGACGGAGAGCTAAGGACAATGGGTTTGCTCCGGTAGCCCTGTTTCGGGACCAGGAGGAGACGAGCTGAAGCGAGAGCGTGTGGCGGGCGGCGGACGGCGGACGAGAAGTTCTGAGCGGAGCGTGACGGAAGCAGTGAGGAAATGACCGGTAGGCGCTAAGTGCTGTCACTGCAATCTGTCGTATCGGACGGTGCTGCTTCTCTGCGGAAACGCTGCGAGTTGCATGAGGAGATGGGTGTGGTACGAGTTTTGATCGCTGCTGGTGTTTGGAGAGATGACGTCGTCGGGAAGGCAGCGTGCGGAAGGCATGCTGCTCGAGCTGTGGAGCCAGCGCAACGCCGCCAGCGATCCCGAACGCCAGTGTAGCGCACCGCACCGCTGCAACTCAAGACCCAAGACAAAATCAATGGCCGCTGCGGAAATGCAGTAAATCTGCCAGACAAAACTCTCTGCTCAAAATTCGAGTTTCAATTCAAGACAATCTCAAGTTCGTATGCTGCTTTGAAGTATTCGGCCACGACTTTCGTCATTTTCGTACCGTTTCCCCTGAGGCTTTGCCGCTCAGAAGTCCTTCGATCCAGACACAGAACAGCACCACAATTCACACTTGCGTCAAAGATGTCTCCAAAGAAGACAAGAGACTTTGCTTGCACAGATTTCCTGCTCCTGCATCCGTACCAGCGTCTTTCCATTTCCTTACCTCCCCCCCATCCACAACACCACCCCTTCCATTGTATCCTGTCTCTCAACCACGAAAAAGACGAGCAAAGCATCTCGCCACCCATCGTCATGAGAAAGAGCAAAAACTTGAACTGTGCAGCGAGTGATGCGAAGGGAATATCATACCCCTGCGTTGCGCTGTTGATCTCGTTCGGTGTCGTCGTCATCGGAGAGCTTACCTAGACCATGTAACCCGATTATGTAGTCCATGATCAGTGGTTGAGCACATGTACAGAGATCTACAGGGAGCGATCTCCAGATCGTTGAGATGTTGCGAGGATAGCGAGATGGCGACAGCGTGGGGCGGGCCTATTTTTCTCACTGCGAACATGAGAGAGGGAAACAACATCAAGCACGCTGGCAGAAATTAGTGAGAGCCGCAGAAAATAACAATGAAATGGTGGAAGGATGATAACACCCGGGTGCGAAACTGTGGTACACGGTACCACGGCTGTCTTTTCCAGAGATGGTAAGTCTGCACAACGAATCGCAAAGCTTCCTTGCAATTTTTCCTGCCTTTGTAGGTTAGACTGGGAACTGATGCATACCGCGGATCGATGGATGTGACGTGCATCAGCCTCGGTATCACAAGTCCTCACGAGGTCGAGCTTATCTCCACCATCACGTCCATTCCCATTTCGCGAAAAGAAGAAAGATTGCATTAAAGTATTTCCATATAGCGGTGCATTCTTCTGAACAAAGCTCAGCCCTCTTTTGCTCCTTGTAACAATCTTGGGCCCAGAAAGTGTTTCCAACAAATTTCCGACCGTTCTGTTGGTTTCCCCCTACACCTGATTTCCCAGCAAGGAAAGATTCCTTGCTTGACTTATTGATGCCCAGAAAGTCTGTCTGCAACTTCTTGCGGTTCTTTTATACGTCCATCATGGACAGCCTTGACTCGAGCAACTGTACCCATGCTTTCGTGTGTGCAATGTTCGTTCGCATGATATCAGTCAAGGAATATTGTCGAATTTGTCGTAGTCGCTTCATGTCAGCCTTGTCAGACGCTGCGGTGTGAACTCCATCCAGCTGCGTTGCTCATGAAAACAGAAGGGCAGCTAAGACGAGGACATGGCCTCCCGCGCACCGTGCCTGTTGACGCGTCCGAGGGTCTGCTTGACCATGGCATTGTAGTGCTTCATCGCCTGCAGTGCACGCAAAGAGTCAGCAAAGCACGCGCCCTCACAGCGGTGCACGAAAGGGAGACACTTACGCCACGCCTCCACCTGATCTCGAGCTTACGCATGCGGTCCCTCTCGCGCCGCGCCTCCGCCTCCTCCCACTCCTTCTTCAGCCTGTGCGCCCTCTTCTTATCGCGACGTTGCTTGTCGGCCCTCTGCCTGGCCAGACGCATCTGGCTGCGGCGGAAGCGCTCCTCGAAGCGGTCGCCCTTCGCGCTCATGGTCAGCTGGAGCAATTCGAGCCAGCGGCGGTGCTTGGTGCCCGTGACGAGCTCGAAGCCGTGCCGCTTGATGAGCGTGTTGCGGCGCTGCTCCCACTTGTTCATGACCCAGTCCATCTGCAAGTTCCATTTCCAGCAGACGCTGCGGAGGCGACCGAATGCTTTGAAGAGCTCGAGCGGGGTGGTGAGGTCCCACGTTATGTCTCGGTCGGTAAGCGTGTAGCGCAGGATGTGCTGGCTGATCTCGGGCGGGAGCCTCAGGATCGGGGCTTCCTGGTTCTGCTCGCCCTGTGGGCGGTCACAGCTGCGCTTGTATTTGCGACGTCTGTGGCGTGAGCGACTGCAGCCCATGATTGCGGTGGTGGAGAGAGGAGTGAGCTGGTGGAAGCAGGAAGGTACGATTGAGTGTGCTGTGTAGAGGTAAGAGGAATGAAGTTGTAGGGAGGAGAGGATTTGATGCACGGAGGGGTGCGCTGTGGTTACCTCGCGGCGCGCACGCACCATGCACATTTGGAAAGTTGCGTCACTGGCTGATAACACCGTCAGGCCCACCTGCTCAGCTGGGACATCCATTTAGATGTGGAAGGACGGAGCTTCGTGCAGCCGAGTCCAAGTTCTGCACACATTCTTCCGCCTACTTTGCCGCGAGAGGAGCTTTCGTGCAACGACGGAGCCATGAGAGCAAGCCAATCAGTTTGACTGCTTGGTTTCTGGCTCAAAGCTAAATGTTATTTGTGAGGGCTCTCTAGTATCACCGCCGTCACTCATGTGTTCTGCAGTTGGGGAACAGCAAATAGCAGCGCGTGAGTAGGATCTTTCACCTACTCCGCAGACTGGCATTATACTCTATATGTGAGAAATTAAGTATACAAAAATAAAGATACGAAAAAAACGAGCACAACTTCGCGGAAGCCTTCGTTGGCGCCGCGGCCAATTCCATCTTTTCTCTTGACCCCTACCCATCCCACCCACTCCGCCCATCCACTCCACCCACCCCATCAAAACGGCCCCCGAGTCCCACAACATTCCAACCTCGCAGAAGATCGACAGCATCGTCTCAACGTTGGCCAGGGCCTCGTGCGTGCTAGAGGACTTGGCGAAGTTGAAATAGCCGGGCGACAAGGCAGCCCGACCAGTCCAAACTTCCAGACTGTCCAGCACATTGTACTTCCGCAGCCCCCCATGGTGCGCCCTCAGACCGCACGCTCTTTGCCACTCATCTCATTGTCAAGGGTGTGTTGGCCCACCCGTGAAGATAGGAGCAAAGGTCCCATCTACCACATGGGAATGCCACCGCGGCGACATACCCGCTACGGTACTCCGTCTGCCATTCTTTCCCCCAGACCATCCTCTGGCTGTATGAAGAGTGGCAAGGATTGCCAAAGACAACCTTCCCCTGGCCATGGTCCCGATAGCGGTCGTCTGGCATCCTGATGGTGGCGGCCAGGGCGCTTGGAGCGCGGCAACTCGTCTGGCCTCTCTGAGACCAGAGCGACACTTGAGCTCAATGGAGACGGGGGAACGCTCCTGGACGCATTCCGTCCAAACATGATGTTTGGTGCAAACAGTCTACGGCGGGTTGGCTGGCTCGCTTGCACCCGACGACAGGTGTGAGGACCGAGATCCCCAAGCGCGTAGAAAGCCGCGCGGCACTTGTCGATGGAGATATCTCCGAAATCTTCTCCGTTATTTTCGCTCTCGGACGTTGTGTCCTGGAACCTTGCACGCTTGAGGGCGTCTGCTGGCGGTGCCATCACCGAACAGGCGAGGCGCCGGTGGCTGCGAGAGCAGTCAGCGCGACACAGTTGGGCTTACGGGTGGTGGCCATTGTCCACACGGCGTCTCCATGGCTCTTGGTATCCGCTAGTGTGTGGAGAGATCTTCTCTGGATCTATAGTATGATCCAGGTTGAACGGGAACTGACGGAGAGGACCACTCGGCAAGCTTGATACGCAGCTCCGTCTCCTGTATCGGGATTTTGTAGTTGCAAAGACAAATGAACTTGCCAAACTTGCGAAGCTTGATCTTTGCACAAGTCTCATCGCTGAGGGCTGAGTCAACAATGGACTCGGTATCCCAGGATACCCCATCGGAAAGCATTCGATCCAGTCGCAGAACATGTTCCGGGAGCAATGAGTTGTCATGTTATGAAGGTGACCTTCGGCCAAAAAACGGAACTTGAGGAGTGTTTTCGGGAATGAGTGCGCAGGGCTACCGGGCAGCCGGACATACTCTTGAAGTTCAAGCTCCTGCGAATCGAGTGTCAGCATCATCCATGAGAAGAGAGCAATGAGGCCTCACCACCAGAGACTGGCTTGTTGCCGCCCTTCTTCAGAGTCATGTCCAGCAGCTCTCTTCAACCTCCTCCTCAGCACGCAGCACGCGACTCGACGTAGCATGAGGCTATGTGGGGCCAATGCTACCCGGCTTGGAAGGCGAGATGAGGGCGGAGCTGAACTGCCACACGAATATTCCTAATGACTTGCATGAGCAGAAGATCTAGCAAAGGGGCTGAGCTGCTCACCATGACGAAGGATAGTGTGGACGCGCGTGGTAGCCCACTTCTCCTCAGACAGAGGCCAAGAGCAATGCCGAGGAGAGTAGTAGAGACAAAGACGTGGCGGGTGGTGAGTTGGAGGAGAGGGGAGATGGTTGCCCAGCGGCGGGCGAAGGTGGGCTGAGGGCCGGCGCGGGCAGTAGCTTAGCGGCCGCTGCCTGGGCAACACGCCGACTTAGCAACTCTGACGTAGCCCTGAGCACTCCTAGAAGGCTCCACTCTTCGGCTTTCCGCACACCCCTACCCGGACGACCTCATCCTCCATCCTCATCGACGATCACGTTGCTCTCAGCTTCCCCATACGTCAAACGCCCCCGAGGGGCTTCGCACGTCAGGCAAGTACCCTTGGAAGAAGTAGGCGGCTACCCCCGTCACTCCTTGACCGGTTGGAAAGATTTATGTCTCGCTGGATGAAAACAGCGGTGCATTCTGAGTCAAACAGATCCTTTCGAGTGCGAAAAGATCTTTTATCCTCAGCAAACCTCATGAATTTCCCGCTGGTCTACATCTTTAAAAAAAAATGTGGATGGATGCATTCTACACTGACTTGAACTGCAGGATTATTACTCCCATCATGTCCCTTGCCGCCACCCTCGCGAGCGTCGCCCCCTACAACATCTACGTCTCGCAGCTCGCAGCTCCACAACCTTTGGCCAGCGCGGAGTACTGGTACGACCGTGGCCACTACATCTACGACTGCCTGA
The DNA here is from genome assembly GCA_011503125.2 of Botryosphaeria dothidea. Taxonomy (NCBI): domain Eukaryota; kingdom Fungi; phylum Ascomycota; class Dothideomycetes; order Botryosphaeriales; family Botryosphaeriaceae; genus Botryosphaeria; species Botryosphaeria dothidea. The sequence continues at coordinate 3,603,692 of WWBZ02000051.1, read as the reverse complement.
AGCAGCCCGCCCGCCCTGCAGTCTATGAGGGCATGCTCCTGAGGATCGTTGACGACACGAACCACCCCGCATGGGCGGACACGCTGGGAGAAGACATAGTGTCGGCATTCACGGCGCAGATCGACCACATCGAGCGGTTGAAGCAGCCGGTCCAGACAGAGGCCACGGAGAGAGAGAAGAAGGACAAGAGGAACAAGAAGAGGAACGACGGCACCAAGAGGAAGAGGGCGGAGGCAAGAAAGGCTCGCGCGGAGGGAAAATCGGAGGCTGCTTAAGCAGCATATAGTCTGTTCCGGGGCACATTCATGCCTTTCAGGAAGAAACCAAACGAGTCACCTTGTCTTAATGTTTGCGTGTCCATAAATCATCATAAGCGCTGTATTTGGATGGCCTCAGTCCGTCCTTGCGGTTTAGCTGTGCCGTCCTCAATCCCATATCAGCCACATATACTGTGGTCGATATAGTGATTCTTTGGCATGATTATTTCTTGAAGCAATTGGATTCCCTTTGTCACTGCGCGAACATAGATACGGTACTCAAACAATTGGTTCTTCGTGTGTGACATATTATGAACTTTCAACCTTATGAAAGACAAGATTGCAAATGGAATCCGGCGTTCATAATTAGTTCTCAAATTCAGCAGAGAAATGTTTCCGGGAGATCTGACGGGGCAGGCCTTTTGTATCATCACACCCATTAAGAAGTTTGGATTCTGCACCTATTCCCCAACCTTGTTCTTAAATTGGGGTCAATTGCAATGACCAATATTTTCCCCACTGCTGTACCTGCTCTCGACTCGTCAATTTTCCAGGAATTGTGTATAGCCTCCTGGCACCCATGCATCCACACCATCCTCCAAACCCATAGCTCCTGCGCAAGAGCAAAAAGAAAGGCTTACAGCCAGTCTCAGACTGGTAAGGACCTCGAATTCCTTGCAGCTTCTGTGGATCGAACACAGTACCTCCAGATACCGCACAGATGATGCTGATGGCTGAAGTGAACTTCAGTCTAGGGAGTTGTTAGTTACTGGTGCGAGCAATAGCTGATGGTGTTGATGCTTACCTGGCGCTCTCCCAAGTGAGCTAAAGCTGCTGATTGGCTGATGAGAGACAAGTCGTGGCATGCTACACTCATGTTTCTTTGCAAAACGCTCCCGGAGGACCGCGAGTTTGAGACGCGCTGTGTGGACGTGCAGTGCGGGAGGTGGGCCTCGGGATGTCTCAAGCGAGAAAATTTCCGGTCCGAACACAATACCCCCACGGAGATGGCTGAATAGCATGTATCCTTTCACTTTCCGAGTTCTTGCGAAATTTTCGGAGTCGAAGAAGCATAAAATATATTTTGAAAGAATAGTTTTTGCATACTGCACTGCGCTCACCATCCGGGCCGCAAAACGCATATTTGGTGTTGGATATCTGCTGGACCCGAGCAGGGGACTCCTGCCCTGCAACTCCACATCCGCCCCTTTCAACACCACCGAAACACTTGACCAGCAAAAGAGATTGCCTTCTATGAGGAGACAAAAAAATTCGACGTTGACAAGATTCGAACTTGTGCTCCCGAAGGAAACAGATTTCTAGTCTGTCGCGATAACCCTGAGAGTTTATTAGAATTCATGTTTGAGTGATGATGCTTGATGGGCTTGCTTACACTCCGCCACAACGCCTTTGTGTTCGTTGATGGATTCCCCAATGGGAACAAAGTTTAAGTCCAGAAATGCAAGCAGTCAGGTGAAAGCATGCCATGAGCAATGCTCGAGCTGGGGTCGGAAGAGAAGGAAGTGGTGACTGGAAGGGAAAATCGCATGGAAAGGGTGGCTTGGCCAGGAGTTTCTTCCTACGATATATCTTATCTGATTCAGGGATAGATTCATTGCCTTTGCCTCTGAAGCTGCGCATTCATATCAAAACCTGTATTTTCTAACGAAACTCCTGAAGTGAACTGAAAGGCGTCAGTCCAGATGCGCAACATAAACTTTGGCACCAATGACCTGCACACGGTATAGAGATACCATAGATACTTATGGAATTGCCATATACGGGTAATCAAAACCCAAAGCCCTTCCATCGTTTCCCAGCCTCTGAAAGCAAAGACACTGAAATTAAATCAATGGAAAGCGAAGATGCCATGAGATGAATGATGAAGGTGTTCGTACCACGATCAGGAAAGCTTTTCCAAATGGCAATGACCAGAACGCAATGTTGAAGCCGCACAGCAATCTATTGATACACATCCGGAGTCAAAGCATTCGTCTGGACGTAATTGTTAAAATGGTTGGATGACATCCACGTCCAGATGACTACTTCAGTCCTGTCTGAGTGTTTTCAGAAACCTTTGCGATTGCGTCAAGCGTTGTACATGGGTCAATGCAGTCATTGCTTCAAGAAAGCAATTCAAGACGGTGATATATATTTAAAATGACGGCTTCTTTTCGTCAACTAAAAGATGGACGATAGGTTTCCTACGTTCCAGAATAAAACATGCATACTAGAAAGTGCGTATTCCACTCTTGTAATTACGTATAACCTGAACGGGAAGATGATCAAGCAAACAAGAGAAGGCGGCGGGTATAATGGATCATGGTACTGTGATCCTTGTTGGCGTTGAAAGTACAATTTGGACAGAGGGTGACTTGGATGTACTAACTTTCCCAAGCCGCGGTGTTAGGCACGAGGAGACTTGAGAAAGGTGGATGGGCCGGTGCGGCGAGCGTCTGCGCATCTGGGAGGTGAATATATCAGCCGCTCCGCCGCCGCTTCATCTCCAACACCATCCACAACCACTTTCCTCTTTACAACCCGCTAAAATGACCGTATCTCGCCGCGATCGCTCAGAAATGTTTGACTCCAGCGCCAGGAAGCTTTCAGCTCATCTTGAGCTCACCAAAACACCGCGCACGAAAACTCCTCCCCGTCCTCTCACTCCTCCGCCACCCGCCACACCTGTGCCGGCGCCGCGCTCGCCGCAAACGCCACTGTTGTCACCAGCAGGCGCAGCAGCTCTCCCTTCTCCTCCTCCAGCGCCGAAGAAGCAGCGGCCTGGCTCTAAAATCCAAAACAAGGCTGGCATCAACCCAATCTTCTTCACCTGGGGCAGCAGCCCCACCGAAGCAAGAAAATCAACCCCGCAAAAGCGCAAACGCGCCGGCGCAACCTCCGCAGACGAGCAGCCAAAGACGCCTGAGAAGCAGATGCGGAGCTTTGGCAGCGATGAACAAATCACCAGCGATCGCGTCAAAGCTCGCTACGGATCACCAATGCACTCCCCGGGAGTGCCTCGAATCTTATGGCCGCGAGAGGAGGAATCGGGAGGCGACAGTGGGGAGGAATGGGAGACAGAGGACGAGTATCCAGAGAATGACCGCACCAAGAGAAGACGAGCCGAGTAAGTTTATCGTTCACTCCGAGCCTTACATATGCTGACTTGTTTTCAGAGAACCATCCGATTAGCTGTATCACTGAAGGCCAATCATATCACGATCGGCTTGAAGCGGCGTTTCGGGGGTATACATATACAACGGTGCTATGACGAGGCGCATGGTTCAGGTATATTCGGATGAAATGGTGTACTGCGTGCACGAGCCGGAGCAGGCTGCTTTTACACGGATGGGGGTCGAGGACGGAAGTCGCAAAGACTATTGGGCTGCCGTATCATGTTGCTGTAGCTGCATCAAAGAATCTTCCATTGCAGCA